>CM021737.1:13454690-13761432 GCA_011075105.1 Heteronetta atricapilla | reverse complement strand
AAAAAAAAAAAAAAAAAAAAAAAGAAATATAGTAGTTTTTGAGGCCTATTTATCATGATACAGTTGATGGTATGCCCGTAGACCACAGAACTTCAGCCTGTGATTGTTCCATCAAACTCATAATTTAATAAAATTAACCTGGTTCTGGTCTCACTTACACCAGTTTAATTGGAGGCTATTGAATTACATCACAATAAATGAGAGTTCAAAAGAGATTTACTTTATTGTGACAAAAGATTGAAGTATTTCAGTGGAATTTGGCTAAGGTTTATTGGTCACTCTTTTTTTCTGAACACTGGGTGATGTCAAATATGTTGTAATTTTTCAGTTAGCTGTTGCTGCAAGTGATTCTTCTTCTCTTGCATTTCTAAGTGAGCATGCCACCTGATAGGAAAAGAAGGATTTCCTGAGGCTGCTTTTTTTTTTTTTTTCCTCTCTCTTTCTCTCTTTTTTTTTTTTTCTTCCCAAAAGGAAAGGAACATGTTTACCTCCCTTTGTCTATCACTTGGCTGGAGCTAGAAGGAATAACATAGAAGCAGACTGCCACAAATTTGCTATTTATTGCCATGATTTTTTTTTTTTTTTTTTTTTGCTGCTGTTGCTAATGAGCTTTGTTTTTGCAGTCAGACAGTAAAGGTGGGCCCCTGTGTTCCCATGCACTTGATTGCATCCCAGTTTGTCACAAAATTTATTTTAAACAATTAAATCAGCAGACTGTAAGTTGTATTGTGATCGCCACAAGTAGATCTCATCATCTTTAAAGCAACTGTGAAACTTTCACTGTGCAGCTGATGTGAATTAGACACTGAAAAAAAAAGTCAGTTGCAGAGCATCATCCAGGCAGTTGATAACAAAGCAAATGGTAGAAATGAGAACTTCAGACCACTGCAATCATACATCTGGATACCTTCTGCACTCTGCTTTCCAGCTCTGTTCTAGTGCTAGGGCGCTTCATTTTAAAATTTTAATTTAGTGGTTTCTCTGTTGTCATTTGAAGAATGGGATTTGAAGGAAGGGAGACACAGATGGGAAGGGACAGTCTGTCTATATACCCTGCTTAAACCAAATGGCTACATTGCAATCCCTTCTAATGTAGCATGCAACTAGCATGATATGCACAATATTGTACAGAGAAGCCTATACTACATTAGGTGATGAAGTCTTAAATGTTGCACTTAAATTTTGGTAGGTAGCTGAATGCTTCTCACTGTACGCGCTCAGCACTGCTAAAAGTGTCTAACAAATAAAAGTTAGTTTTGTTTTTTCCCTGCTGAGTTGCCTCAGAGGAAAGTGTCAGAAGCACAAAAGCCTTTGTTGCTTCACTTCATGATTAAATCCAGCCTTCCCCATTGAAAGAGCTCTTTTCTTTTGCGTTATTACCCTGTTACAAAATGTCTCTCTTCCCATCACAAATATTTCAGTTTCCCTGTGCTTCTCTTCCTAATTAACATTGAAAGCCATTCCTAACATTGAGTCTAGAAGCTGCCATGCCTTCAAGTATAAAGAATTAAGCTCAGCAGTTACAGATTTAAAGGAGATGTTTTGCTCAGTAAACTATGTATCAAAAGTAGGCTGTTAATGAGCAAATGTAGGCTACCATTTTTAATTTTTAATATCATTATCTAGAAAGTGCCGATGCCTACATTTGTGATTGCAGCTACCCAGATTGCTGTATCTGTGTAAATGAGTTATGAAAGTGAAAAGGAATGAAGGCATTTTCTGAGCAGCAATATATTGCCAATTATAGTGATGTGGTTATTCAATTATAACACTTCCATTTGGGCTCATTGTACTCCAAGGTGAGGTACCTTTTCTTTTTTTTTTCCTGTTTACATTAAAACTTTCCTAACAAATATGGTAAGCCTAAAAAAATCTAATTTATGCTGTGGGAAGAATTATTAACACCTGAGGTTATGTTGCTTAGCTTTGTCAGCTTCCGTCCACAGCTATGGATACAAAAAGCTGTGCTTGCTTCTCTTACCTCCCCACCTTATTTTGGAAGGAAGAGTTATCTTGTTTGAAGGAATCCAGATGCTTTCAAGGCTCTGGTTTATTAGCACAGTTAAAGGGATCGTGGCATGGAATAGGAATGGACTGCTAGAGCTGGGCTGGAAGTAGTAACTCACTGCTGAAACTGGGATATTGAGGAACAAAATCCCTATTTTGTGTTGAAAAGATTTCCCTTCACTGAAGCTGACAAAAGGAAAGGAAATGTTATCCCCAGTGCCACTAAGCGTGCTGCCAGTGCTGGAGCTCTGCTAACAGCAACATAGGATCGCCTCCCTCCCTCAGTGCAACTGCAACAATAGAACACGCTGAATCAAAGATTCGGGGTTTTACATTCGCTTGGCACCATGCTAACTTAATCAAGAATGAACTCGCTCAAGGATTTTTTCCATAGAAATAGGACAACAAGACGTGCTGGTACCACGCCCAGAATATGACTCACAAAGAGAAAGCAGCAGAGAAGAGGTTTTTTTTAATTTTTATTTATATATTTTTTTTTCCTTTCACAAAATCCCTCACTTCCTTTCAAGGTTATGCACTTGTTTTTGTTTCTAAATGTGTTACTTGAATCTCTTCCTATTAATGTTTGGAAAACAGTCTTAAAGGTAGATGGCAGTAATACTTCTGGAGCGGGCTGTCCTCCCCTCCGTTTTTCCTGCAGGAGGAGCATTACATTCTTTCTGTGTTTTGTGTTCTTCACTCCTCACTAAAAGAGTTAGTTCTAGCAAAACAGACCAAAAGATACCAATAGACTCTCTCTCAGCATTCATTCATTAGCATTAGAAGTATTGTGACAGAGAAGTCTCCTCTTGATGTTAAGGTGTTTCACACTTAGCCTAAACCTAAAGGCTAGCCTTTCCCCCTGTGCAGGTGCTAGTCATTTTGGATCAGTCAGCTTCTAAACAACATACTGCTCAAATCACCTTCCTCTTAAAAGCACTGATCAATATCTTTGTCCTACTTATTACAGAATGATTAGGTTGCCAAGTCCTAAGTGAGTGTGAGTACTTAGTTGCAGTAACTTGGTATAAACTAGGTTGTTGTTCCATATTCTTGTGAATGTAGTATTTTCTGCCTGTAGTACTTCGTTATGACCGTATTGCTCATTCTGTCTGTAGACATGGCAATCAAACAACTTCTCAAACATTTCAAGTAGTTCTGTGAGCTCCAGTAACACAAAAACTTTGATGTTTTTGGGACAAATAAATACCTGTTCTGAGAGTGAGAACTAGTACCTGACCTAGAATAAAGACTTAATTTTCAGTTTCAGTTGATTTAGTTTTGGTCATGTCACTGTGTTTTGCTTCTTTTAACCCTTCATGTCTCAGAAAAAGAGATCTGAATGATTGGTGGTGCTGAGGTACTTCTACAGTAAAATCTGGTAAGTGAAGCGAATACACTTCAGATAAGCTTATGTAAATGGGGTTTCAGGAAATGTACACTTACTGGGTGGATGGCTCATTGCTGTACTATGCAGGAAATATGACAAGTTATTTAAAAAGAACAGTTAAGACAAAAAATGGATCAAGCAAAATATATATTGGAAATATGAAATATATATCTTAACACCAAATTACCAGGATTTGTTTATAGGCCCAATATTTTGCTTTAGATAAGAAAGGAAGAAAGAAAGAAAAGAAAGAAAGAAAAAAAGAAAGAAAGGAAGGAGCAGAAGGAGTTGCACACATTCGTGTTACTACCATGGGACACATTTCTGTGTCTCTGTGACTACTGTTGATTTTGGATGATATTACGTGTACTGAATGATGGATCAGAGTTGATGTTTAGTGAGGTTTATAGCTGAGGGGTATACACTGTTGATAATTCCAGTATCTGCAATGTCAGGGTTGATTTCTTTGCTGGCTTTTCATTTTAAGTAGGCCTCCAACTTATTTTTTCTTCAATGTCAAAGGTAGCAAAACCAACTAACCAAATCAGCTGACTAGCAAGTTATGTTGAATTTTCCTCATATCTGCTCCTGCTTTCCTCTGCACTTTCTGATTATTCTGTGTTTCCCCCAGTATGCCTGTATGAGACTTTGTTTCTGTGTACTGATGTCTATGGCCTCCAAAACTCAGAGTCTCTGGTAAAACTGATTAAAATATTAAAATTCTCATTCCATAAAAAATGGCAAATTCTATAGGGCTCTTATGGGACTGTAAGCTGTTACAACATTGTGATGTTTGTTCATCTTTTACTTTTCAGATATTTTACACAATCAGTAAGAGTTCCAGAGAAATGTTATTCACTTGTTCAGGTGATTTATTGCAATGGGACTTGGCCACGTCCACCTTGCAAAGACATGGGAGTGGTCTGTAGATAAAGATGACAACACAGTGGGGGAAAAAATTCTGCCCCTTCCCTCCCATCCTACAAAAAGAAAGATTTTGGACAGTGGCCGGATTTGAAAACTAGATATACATAGGGTACACAGAATGGATATTTTATTACAGTTTATGCTGGTTGGCTAATAAACACAGTCTTTACAATACGTTTTTATAATGGATATAGGTGTGTACATCACAACCTTCCACCCTCTGCATGCTCACATAGACTTGCATCTCATTACTGTCTAGCTATTAATTGTATGTGTCTGGGAACAATGATTGCTTCAAGTTCTAAGCTGTCAATATGACTTTCCCAGATGAACATCCAAGTAGGCGTAAATGTCATGATAAGCACGCTGTCTTCATGTATCATAAAGTTATTATCTCCTTACTGCTGATTCTTATATAACTATGCTTTTGGCTGATAAAATAGAATAAATAATTACTTTTTTCCATAACTAACTGTTCTGATATGTTTCGATGTGGGTGAACATTCCTCTTACTAATAGTGGTATTTTTTCCTTGAAAGTCTGGTAAATCTGAGTGATACTTTTTCACATATTGTTGTTTGAAGGTGAAATTTAGAATGCTCTAGAGCAGTTAGATATGTGAGGTTAAATAAACCAGTATCAGTTACATTCACCAGCATCAATTGACCTTCAAAAAGTGCGGAGAAAGAAATTGAATGGAATTCTTTATTTAACAAAATGTAAGAAGGTAAGAATAATCGTTATGGACAGGGGCACTGCATACTTCGTCTACCAAAAATGTATCTGAGTGGCTGGAGAGAAACTCATCCACTGTTTTTGAAAGGTAAAAAACCTTTTAAAACATAATATTTTTATTCATTTTTTTTTTCTGTCACTTTTCTGAAATGCAGTAACATTAGACTCATAATAAGCAGCAGAAAAGTACTAAGGAATAATAAAAAGTATGGATGAAATTGTTTAGACAAAAATTGCAAACTAAACTGACATCAAAATATGCCACAGATATACCTGAAAATATTTTATGTGCTAATGCTGACTGGGAACTCTGTGACTGACTGGGCAGTGAGGTGCTAGGAAGTGTATTTGATATAGCTTTTACCAAATAAAAAATGTAATTTTTATTTTTTATTCTTTATTGAAATTAAACACATTTTTTCAACACAGTCTATAGTCATTAATATTTGGAATTAATTTTCAGTACTTGATAATATTCAAATATTTGTGTCGGTAGTCTTCTGGACAGCCTAGCAAATATTTAAGTTTTTAAAATGGTTTTGATGCACAGTTATTTTCACATCTTTCCTGATGCACTTTCTGCTGTGTACTTGTGTGGAATGAGATTGGTGGATATTTGGTGTTCTTGGAACATGCAAAAATATACAAAGGTAAAGACAGTACCATAGGTAGTCTTTAAGCTTTTTCCATGTAACATTTTCATGTGTAGGTTCCTCTTGTGCACGTGCTTCTCTTCGTAGGTGTGTGTGATAGAAGTGAATTTAAGTCTCCAATAACACAAGCCTTTGAATTTCAATCCTTTGTTTTCTGTCTAATCCTAAGCATTTCAGAGGATAACTTGTTAAAGCATGCCATGCCATGTTTGTATAGATAAATATAGCTTTTATTTTTGTGCATATATGAGCTATCTATAAAAGAAAAACAAAGACACCCCCAACACCCACTCCTGGGATTTGGCAGCAGCACAATTTATATGTATGTGTAAAAGGAAACAGAATATAACAACACTTCTCTCACCTTAAATACTCCCTCTGGCTCTGGCTGTGCTCTTGTGCAGATTATCAGAATGCATGTTTGCAAGTATCCATATTTTTAAAGAGGTTTGAATTATCTGTGACACAGATTATATGCATGAAGTTACAGTACTTCATGGACACTCAACACTGTCTTCATTTTAAAGGTTGAAATTAGTCTAAATGCACTTAGGCACTCCTTAGAACAGAAGTGATTGGGATATACGTTTTCTCAAGACACTTATAAAGTAAATCTAAAACTGAAAAATTCCATATGTGGAGGTTTGAAATTCCTAGGGATTCACATACAGATCACATGCACAAAACAGAGGACGTATCCAAAAACAATGGTGCAAACACTGGGTTACATTAAGCCTTTCTCTGAGCCTGTTCATACCAAACCTGTTTCTTGAAGTGTAACAGACCTATCAATAGCTCAAGGCAAATAAATCAGTAAATAGGCAGTGCACATTCTGACAAAGTGTGAAAACTGCACCTTTCAGATAGGTATTGTTAGTGCAGAATAGCCCAGGGAAAAAATAGGAAAAAAAGAAAAGGAAAAAAAATCCTTGCAAAGGAAAAAGCAAGGTCATTAAGCTCAGGTATGAGTTTTATGCTTATAAGCACTTACTATTATTACTTAGAGTACAGCAGCTAAAAATATTTTAGAAATTTCCAGGAGTTAGTCTCTCTGCTTTTTAGGTTGCACACTGCTGGTGTGCTGTGGCTTCCTTCCAGGAGGCAAAATCTGACCAATGTGGTGAAATACACAATAGTGATAAGCAGAGACAAACAAACAAACCAACATAATTTAAATACAATAAAGGCTTGGGGCACTTTATACGTGAACGTACAAGCTGTCAATACTCATTTTGTGTAACGTTTACTCCTACTCCAAGCAAGACTTTATTTATTTATTTATATTATTATTTTTTAACAAGGTCTTTCTTGTAGCTTTATGTCTTTTTGTGTCAGGGTCAGGAGCAGATGCTTGAAATTTCTAATCTCTTCTTGTCAGATCAGTGCATGGAAAAATCAAACAATGTTGCCTGTAGGCCTCTCAGAGACCTCCTTTTTCAGCGGCTGTTGGAGAATGAGAAAATGTTCAAACCAAACGTTCTCCAGGCACCTCTCAGTGTTCATGTGATCCTCAGTGCTCAAAGGCTTTCAGTAGAAAACATGGGGAGGAGAAGATTTCTTATTTCTTTTTCTACCTTAAAATATCCTGCTGATTCTACTTGTCCGTTACTGCCATATTTGGACAAAGCTGAAAAAGCTCCTGTGCATAGATTTCACTATTCTAAATCAGTTTCTGAACATGTTGTTTTCAGCTTACCTCTGTGAAGAGCACAGCTGTGGGGGGGGAACATAAGAAGCCATGCTCAGGAGTGGCTGACTTTTTGTCCTAATTTTCAGTTAAATCTCAGATAAAATTGAGAAATGAAGGCTAGAGTTTGATGTAATAATTAGGATGTTTGTGCCCAGCCTTTTTCTTCTGAGAGAAGCTAAGCAGAGAAGTTTCATATGCTTTTGTTAGACTTGCTTCAGTCTTTGATGTTGAGAAATTCCACCATGACAAGATTCCCCTCAGATATAAAAGCACATAGCACTAATTATTTCATACAGGAAACAATCTCAACTCTTCATCTTCTCAGCCATTTTCTTTTTCTCAGATCTATTTACACTCAATTGTGTTTTTGCAGCTCTTTTGTCATATCCTGTAGCTTAAAGCACCTCCTAGTTCTTGTTCAGCAGTTTTTTTATTTTTTTTATTTTTATTTTTATTTTTTTTTTAGATATGTATTCCATGGTTGATCCTTGTGCAAGTTGTGGAAAGCTTAACATTCTGCCAGTTTAAGTAGAGCTTCAGACCATATCTCTAGAAATTTTGGACTTTTGTTGTCCTTGGCTTTTCTTCCTTTCCTTTTCTCTTCTTTGAGCAGTTGCTTTCTTGTTGCATTTTTCTGTGTGCCTGTTTTAACCCTTGGTCTTGAAAAATGTGCTCTAGCTTTTTGGACATATCTCAAAATAACATAAGGATAACTGCCAAGTTTTTAGTTTTAAAATAAGACCAGCAAGAGAGTATGAAATGATTCATCACTTCCTGGCAAGTGTAATTATCACTGCAATCACCATTCATTATCTATTTGCACCCTTCAAAGATGAGCTAAATATTACTGTAAGTTCAGAAAGTTATCATTTCAACTGAACCAACTGAAAAAAAAAAAAAAAACAACAAAAAACACACAAAAACCCCTCAAATCATAAAACAAAACAACAGCAAAAAAGCCACCACAGCACAGGTGTGTTCTTTAAGCAGGCTGATCTCCATGACTCCTGGAGCTGCCTTCCTTACACTGACTTGTAAGAAATGCATCACATCTGTGTAAAAACTGTACGTGCTGAGATAGCTGCTATAGAAAAGACAATATTTCAGTCTGTTTAGCTATAGGATTTGTCATTATTGGAAGCTGACTGCTGAAGTGAGAAACCAGTTTTACACTAGTAGGTCATTTATTCACTGTCTGAACAGGGACACTAGAGATCCAGTAATTATGTCTAGTATTCAGTTTGCATATTTATTTAATCTCCTCTTTCAAGCAAATTATATGTAGCTTTAATTCCTATAGATGCTTCCTGGCAATTATCTTGAACTAAATAAGGTGTCTATTTTAACTGGAAATAGCTGTAATTTCTCAGTATTTTGAACCTCATAAAAGTGACTCAAACATAATTGATTTTGCCTATAAGCAAACTACTGTGGGATGCAGTCACTGCACTGAATGTTTAAAACAAAATCCAAAGTTGGTAACACACCAATGCATTCATTTCTGTTAATTTCTCAGTTAACTTGCATAATGAGATCTTTGGGGTAGGAATCAGCTTTTTGTTCTTTTTGTATAGCAATTGTTACAAAGATGTCTTTACCACTGGGAATTTTAGGTACTATTACAACAAATAAACTTCATTAGTAAATTGTTTTAAAATCTTGGGATACATGAAAACTTTTCCAAGGCATTATGAAAAACTGCTGTTTTTTACTAATTTGTACCAGTAGTTATATTTTAATATTTCAGCTGTTATTTTTTCCATGTCATCTGAACTCTATTCATAAGCAGGCAGAACAGGTACACAGAGTTGTGTTTACTTACTTGGTCCAGTGGTGTTCAGCTGTAGCTGAAGGTCTCTCCTGTGAACTTACATTCTTGTATGTTAGAATCAAAAACTTCCAAAACCAAATTTCATGCTGGAAAAATACTAAACATATTAAAAATGGAGGAATCAAATGGTGTGGAACACAAAAGTTCTAAGAGTGACGAGAGGTGAGGAGGGAATGACTTCAGTGTAAGTCACAGGGGAGGGAGAAGACCTGGAACTCTGCAGAAGCGATGGGTGCAGGAATGGTTCCCAACCCAAATTATCCCCTAAACCCCTTCAGTCAGTATGTCCTGCTGCTTAGTAATTACAAAAGGACAAAACAGTATTTCGAAATAGGCTGAAGTTTTAGACTGAGTGAATATGCTTTCTGTCTGGAAGGACTATGTCAAAGTGTAGACATTTCAGTACTGTTATATCGAAAAATGAATGAATGGATATCTTGTGCATCATAATGTTCAGTCTAGAATCTAGACTGGATTTGTCTTTTTAAATTCCACAGTATCAGAAATGTTAGAAAGTAAAGTAGATTTCATTTCAATTTTCCATTGGAGTTTGCAGCTAGGAAGAGCTCTGAACACCTCCTATGATTCTAGATCTTATTTTTAGAGTCCAGAACAGTTGCATCTTTGACCTCTTCTCCAAGCTACCTGTCTGAGGCTGACCTGTGAAATTTCAGTACTAGTCCTCCTTACACCTAGTTAAAGACGTTAGTGAAGAGTCCTTTAAGAAACTGAAACAGGATAACTTCCCTTGTTTTTGTAGCATCAACTGAAGGGAAGTTATTGACAGAAAATGGTCCTTTCATTGTACAACTTGAAAGGGTGCTTAACTTGAAAGGTTGCACTGTGCTGAGGGGAGAGGGTAGTTAATTTTACTTGACTCCAAATTCATCGAAAGTATATAAATATATATTTTAATTTTAAAAAGCACCATGATGATTACAAAAAATTACACATAACTTTCTGATTTTAGTGAGTCAGCCTGGCCAAACATAGTGGCCTTCTTCTAATGCAGCCTTCTTAGAACATTCTCATGCAAGGTTCTTCAGCATTTCTCACTGGGATTTGAAGGTTTATTTGCGTTACTGACTAAGCAAAAGGCTGATATCACAGATAGGGTTTGTGTCAGCAAGCTGGCAGAACATAAGCTTTACTTTCCTGGCACAGATTACTTTAAGAAATTTATCTGGGAATATTATGCAGACTCAAAATCTGTCAAAAATGTGAATGATGGTGTGACAGAAACCACCTGCATAGCTCATGATGTTCTTGGATCAAAGTACCAGCAGGAAATTTCTGCAGTATTCCAAATAGTAAGTGTGGTTTTGGAACAAAGCAGTAAAATTTGAGAACAAGTTGATATTTGCCTTTTGTCACCTTAAAGCAGTTCCCTAGATCTTATATCAAAGGATATACTGAATTTGTGGAAACTGTTAGAAAAAAATATTAAGTTACATATCCACAAGTTTACAAGATCTGTGAGACTAGATCACCTGATATATAAAAGGAATGAAAGAAAATATATTGTTAGGTGTAGCTGCATAGGAAAGATTTGAAAAGCAGCCATTGCTAAAAAGTTACTAAAACAAAAAGGAAAATATGCTTGATAGAGCAGAGGAAACAAAGAAAGATAATCTGTTCTTGCAAAGCATTTTAATCCATAAAAATCAAAGCCCCTTTTGAAGGAGAGAAATTTTATCAGTTCCCAGTGTTGAGACTTAAACAGTCCAAGTGGAAAGTGACCCATCTGAGATCAGTCAATGGCCTAATCAAAAGCTCAGGGCTCTTAGGCCTCAGCCTAGAGTCTTATCTATCAGTCCACACTGTGCAAAAAGGAAAAATAACCAGGTTATTTTTGCTATTAATCTTTTCCAAATGCCACTCAAGTCACGTAACAACAAATGTTCAACAAAGTGATCAGCTTCCACTCCTGATATAGCATAAGCATGCAAGGCTTTGCAGTATTAGCAATAACAAGCTAAATCACTGTAAGGTGACAATAGAAGCTGTTTCACAAGTGTTCAGATGTCACCCTAAGGTCATAATTTTAGATTAATCTAAGAAAAGCAGTGAGGGTATTGTACTTACCACTCATGAGGCATGTGGTTTCCAAGGTGGTTTTATACAGTTGGTGAAACACTTTTTTTCCACAATCTATATTTATATTTTACCTGTAGTCAATGTCATTTTTAATGGAATGAAGGGTCATTTATCACAACTGTTACTAACATAAAGCTATTTCCTGGAAATATGAAGGTAAGCTTTCGGTATAGTTGGCTGAAATGAGAGTGTGAGTTTGATGTGTGCTCTGTGGTGGCTCTACCTTTTTAGACTTGTTTTTTCCTCTGCCATTGTCACTGAATGAACATAGTCACTTGCTTTATCCTCTGTTTTGTTCTGTGGCTCTTTGAGAAACAAATCTATGTACTTGCTGGTAGTGCTCAGAGAACTTTCTAAGAATCATACACATATTAGAAATTATATTTGGCAAAGGGTTCCCAAATGTTCGTTGTCAAAATAGGAAGCTGTATCCACTGGTTTTTAAATTCTCTGACGCAGGTCCATTTTTGTTCACAAGTTTGAAGTATTATTAACTTACAACAAGAGCTGAGAATACAGTGGAGGGAAAAATTAGACTTCAAAATGATAGCTGTGGTTCAAAAATGCAGTGCTATTGCCAGTCTTTTGCCACATTTAGGCAGCAGTAATCGGCTGTACAAACACAGGCTGGAGAACAACTAGCTACGTTTCAGTACTGCTGAAAAGCATCCAGAAGGCAATGATAAACTTAAACAAAATTAACTACTGTCATGCTGTTATGAAGCAGGTAAATGCTGGGAGATAAAATCTCTGCTAGCACTTGTGAACTCCTTCACAGTGATCCAACTCCTGCAGTTCATGCTTCTCTTTCCAAACAGTGGGCATTGATTCTACTGCTTACAAAATGCTCTTTTTATGTATCTGGTTTTGAGTTCCACTACTTACAGTGTTAGTCTTAAGAGGTTTTGTATCCTCCTTCTTAATGTTTCTAGTGTCACTTTGAAGTGCAAAATGTTCTTTATTTGCAAATCTATCTGGTCAAGAGCAGATATGGTCTTTCATTACTATCACTCCATAATTTTTGTCCCAGAGCACCTTTTATTTTTTTATTTTTTATTTTATTTTAACTCAAAGGTTCAGATTCCATATTTCAGTAGTAGGTGGAGTACAACTTTCTTTAGCATCTACAATACACTTGCTTAGTTAAGTCCCCTTGCCTGATCTAGCAGGAAAGTATTGATAATGTGAAGTGCATCAGAACCAGTTATTGTAAGAACTAAACCAACTGTCTGGCTTATTTTCTCACCGGTGACAGCCATTGCTAGAAGAGCCTGGTTTAAGTCTGCAATTATTCCTTTTGTTTCCAAAAAGTGTCAGCTAGGTTAGAGCTCTTAAAGATTCACTTCTTTCAGTCAGGTTATTTCCTTTGTTCTTGCTTTTGATACCCTGAGCCACTTAGAAGTGTAATTTGTCACTTTCCCCCATCTTGGCTTTATAACATGATCTTCCTCACAGCACAGTCACTCTTTGAACTCACCCTAAGAAGAACTCACCGCACTCACCAGGATTTTCCTGGTTTTCAATCCAGAAAAATACCTTCTTCTTAACATAAACAGCGGTTTACACAGCATTAGGAAAGAGAGAAGTTATCAGAAGTAGAAAACATCTTGTTTTTATACAGACATTCCTGTAATTTCATCATCTTCCTTGCCTTTCTTTTCTACAAAATGATCATGCCGAAATAACAAAGTTGACCTTAAGTAGCCCATAATGCTTTCCTTAGGCTATGTGTTTTTGTGACATGTTCTTAATCTAGTTTTTAAGTGGGTCCCTCTAAACTCACTAAAAGAATCATCTCCTAAGGACCAAAGAATATAACAGCAGAATTAATATAACCAATAAAGGAATTAAATAGCACTGCATTGATCCAAGTGAGAAAAATTCTTAGAAGTAATTGACATTTTACTGACGTAAGTCATGTGGGCACAGATGCTTGTACAGAGTCAGGGGGAACACGAGGATCATAAATGTCTCAACTGCTCGGTAGCAGAAGGCTGCTACATGAACAATTATATTTTAGCACCTGCCATATAGTCATTAATTATAACATGCTCATTTCGCTCTACATACTATTTAAATGGTCACCCTCATTATGTAGTTTCTTGATTACATGTATGCAGAGAGTGAAGTCATTCACTACACCCAACCAGAATATTCAGTCTTATTTTATTTCCAGTGTTTGACTGCATTGAATGTTGTTATCTTGGACATGTTAATTCCAGTTCTAGCTTGTCTTGTCAGGATAGTAGCAGAGCAGTGTTAGTGAAAGTGCAGAGCTCCATGCTTAATTAGAAATTCTACAACAAGATAATTAAAAATCTGCTAGTTGGCTATTTATATGATTAATTTCAAATTAGTCTCGTTATGCTTTATTGCTTGACAATAAAAAGCAAAAGTATGTATAAAAAACAGAGGCTTACTGTGCTCATGGCAGTGGTATTTAAAAGTTGTAGAGAATATGTATTTGGTATTAAAGAGAAAAAAAGTATGCTAAATGTTAGCAGAGAGTTGATTTTGCTACTCATAAAAAAGAGATTAAAAATTATTATTAAACATTTAATAAATTTAATAAACATTTAATAGGTAGGAGCACAAGAACGAATTCTGGCATAAAATACACTTGCCAGAGAAGAAACCGATGTCAAAATAAACGCTATTGCAGAATTCCATGGGAACTCTTGCTTTTGTCAGAGAAAATTATAAAAAGGAGATAATGAAAGCACACAATATTGTGATGTGTTGACTAAGAGGAACCATGAAGTTCATGGGTCTTGAAAAAAGAATCTTGCATCTTTGCATTAATTATTTTCATCTGAACTCTGTTTCGGAGGTTTAGTTCAAATTGTCAGTTGTGATTATTATCAGAAAGTACCCACATAACACAGTCCAGAATCATAACAATAATACAACTGTGTGTTTTCTGAGAGCTTCCAGATAAAAAGCAAGCTGGAATGAGCCTGAAGCCAAACTGTTGGTCCTTGTTTTAGGGGATGAATGGAGCTGAGTGGTAGAATTCTGATAACAACTAAGCAATTGGTACCTTTTTGGATGGGGAAAAACACACCTATTCTGCAGCTTAGATTACAAAATATTATACAGAGGTCAGTTTTAGCCTACATATTATTAAATATTTTTTTCACCTGTCCTTAAGATATTTTTAATTACTAGAAAATCTTTTTTCTGACTGAATGTTGTGTTTTAATTTATCATTCAGCAGTAATTCATGAAAAACGTTTAATAACATTTAAATCTGGCAGTTCCATGAAAGAACTGAAAGAATCTACATAATTCATTAAAATGATTGTCTTTGTTGCTTCTTCTTCAGTTTTAAGACTTCAGTGTGAAAAATAACGACTTGTTCTGAGGTCCAGGTACACCTACAAACCACATGTAAGGAAGTTAACAATGCCTTGGTGTGTGCTTTGTCTTCTCAGTCGATAAGGAAAACACTGTTCTCTGGAGCTGGCAGCATAGCCCATTACATGTGTGCTAAGTACATATGTAAAATAATTGTATGAGTAATAAAGCCAATTATATTGTACCCACATTTAAGTATCTCAAAATTGAACTAGCAAAATTAGTCAGCCTCATCCTTCAGTTCAGGCAGATTATTGTATAAAATGAAAGCATATTCATTTTTTTTTTTCCAGTTTGTGGTTCAAATACAGTTTTGAAGTCGATTTTTCTGAAAAGAGATTTTGAATGTATGAATGTAAAAAGATTTACTGCTATGAAGAAGGGGAAGACAAAAAAAAAACCCAGGCAGAGACCTTGCGGGAAACAGTGACTCATCCAGTGTTTATAAAGTGCAATTTGTTTGGTACATTTCACATTTGGTAGTCAAGTCCTTTCTATTTTACTTTTGCTTGCAAACTTATGACCCTTGAAGAAAAGTGTGAGCACTAAACTACTTTTGAGAACTGCTTTTATTTTAAACCATTGTTGGCTAGGTGATATTGTGACTTACCTGCTGTAGATTCTCTGACTGTTGAAACTTGTCCAAAAGAGTAACAGGTCCTGAAAACAGACTCACTGGTGAGCCCTTCTTCAGGGTCTTTAGCAGTGATTTCAGCTGGGAATGCATTGCATATTTGTGGAATTCCACTCACTTTCTCCAACAAGAGTTTGAAGGATTCTCTGTCATTTTTTCCCAGAATCTTTTAAAATCAAATGAGCTGATGTGTTTGAAATACATTTCAAAGATTTCTCTAAAATCTAGACTACAATTATTGGGAGAGCTCTGCTCTGTAATTCAGCCATAGTAAGAATTCACTTTACTGGGGTAATACTGAGGTAAGAGAGAGAAATTGTTTGTTTGTTTGTTTGTTTGTTTTTCCTGGGTGTCCTTAAAGTATAGCCAGAAACTTCCCACTAGTCTGCCACTAGCACACACACGCCTGGCACACGTGGACAGATGTCATTACAATAAACACAGACTTGGGATGTACTGTGTGTTGAGGGGAGATGATGTGCTAGTATATGGAGCAAAATAAGATAGGTAATTTATATGTATAATAAAGTATATATCTACACAGTTTTCTTATCCTTGAAATCCAGCAGCCTGTATTGCAAAGGCAGTAATAGAATCTATATAGAAAAAAAAAAAAATCAGATCATTACTGTGTGCATTATGTTTTGTGAATATCTTTCTATTACAAAGATAAGAATGATCAAAATGTTATTATGTTAGAATAATAGATCTCTGAGTCATGCACAAGACATTTTTTGTCTATGGCCATGTTACATATCTGAGGGTAGAGCTGAACACAGAATTTCTTTATCACTATTTGTAAGACTTTAAAATGATGGATGTCAGATTTCAAGACATCTGCGGGGAAACCATTATTTAAAAGCAATTTTTGCAATCAGAAAGCAAAGCTCTGGTATTATTAGTGATGTTAGTTCAAAGAAACAGTTTTGGAAGAAGATATATAATCACCTGTAGAGTTCTTGCTGTTGCAACTTCTTTTGTATCTGGTCTATGGATAATGGCAATGTGACCAAAGAGCAAGTAATTAATAGAAAGGCACTGTGACAGCTCCCAGATACTGCTAATCCTCTAGGGAAATGCATGTGTATATACTTCCTAGTCTCCATGTCACTCAAACTGGATGCCAGAAATCTAATGATGGAAAATCAGAAAATGTCAATAACTGTGTGTGTAGCACAGAGTATTTTAGCCAATGAAAATGAATGAAATTCCAGAAAGCTAAGAAATAGCTAGACTTGGAGACCAAGGCAGTGCAAAATACTTTCAGAATCTGAAATGAGAAAGTTATATCACCAATGTATCAGAAGCACAATTACCTGAAAAAAAATCTTTTTAAAATGTTGTTTATTTTTAATATGCCATTAATCAAAACAAGCCTAAAACTCTTCCAGTTGCCTTGCAGTGGTTTCTTTATTATGTATGACTGATTGTTTAACTTGCTTGAAGATCATACTCTGCCACCTACACAGAAATGTAAAACTGGATTTGAATGCGAGTTAAGAATAATAACCTATGCAGTGGAGAGATAGCTATGACAGATTCTTGCATCTTTATTCCAGACTTTCAGGTGTTAGCTTCTACTATAGAGAAAATTGTCACAGTCAACTCAGAAATTTTGTAAGTTCTTGAGAACTTTCTTCGCCTAAGGAATTAAGGAAAAAACATCCACAATGTAGCATGTCTCTTCTGATTCTTTTTTAGCACAGTCTCTGTCCTATTAAGTGTCCATATATTTTCCATGTTTACTAGATAAATTCTTTTGGTCATGATCTTGACATAGTCCAATAGCCATTCCTAACGTATGCCACAGTTACTCGTGTTTTCCTTTTCATATGATTTTGGAGGTTGTTCCAAACTATTTTTGCTATCTTTAAAGATTGTGCTGAATATTTATGCTGTCACATATATTTAAGAAAATAACTTTTTTAAAAGTTTACTTGATATTCTGTAGCCCATCTGCACTAAGTCCTTTGGCATTTTATGACCCTTTTACTCCCTTAAAGAATTACAGTGTGTAAGTCTGAAGTTGCTCTATTGTCTGTTATATGGTTGTCATTATATGTATACATTTAGAAAACTCATAGCACATCAGTTACAGTGCTTTCCAATAGAAATCAAATTTTCATAATCTGTGGCCAACAATAATATTGCACTGGCTCAAAACCAAAAAATGCCATGTTTTGACTTGTGTATCTCAGCACTAATTTAGCATCATATATCCCAAAGGAATTTATTTTCATTTCCCTTCCTCTCCTTCTCATTTCCTCCCTCCCTTCCCTTCCTCTTCAGTAAAGATACCAAGTATAAAATCCTAGTAATATCAGATAGAATCAAAACAAAATACCTGTGATACTGGTCAAGTACTTCAGAAGAGTTATATTGATCTGGAGAATCAGTGTTTTATGAGACATTGGTATTTGTATTTTTTGGTATTCAGTCCCTGGCACTGTTAAGTTCCAGTATCTATTTATAGATAGATGTCTATATGTCATGGGTATCTATATGGCTGTATTTGTTTGTATGTCTATCTGTCTATAGGCATGCATTTCATAGCATGTTGCTCAGTCTGTATTCTGGCTCCTGTTCCTCATGCTGCAGAGCTGCAGCACGTACCAACAACTGGTTAGTCTGCTTCTCCTTCCAACTACTATTCTGTTATCTTTTGATCAGAAAAAAGTGATAGATGTTTCTTCATTCATGGTCATGCAGGGGGATTCCAGACACCATCTTTCTTCATAGTTGTGCAGGATACTTTGTCACTTCAGTTACTTTGAAGATTAACTAATGCTCCCACCGTAGTGAAATGACAATACAAGTTCCATGTATTATAATTTTCAGTGAACCTGTCCTTTAGTCTAAACTAACTTCCTAAATGTCTAGTCAATGAAGAGAGCAGACACTATTGACAGACTTTGACAGACACTATTTGATTTCTAAGACATTCTGTGTGAGCCTCCTGGAGGTGCTCCTGCAGTAGCAGAGAAAGTCGTCTTCTGTAGTATTGCAGAGGATGACTGGCTGCATCTGAAGAAAGCCTGAAAAATGAAGGGACCAGTCAGATGCTCTGGGAAAATATCAGGCTGGGACCCAGAGGCTTGTAGAAGACGAGCTTCCTCCAACAAAATGCCAGATCCTGTTTGTGGAGATATTGCAGATATTGAGATATTTTTCTGTGTAAAAGCACCACTGATTTGTTCAAGACTTAAGATGTAGAAAAATATAATAGCAAAAGAGAAGAACCAGGAAGCTTCCTAAACCAAGTTACTGTGTTCTAGTCTAAGCAGAAAAGTCTCAGCAGGGAAATTAATCTGTGTGATGGCATTGACGTAAGTATGTGCTCAGTTTGTGTGTGCATATAAACAGGGAAAGCAAGAGAGAATAACACAATTTTATAAATATTCTTACTTATGAGGAGTGAAAAGGGAAGCCAGATTTTAAAGACCTGCATAACTGTTTGCACAGAGCTTTACCACATGCACTACAATAGATCCAGCAATGTTTGCCAACTTTTCTATCTGTACGCTGAATGAGTCACAGTTATCTCCAGTACTCTCTAGTTTTTCAAGCCTGGAGAAGTCATTAGGTTAAGTTTCAGAGTGGGTTTTGCTGACGTCAACACAAAGAAATAAATTGAGGCTGTCCTACACATTTATGTACACAGAGTGCAATCAGCTTAATGCAAACCTCACAGAACTGTTGAGAGAAAAAGCATTCAGCCTGATCCATGATGGGATGAACTGTGCTGGGGAATATGGGTAGCTATAAGGAGAATGTGGGCAACTATAATTTAGCTCTTAGACCATTACACAAATGCAGTTTTTGTAGGTACTATTCTAAATTAAGCATTATGAGTTTGTGATAAATTCAACCTTTTTATGGCAGGCAATCACAGCATCTC
The DNA here is from genome assembly GCA_011075105.1 of Heteronetta atricapilla. Lineage (NCBI taxonomy): Eukaryota > Metazoa > Chordata > Aves > Anseriformes > Anatidae > Heteronetta > Heteronetta atricapilla. Next base: position 13,742,213 of record CM021737.1, on the reverse strand, counting down.
TTATAGCATTTAAGCAGTGTCTGGGGACAGTACAAGACATCAGACAGCTGGGCGAGTTCATTGGCTCAGTAGTGTCAGAACAGGAAAGCCTGCATGTGAACTTGAAGTAGGCAAAATGGGTGCTGAGAGATATATTCCCCACATCATCACAAAGAACCTGTACCAGCTATTCTGTCTTGCAGAAAGCCTTGGAAGACAGTCTTCCTCGACAATGTGACAGTGACAGCATAGGTGGATTTCACATCACTAGTTTCTTATGCATAGAGAATGCTCTACCTGCCTTTACAGAGTGGATTTAATCCACCAGTCGTTTAAGTACCTAAATGTAAATCTTGTTAGGAGATGCACAAGATACATTGATTTCCTACTGTAAAAAACGAACAAACAAAAAAAAACCCACTTCATACTTAGTGATTTAATTGCTTTAGAAATGTCTGAAACAGTGAACTGCTGCAAGGTACTGTACTGAAAAATAAAATAGCAATCTGGGCATAAGTCCCATTTTAGATTTTTATATTTCAAACCTGTACATTTCAAAAAGGTAAAGAGAAGTACGTAGAAGTAGTTGTTTTCCTTTTTTCTTCACTACTTTAGTATATCATTTACATAAAATAAATGGATGCATTATCTCTCCACTTGTTCTCTCGCTTCCTCCTAAACAGGGGAAGATTTCTGACCCCTTGCTTTATTATGGAAGCAGAACAGAGATTATGGCATGTAATGGATTAAAGCTTTAAATGTCAAACCTCTTAGTTACCATCTTAATTGCCAACAGATTTGAAATTATAGTAGGAAAAATAATTATATTTCTAGACTTCTGGCAAAGAGCTACAGATCAATAAGAAAAATGTGGCATTAAAACAAGCAGAGTAAAATTGTTTGGGTTCTAGCTCACATGTAATCTTTTGGATTGAGAAACAGTACTAGACATCAAAACTTAACTGTTGTTACAAATCTTGTTGTTGGTGAAGCTCTGTTTTTGTGAGTGGTAAAGTATTATATGCTTTTAGTCGAAAAAGTCTGCTTTCACATGAATATGTGCTTGGGAGATGAAGTAAAAATAGCTTGCATCATTTAGAAAGAACAGTCATTGGTTGCGATGGGCAAACAATAGCAACGATAATGGGAAAATACATTGGAAAACAAACAATTCAGGAGGTTTTTGCTTGACTTTCATCCGGTGTTGGGAAATTAAATAAGAGATCTCTAGGGCATCAGTTAAACAGATTTTTACCATTCTAATTACTGCTGAAAGTATGAAGCAAGAAAATATGATGAATATTATCTACAGAGGACTTTCAAAAATTGCTGTTGTGCTTTCAAGCAAGATACTTCCTCATTCTAATAAAAATGCCTTCATTCAGTGTATCTGGTACAGGTATATCATTGATTAATATCTCTGCATGATCAATATATTGATTAATATCACTGCCGGATTATTCAATACTGAAATCTACAAAAAGTTACATGCTGGTGAATTCTATATTCTATATATTGATTTTTCAACTGAACAATGCAGGAGTCCTCTTAGTTGGACTCAAGCTTCATACAGCCTAATTAACCTATCATACCTTTTTAAATGCACTTTTTGAAGAATTTGTGAGCACACTCACTCAACAAGTAGAGCTGATTTCTGAATATTATATGGAAAAATTCTGTGACTTGTTGCTGTGTTGAATGAAAACTCTTAGTGGACAAAAAAAGGCTGTTTGGAAGATGAAAAACAATCCAATTAAAACAAAGTTCTGTTGTCATTTAATATTCACATTTTCCTTCCCTGCCTTTTTTTAACAGCTCTCAAATTCCTTGTAGCCGAAGTAATTACACTGCAGGAATTTCAGCTCCCCCAAACGGTACTTTTTTCAGTGCCATGCTTGAATGGAAGTCCCATGAACAACAATGTTCATTGGACTAGGCCCAGAAAAAAATACTGTTGTGTACTGGTTTGGGGACCGGTAAAACTGCTAGATGAAAGGTTGGGGAGTTCAATGGAAAAACATATTTGATATAGCACTCACTGAGGATTTGAAGATCTTTTTTTTTTTTTTTCCCTTGAAACGCTCAGAAGATATCAAGATCATTACCGTGAGCTACATAAAGTCTCTCTGAATAACCTAAGTACAGCAATCCTATGCACATAATATGAAACAGGAAGGAAAGGGAAATTTCTTTGTGATTTGCAGCTTTCTCTATAGACGGTGAGTGAACATGCTTCAAAAAGCAGTAAATTATTTTGAAAAGCTGACAGCCAGAGCAGGAAAACTGCATGAAAAGAAATGTAAATCTTGGAAGGCAAGAATAAGAAAGATCATGACTACATGAAAGGCTTTAAAAATACGACAGCACTCCGAACACTGCATATTGTTGAAGAAAGATCCTCAGATCCTTCAAGATCCTGGCAAAAATGAACCTGTGAGCTGATAAAGATAGTTGTCTTGATGAAGGTGTAATTCTCTCTACTTCTCAAAGGAGTAGAAATAAAAAGTGGGGCAGGGTAAAATTGAATCAACAAGAAATAGCTGGTGATGGCTGTCTGATCATTTTTCCTTTAGATAATTGCTCATTGGTTGTGTCATGGAAATAGTTTCATGTAGTGTGGGGATCAGTTTCAGGCTAACCAAACTTTGCACTATCATGATGTCCTATAAGCAACATATATTAGATCTAGGAAGATATTTTACCTGTTTCAGTAGAATCTGCTAATATCCTAAATTTTCCTATGTCAAAGTGCACATTACTGGGATATTGGTTATCTCCCTGATTGTTATGTATCATCATTTCATGGAAATGTTGTCAAATTCATAATTTGTGAATAATGTAGTATGGATTTAGTCGCATACAGCCTACGTCACATCTCAGTATCACCCTTTTTTTTTTTTTTTTTTTTTTTTTTTTCAGACTTAGTGTCCCTCATGCTTAGTTTGATAAAGCCGGTATTATACTCTGTCTGAATTTACCACTCTTCTGCTCTCCCTCCAACCAATACCGCAGTTGCAAAAGACTCCCAGCCTTCCTGATCCTGCTTGTCACATATCAGAAACGTTACCTAGCACATAGTAAGTGCTTTTTGAGAGTTAAGCTGGAAGAAAATGGGGTCACAGGGAAGGAACCATTGTGGCGGGTCCTTTCCCTCCTCTGCATGAGGGGGCATGCAGTGCCAGGGTGCCGTGCAGCCAGCTGCACGCGTGTGAGTGCACGCTGCTTGCTTTCTGCTCCTCTGGCTGGGTTTCATGTTTCGCATCAAGACCTGTGCCAGCACCACTTTATTATGGACCCCTTGATGTGCCTGGGAAATGGCATCTCACCTGAACCACTCGTGACCAGTCCCACGAGAATCACAGTCCTGCTCCTGCCTTGGAGCTTTCATTACAGCCTCTGTTTGCTGCAATTGAATTCTTCCTGATTTATGTCAGCGTGATGTCAGAGAAAACTCTTGACTTTGAATCTCTGTTGAAATCTTATCTTGCAAACAGTAACAGTTTGCTACTGTCACTATCTGAACTTGGTCAGCTTTGTTTTCTTCACTCACATAGCATTGGTTTGTTTTATGTAGTTATGGTTCTACCAGCTGCAAACACCATACTCTGCTTCAGCCAACTCTAGGTTATTAGGTTATGAATGCTAAAAATTATGAGCAGTGCTTTAATTTACATAGCTATAGCCACACATCATCCAGAGTGAATAAAAGCCAGATTGTAAAATAATTACAATCTCTTGAAGTGGAGCCAGCCTCACAGACCAGATCCATCCGTCTTCATTAATTTGTATACAGTTCTTTTACCAGAACAAACTTTCTGAAGGTACTTGCATGGGAATGCTGAAACAGCTGCACAACTTTTATTTTGAAGAAAAACAAGTTGAGCCTTGGAACAGTGTGTTTTAAGGAGCGAGGGAGAGAGTGACTCTGCATTTAAGACTTTGACCAGCATGTGTAAGAAGTGCTCTCATGGCTGGAATAATCTGAAACATTTTTACCTGGGTAGCACTTGGCAAAGCTCCCCTTTTTTCCTGCACAGCTGAAAGGAATCCAGTACAACTCTGTGCTTCAATCAACTTGACTCCAGTTTTGCTCAGCCTGCAGGGTCTGCTGGTGCACGGACGTGCCTGTCTTATGTGGCCTCTATGGCCCTTTTCTGCTCAACTGTCAGAAAGAGGGAGGGAGGCTTCCCCCAGCACCAAAATATCGTTCTGTGTGCTCTCTGCAGCACAGTAGCTAAGACCAAGTTTCCTGATTACTCCCTGGTCTTTTTGGAGTTATTTGCTGGAAGAAGTCTTTTTTCCCTCTTTAAATGGATGATTGTGTTACAATCAAGAAAAAGCATCTCCAAAGACCAATCTTTAGGTAAGTGATGCTACTGTTTCTTTGAACTGAAGACATTATGAACTTTACATCCTATCTGTTAGCTTAAAGTTCATATGCAAACGCACAAAAAATTGCTCAAGAAAAAGAGTTTAATGCTAGATAGTATTAGATAATTTTGGTGCTCAGATTATATTTTTTCTACTTGTACGGGGACTTTGGAGATTTTTTTTTTCTTTCTGTCATCTACATTTTCTAAAGTTTTGTGGGGTATTGCCTTTATTATGAAAGAAGAGCAACATAGCTCTTGAAAACTTTTTTTTTTTTTTTTTTTTTTTTTTTTTTTGGTGCGCGTGTTTTGTTTTGTTTTCCTACAGCTCTGCAGTCCCTCAGTGTATTCTGGAATTATAAAACTGTTTAAATGTGGAACATGAGTCTTGGTTGGTTTAGTTGACTATGTCTGGACGGCAGAATTTTCATACTAGAAATGATGCACCTTATAGAGTAAAGGAGCTTGCTTGCTGGGACATGCAGCCAAGGGATTATCGTCTAACTAATTCACAAGACTCTTCTGATAGGAAAAGCTCATGTCTAAGGAGTAACAAGTTGGTAGTTTTGTGAGGTCGTTCTTCACTGCCTCCTACATATGTGATTTTGATCAATGAAATAAGTTTCTGATTATTTTATATTTCAATGTCAATTGTAAACTTCTTTTTACAAATCAGGACTAGATTTATTGTATTTATCTTTTACTAAAGCATACCCCTTTATTTCCTTTGGCCACTGCTAACTTCAGACTAAGTGATCTTGCATGGGAAATAATATTTCTCAAACTACTGAGAGTAAGGTTTCGGCGGCCATAGGATTAAATATACCTGCAATAGTTCACGCTTCTGTTTATGGCTAGTGACATCTTCAACAAAACTCCAACTCTTACTGGATGACCAGTAGGATATTGAAACCACAGTGTTTATATGACAAATAAATATAAGGTTATAGATGGTCCCAGAGCAAATACAGGTTTGTAATTTATTGGATGGCCACTACTGATGTCATATATTAGGAGATTACAGTAATGGCTGGCATTTCAACTTTAGAGTAAACTCAGGTAGCCATGCCAGGATTATGTTCTGCTACCTGGGGAGAAGTCTTTCAGCAGTGTACAGTTATGTTGAAGAAAGGGAATCCAGAGATTAAAAGGTTATTACAGGAATAAAATGGCCTAAGTGCTAACCTTAAATTGAAATGTCCTGTGTGGATTTGCTATGCAGTTTATATCAGAAATTAAATTAAATGTCTTGCACTTCACTTTAATAAGGTGGGGCTAAGATGTTATTTTGTAGAAGGCTGTTGACTGAAATTAATAGTTTAGTTCACTATATTTCTTTTTAAACATCAGTAACCATTTTTAAAGGATCTATGATAACTATCCAATAAACTGTATCCTTTAAAAACTTTATTATAAAAGCACATTCTTCACAGTCTTTTGGGGCCATTAGAATTGCAGGCGAAGTGCATATTTCCTGATGTGTTCAGAAATCTGCTGTAGCTCATATAGCACTGGATAGTTTGCAAAAGTTTTCTTAATGGTTATCTCCCTAAATTGTCTCGTGGTTGTAAACTTAACTCAATGAAATACAAGAAATTTCAACATTTCTTACCCAATTCATTCCTGCAAATCAGATTTAAATACAGAACAGCAACTAACTATTGCTGGCATGCTTAATCCAGAGCAAGAAAACCCCTAATATGGAAAGCCCCCTAAGAGCCCACGGCTATGCAGTGACTCTTCTGGCAAAAGATCGCTGTTATACTACAGTAAACGCTTAAGAAACATTTCCAAGGTCGAGACTAGCACAATATTTTAGGCAGCTCAAACAGAAAGACAATCTCCGTATGCCATAAAGATCGTATCATGTACAGTAAATACAGATGCTATCATAGTACATTAAACAGATTATTTTTTTTAAAAGTGTACTCATTTTCCTTCTGACTTTGGAAAACATTCTCCAGTGAAATAGTGTTCTTCCACATGAATTGTGAAGACTTAGCCTCAGGCCTTTTAATCCTGTAATTTTCTTCCCATGTAAGTAGTATGTTTTAGTGGGTGCAAACCTTACATTGAAGTAACTGAATCTGCAGTTCAGATGATTTTTTTTTTTTTTTCCCACAAAAAGAGAAGAAAATATCAAATTGCCCATATATAAGTGCGTGCATGCATGTGTGTGTGAGTGTAATCTGTATATGCAGGAAACGGTAATTTGAGATGCACACTAAAAAAATCAGGTCTTTCTTGGCTTTCTTGGGAGCTATATCAGAACGTAAGTATCTATGAGTATCTTCCTTAGCAAGGTACATTTACAGTGGATATATACTTTTGTTTGCGTTGCCTTCCCAGTAGCAAAAAAAAAAAAAAAAACAACACAGACTGAGGATCTATTGTAAATGTTACCTTCCATGTTACCAATTCTTTGTGTAAGAGTATGATAAGTACTATATTTTCAGATGTGGAAATCAATATTAAAAAAAAAAAAATCACACTTTTTTTTTTTTTTTTTTTTTTTTTGGTAAGTCCTGAATTAATGAAGAAGTAATAATATAAAAATGCTGTGAAAGAAGTGTAACTTTTGATATTTCCAACCTAGTTGTGCTGGGAATTAACTAAAAAATTCATTCAGAAATATAGCTGTGTAAAAAAGCCAAGCTTATGAATCATATAGAAGTGATTGCTAAATCATATTATTTTGGATGAAATTTTGTAATTGCATCAGAACCCAACTGCCAAATACTTAGAGATTCCTGTCTTTGTTAATATCAAAAGATCCGCCTGTTACATGTCATAGCTTGGATATTCACTAGCTATTTTAATGCTAACATAAATTACTGAGGACATTCCATATTTTTATTAAGAACAGCATCTTGAGCATATTTGCTATAACTGGAAATGGTCAAATTAATTCAAACAATAAACAAATCAGCTTTCTCAAAGAATGCAGTGGGAGCTTCATAGCTCTGCCATTTAAAATTGGACTGAATAAAGCCATATAAAATATGCTTTAGGGAACAAATCCTTTCCTGCCAACTGCATAGATTAGATGACATAATAAGTGTTTTAGTTCTCAGATTTATGTGATTTCTATTAACATAAGAATCTCCACAATTTTTAGTCAATGCTTACACTGAAACTAATGTTTTTCTACACTCCAGTCTGCTTTTTGTTGTTTTGTGACTTTGGTCTTCCTTGTCTTCACTGTGAATGGAAGCAAAAGAATCAGAGTGTCATAAGATAAATTGTTCTTCTGGTAACTGCCGTAGTGGGGTCCAAGAAAACCTGTAATTGTTTCAAGCAATCCATGGCCTTTTGAGATTTCCTCATCAACTGTAGCTGGATAATAACAAGGAATTTGTCCTTGCTTAATAACTTTGATTTAATGTGTTTTTAAAAATATTAATACATGAGCTTCAAAATAACTCTCTCTTCTGTTCTGTTTGACACATTAGCTGTGGAAAGATTGGGCTCATGGTGTTCTTTCTTCTGCTTTTCAGGAGAGAGCAAGAGTGGAAAAACACTTGTTTTCCAACTCTTCAGGGAGCTCTACTGCTATCTTTAATATGGTGTCTGCCTATGAAAGAAGCTTCTTGTACTGTTGCTGTTGTTCCATTATCTTTGTTCACTAGATATATATGAATGTTGTATTAATTGCAATTAACTAGACTAGATGTCTCTGTAACTTTAACTCCTCTTTTACTAAGAAAATGACCCAGTCCAATCCTTTGGTATCTTACTTCTAGTTCTGTAAATAAAAATTCTGCTTTGTTATTTTGTTTTATGATGAAGTCAGCTCCAAAAACTGGATCCTGAATCTTCCTGTGATCCGCTAGCAGAAGTTGTTCCAGCATGATTCTTACACCCCTGCAGGGCACATAGGTGATGCCAGGTGATAGCTGTGCAGTATATTGCATATGTTTACAAAAAACAGGTTTCTACAAAATATTTATACTGCCATCATTTGTGGAATAAGAATTATCTATACCAGTAACTTTAGTTTTCATTTACACGTAGTATAGTAAAATATAGAAACATCATGTTCTGTGACTTCTAGACATTACAACTTTTTGGCAGACTCTTTTCCTATGGAAAAAATACACCGACAACTATTTTCTAGCAAAAAATATCCATCAGTGTAATGCCCTCTCTTTTCAATCTTTTTTTTTTTTTTTTTTTTTTTTTTTTTTTTTCTCCTGAAGGCTCAATATACTCAGGAGTTTTCCAAGTACAAGCAAACACATCCTCATATATAAGATTTTTTTTTTTTTTTTCTTATTTGTGATTTATAGTTTACTCTTTTTACCCTATGACTTCAATATGTTAAGTACTGAACAGGTATCCTTTTGTTTTACAGGAGCATAAATGGTGCTTGCACCTTCTCAATTAGAGTCCATGGAGTAAGCACAAAATCAGAATATCACATGAAAAGGATGCATCTCAGTGAAAAAGAAATGGTTGTAACAGTAGGCAACCTAGAAATTAGTAGACTTTAAAGCTATATAGTGGTATGGAAGCTTGTAAAAAAAAAAAAAAAAAAAAAAAAAACTGTTTAAAAAAAGCTGTTTTCTCACTTTATTTGTAGTGGTCTTCAATGGGTCCAAATTATTATTATCCTTATTCCTTGTGTGTAGAGAATAAGCAGATATATGGGAAACTTTGCCAGGTTTATGTTGAATAGTGCACTACAATTACTATGAATGTACATTATATATCATTATTGCTAGTGATCGCTTAATTGTAAATGAATGTAGCATATTAATTTAATGAGCGATAATTTATTCCAATGGTGTAGGAGGAAGGTGGGAAGGGAAGAGAAGATGTCATCATCCTTTGCTTCTTACTTTAAAGAAAGTCTGGAATGTAAAAGCACATTTCCACAAGAAAACCCTGACATCACAGTTTGTTTCTTGCTTTCCCTTTGCCCTAACAGCAAAGTTTGCTGCACCTTCTGCAAGGTTATGTACAGTGCATAACCATGGCCATCTCATTGGTGATATTGCTGAAGGTATTTTCTGCCTACATGCTTGCTTCTGCCTCTTCTGTGTGCCTCTAATGTGGTTATATTGATGGGTAAATACCCAAATATTATGTTGTCATGTATTGGTTCAAACAGCAGTTGTTTTTAAATGGTAGTACCTTAAAAGACTTAACTTAAAACTGGAATGAGGTAGAGGTTAATGTAAAAAGTAATCACAGAAAAAGTGGGCACTGGGAGGAGGACTGACAGAAACATCTGCTTTTACAGCAAAACATACTATATGGTAGAGAGAGATTGGCTATCACCAGAGGGAGGTAGAAAGTCAGGAGAACTTTTAGTCATCACAGTAATGACAGTCCAGATTGCTGTTGAAGTGATGGGAGAAATCCCGGCTGGTTTTGAAAACTGAGTTGTGAAGAGGACTATTTGTTTTGTTACTTTTGATAACGGAAAACAAAAGATTTGGTGGCTTAGAACCATGGATTATTATTATTATTATTATTTTTGTACTAAAGTACATTTTGTGTGTACTAAAGTATAACGCTTCTTTATGTAAGTACTCTGTTCTGTATTGTTGTGTATCCAGTTTTGTTCTTCTCAGGGTTTCACACTCTAAGGAAAATAGCATATGAAATCCAGTTTTGCATCATATCTCATGATTCTTATTAGAGCTTTCCCTTTATTCATACTTAATCAAGAACTGATTTAACAACAGTTTTGAGTGTAGACTTCCAAAGAGAAAACATTAAGTGAGAATTTATATGCATTCACTGATCAACATTTTAATCTTTAAAGATTTCTTTTGGTTGAAATTAAAGTGTCATTATCTAGTGCAAGGTTTGAAAGGACTTTTGCACAAAAGTCAGGCTATGCCTCCACTAGGATTAAAAGGAGTCAATTTTTCGGATAGTAGCAGAAGAGCAGCCACAGATCATGCATTGCTAGTTGCAGTTCAGATGAGTTAAGAAGGAAAGAGAGGAACTTCTATAATCCCTGAAGAAATAGAACTGACAGTACCTCAGTAGAACAGTACTTCAAACACAGAAAGCAATGGTGTAAGAGAAAGAAGACAGGTTTTTTTTTGTTGTTGTTTGTTTGTTTGTTTGTTTGTTTTTCCACATCCTAAAGAATTGAGAGGATGGGAGGCAGGAAAGAAATTGAATTCTTTTGAGACATGAGGTGGAATTCTGTTTTTCCCTGGTGGGGATTTTTTTTCCCCTTATTTTCTGTTAATAATCAGAAGTGATAATGTCATTCTTTCTAGGGTGGAACTGACATATTCTGAAGGCAGATTTAAAGAATTAAGCTGTAAATGCAAGTATCTGGGGTCCTGGCATTGTGAAAACATTGCATTGGAAATACGTTTCATCAGAGCTAGTGGCCCTGTTATGCTGAGTTCTCCACATGGTTGTGACAAGGCCCATGAGTGAAGAAGAAGCACTGTAAGTGGCAGTGATAGACAGACAAGCACTGTCCCACACCACAGATTAGCAAAATTTTTCAAATTGGTGGGAAAAGGAGTTGTAGCACAAGGTGCCTCACAGAACTTGCAGCCTTTGGCGTGGTGGGAGACCATTATTTTTACTTCTCCTTTGCATTATCCTTTTCTGGAGAGTCATAGGCTAACATTGCCTGGTATAGTTTAAGAATACTCATTCCTGCTTTCCCATGGCATTGGTTCCGATGCTTGCCAGAGAGTACTTGGTACCCATTTTGTCTCATCTTAACATCCTTTGTATCCATGTATGAGCGCCTGTGAATGAAAACTGCAGCTTGGCCAGTGCAGCAGCTCTGTGAAGCAAACTTAGTGAGTCAGCAGAGGAAGTGTCCTCTCTTGTATGTTTAAAAAATAAGCAAGTTTTCCATGTGGTAAAAGCAGAGTTTTGAATTTGTTTCTGTGGCAGGCAGAAGGCTGCACTGGAGCATGGCTTGGCACCTGGCTGGGGTCAGGGACCAGGACAGAGGTGGGTCTCTTGCCTCCACGTCTACGATGGACTAGGATGGGAACTTGCTGTGGGGAGAAGCAGCATCAAAGAAGGGAAGTGGGCTTCCTTTATGCAGGTTTTAAACAGCTGGTTCTGTCAAACAAGATGAAACAGCTTCCAGCATAATCCTGGCTAGATCACAGGAATCTCATGCCCATCAGTTTTAAAAACAAACTAGGCTGACTTTCTGGGTTTCCAAGCTTCCAGTGTGTACATAAATGCACTTGAAGCAAAAGGAGTCCTGATTTACCCACGAGCAGAGCCACCCACATATGACAGGCCTGGTCATCGTATTGTGTTGAGATGTTCATTAGTGTTTGTTTATTAATCTGCCTGGTAATTATTTGCATTAAATATGAGAATGAGAACTGGCTATGTCTGGAAGATACCATGTTTTAAATATTTATTTATTTATTTATTTTTCTGTTGTAGATTTAATATATTAGTGTATTCTGTGCGTGGAATATTCTGGCCTGTCCTTAAGGTGTTATCAGATAATGTTATTAAAAGTTGATTTCCAAACCAGGGGAGAATAGCAAAGAACAATCCAAGCCAATACTCTGTTTATTATTGCACGTTCTGGGAATCTTGGTTTCTGAAATGTTTAATATTCCATTTAGTCAGCACCTGCAAGCATTCATTTTAATTCTTCAATATTTTGTCTTTTAGGTACGTAGAAAAGCAGATAATAGAAAAAATGATGCAAACTGCCTGCCCACCTAAGAATCATGACTATGATGGTTTACTTTATAAATACATATGAAAGTGAAAATAGGATTTGGCAAGGCATTTAAAAGAGTTACATTTTTAAGTATTTTTAACTTTTGAAAGTGCCTATGGTGCCCATGAGGCAATAATGACAAAGTAAATTAACAAAAGCAAAAGAGAGTCTGAGAAACAGTTCACACAAATCTTTGGAACTGTTACCCGAAAATATTACCAGGATTCTACTCTCAAGTGTGATTTTAAAATTGTTTTTAAAATGTGAATTTTGGTGACTGTGATAGATGGTCATCAAATGTATAGGTTGCATTGGCATAAACCTGTGGTTTTCTGAGCTAAGCTGCTAGTGTACAAAAATGGACTGAATGATATGTTATTTGTTAAGAAGTTGGCCATTACAGTACTACATTTGAATCAACAGCATTTGCTCTCATATTCTTTTCTGGCAATCTGATTTTACTCACAGCTTGAAAACCTGAAATTCAGCAGGAGGTAGTGGAGAATAGGAAGGCTTCATATGCAATACAGGACGAGCTACAGATGCTAACTTGGCTAAGGCAAGCAGTTCAGTTACTCTATCCTTAGTTAATACCTTACCTCATATACATGAGCTTGCACATAGTCATAACTCAAACCAAAAATTGTTGAGGAGTGACATAGGAAACTGGACAAGTGGTAGGATCAGGGCTTGTGTGAGCAAGTGAGGCTATGAATCTCATTATTCTGCCTCCACACACCTTGCAATGGAGGTTTCTGCAGTGCTGTGTGTGCCTGTTGCTGCTGGGGTGCACGCTGCTGGGGTGCTTCAAGCTCACCTGGTGGTTGCATGGTGACTTCTGTCAGCATCAAACTGGGTTTTGAGTGTGGCTTTATCCACTCCAAGATGTCTCTTTACTACTCCAAATTTCTGTACTTCCCTTGTACCTCTTTTAAGTTGACTCCTTTTTTATTTCAAAAGTCTCTCCATAATTCCCTGGTGAATTCCTGAGACTGATGGTCATCTTCCTCTTTGACATAAACAGTTTTGTGAAAACATCCTTTCAGAGAGTTTTTTTCATCCCATCCACACACACTGCTTAACTTGCTCCTACTGTTATCCAGCTACCTTTTTTTTTTTCTTTTTTTTTTTTTTCTTTTTTTTTTTTTTCTTTTTTTGGCCAAAGACAGACACTGCAGACACCTACACAGATGCAGATGAAGTGTTAGGAGTTTAAAGACAGGATGTCAGCACTAGAATTGAGCTTGATGGTTGGGTTGAATGTATAAGGAACCAGAGGATAAAATTTGGGTAGGAAAGGTCACAAAGACCTACTGGTGGGAAGAATCTGTTATTATTCAGAGGAGAAAATACATGGAAAAACAAGGAGGAAGAAGGAGAGAGAAAGTCCACAAGTATGTAGATACTGGTAAGGCTACATAAGGGATGGAAAAGAATAGATTAAAAAAATCCAAAACTGGAGATCATTTATGATTTAAAGAGCTGCTTTAGTGGCAGAAGTACACTGGGAAGTTGGATAAGAGTTTGTGGAATTGAGAATGAGAATGGTTGATGAGGATGGGTGATGAGAAGCTGTGCAGAGATGATGTGAAGCAAAAAAAGAAAAAAAGAAAAGTGGATAATAAAGAAGTGAAGGCAAAATTAAAGGAGAAAGAGAATCAGTAACGTAGAATATAATGAGAGATATGGAAATGCAAAGACAAGCAGGTGGTGAGCTGACAAAGAAATTAATGGGAGTATGGTCATTTGCAGTTTTACTTATCCTTACATATCCCTAATATACCACAACATGAATTGTGTTAATTACTCCATGTTATCTGTAGGTAGACTACAGATAGTGACTCTGGCAAAATATGTTAAATATTTAATATTGTCTTGATAGTCTGGTTGGGATACTGCTAGTGTGCTGTTTTATACTACTTCTAGGAAAACTTTTCCAATGATGAATTCAGGAGACATTACAACAAGATTAGTAGTTAAGTTATTTTCCAACTGGCATGAGTGAACTTTGTAATGTTTCTCATTAATATTGTTAAAAGTGTCTGATTGTGTAAAGTACTTTAAGGAAATAGTGAACTGAAAAATCCACTTAGGAAGCAGATCCTTTTTTTTTTTTTTCTTTCTTTTTTTTTCAGTTTGCAAAAATTAAGTGAAGCGATTTCCCAATTACCAGAAACGTTGACACACAGCTTTCCTCCAGGCCTGCAACTAGTGTTTGAAACATTGCCTGACATAGAGGAATAATGTCAGCTTGATACTTCTGTATTGCTATTCTGATTGTTGGAGCTCTAAGGTTTTCAGTCTACATTCAGAGGTTAAAGCATGCAGCTCTAACCACACAATGATGGTTGTTATACACTTTATGGGTAAACATCTGTATTTTTGGAGTAAATTAGTTTAGTCTTCTGGTAACAGCCATGGAGAGATGTTTTGTGCTGAGCTGATCTATCTTAAATTATTCATCCCTTTACTTTAGACAATCCATTTTTCAGCACCAGAATAATAGGTTTGCTAACTTCTCATTTTAAATGTAATGATGTCTTCTCAAGGCTTTGGATACACATTAACTAGAACATTTGTATTATGCAAACCAAGTAAAATGCATTGGTGTAAAACTAATGTATTGCACTAACCTTCACTGTTGATAATGGACAATTAAAAGAAATTGTTTAAACATTTCTGTGAACCAGAATTAATAGCTTCCTTAATGATGGAGAAAGGATTTCAATGCTATAACGACATGGTTCATAAAAATTAAAATTTAAATAAACAAACATTATACTTGAATAACGGGGGTGGTATATCTAAATAATTAACAGAATTTTCTTGTTGTTTTGAACAGCAACAACCAAAAGCAACAAGAACCAAATCTCCATAAAAATGCATATAGATTTTAAACAATGTTCAGCAAGACTGATCTAGTCGGAATGATTGCCCCTTCAGGGACCCAATTAAAATGTACTGCTGTTATTTTACCAGGTCTCTCCATTTACGTTCCATCCTCCCGGAGTGTAAAAAAATAAAACACACCAACAAACAAACAAAAAAAAACAACCAAACAAACAACCAAAAAAACAAACACCTTTAATGACTCTATTACCTAATGTATCACACTGCATAAAGCTTTTCTAAGGAATCCAGAAGAGTATTTCATAGCCCAGCCTGAACTCCATCCTGCTACTGGCTGCTTCCATCACAGGCCGTAGCTTCCTTGCATGTTCTCTCAATGTTTATGCACTACAGTGAGATCTGCAGGAAAAAAATGCCCAAAGCTATTGAAAAGATTGTTTCATTCTCTCCTCAGTATATGGAAGAATACTTTGTCATCAGCTTCTTATTAGGAACTTTTCTCCGTGTTTACCTCTCTGACTTTCAGTCATCTCTTTGTTCCACAAAACCAATCCAGTTCTTCAGTATTTCTCTTCAGGTGAATTTTCCTTAATTTATGGGTTTTATTGTTTCCTTTTCCTTTGTGGTATGTCTACAGCTTTCTTCAAAATATAATTCCTCCAAATGGACAGATTATTCCAGTAAAAAAATATATAGGTGTTAGTTGAGAGAAAAATAAATGTGTCTCAAAATCGAAGCAACTATCTTTTATATTATATTACCAAGACTTGCTTTTTTATGCTATTATCCCTTCTTAGTAATGATATCATTCCCAAGATAATTTCCATATCATTTTCGTTGTTACTGCTGCCTCATCAAGTGTCTCCATCTCCTTTCTACAGCATTTTTCAATTGTCTCTATTAAATGTTATTTCATGTGTTAGGAAGAATTTCTTCAAATGAAATTTTTATCTAACCTCCTAGGTACTTGCAACTTCACCCATTCTGGTCATGTTCACAAGCTTCTTACCGCTGAGCTTTATGTCTCTATCCAAGAGAATGCTCTGTTGATTTGAGCTGGCATCTTATGATACCACTTGAATTGTGCTATTTCTGTGGCAGTGAACTATTCATAATTGTTTATTCAACCAGACATATCCTCATTTTAAGTAATTTCATCAAAATTATATTTCCTTACTTTATGAGAATGTCTCATTAGGACAGCAGGAAAGACTTTATTAAGTCATTATATTACAAAAACACTTCCTTCTTACACACTAGACCAGTTAGTCTAGCAAAGAAGAAAATTAAAAAGGTTTGACAGGATTTGCTTAGTACAGATTAGCTTTGGCTGTATTTTATTACTTTTTAAAACATGTATGCTCTTTAAAGTGTTTTATTAACTATGTGATCTGTTTCTCTCTGTGATTCTCAGTTATTTTTTACTGATTTTTTTCATATGTTTTCATATTATTTTACTAAAAAAAAATGAGTTCTTGTTTCATTATCTTTGTGTGCTTTTGGCAATTTCTCTTCTTCCTCATCTTGGTAATTTTCTGTAAATTTGCTTCATTATTTGCTCCCTGTTGTCATTTAATAAAGCTACCTTTTAGCAAAGGCCCTATATTTATTTCTTATGTTTGTTTATCTCTTCTAGGCCTTTAGTTTCAGCTGGAAGTAAGTTAGGACTCTTGCTGTGCCACTGATAGCTTTGCTGCTGTGAGGACTGTGTCTGTCAGTGCCATCAGTAACTACGGATGAGCAGCATCAAGAACAAAATTGACCATGTGCCTCAGGCAGAATGGTTTTTGACCACTGACTTGCACAGACTCCTCCTAGCAGAAGAGTGAGGTGTGAATTCTCCTCTCACCTGTGGGAATCACTCGATGGCAGATTTGGGATCTTGGTGGATAGAGGACTTGCACTAAGGGTAGAGCATAGCCATGTGAGTACACAGTGGCCAGTCTTACGCAGTTGCTGATGTAACTGCATTCTTCCCTTTTAGCTGATTTCCTCAGTCCCAGATGTGTCTATGTTGAAGAAGTCCTTTGTTTGCAAAAATTTCACACTTAAACCATGCTCTCCTGGAGCTTTCCTGAAGTATGGAGGTACTTTGGCAGACATCCCAGAGTGGGTGATGCTTCTGCCCAGTTTTCTTTGGTGGGAATACAGCCTGGTTATCAGGACCAGTGTGAAGATCCCCAGTGTCAAGATTGTTTTGTGGGCCAAGACTTACTAGATGCCGACTAAAGAAGAGATAGTGGTGTTGATATCATTTTGCTTTCCACACGCTTTTCCCCTCTACAATCTGAAATAACAAGTGAAAAGACCTACTTCTGTGACTACTGTCAATAGGTAAATTTAGCAGGTGAACTCCATGTGTCTCCCAGCTTCCAAACATCAAGACCCATGTAACATCTTACCATCACAAACTAGTATATGTTAATTCAGGCCTATTGGGTGGAAAAACTAGATCAGGACTGAGTATAAGCAAAAAGGGAGAAGCAGGCCTCTAATCAAAAAGCTATGTTTTTATTGTGTAGTCTTTACTGTGTTTTAGTTATTAGGTGTCCGCTCCCAGAGGAAGCATCTTAGCAGCAGCTTCTCCTTTGTGCTAGTGCAGTCAAAGAAATTACAAACTTAAATAATTGCCAAAGGAGGTTGAATTTAATCAGTTTGACTTGAATTGAAAGAACTGCTTACATGCGCAAAAAAGCCATGAGTTTGTTTAAAGGTAGAAAAGGACTCCAAGTAAGCATTAGAATGAGCTAACTCACTGAACGCAATTTTTTATCTATTGTACTGGTAAATAAGATGTGAACAAATTCAGGGATAAAGCAAAATGCATTAACCATCCTGAAGACTCTCTAGAGAAGTGTCCAGTTTATTTTATTTTATGAAATTAAGTAAAATCCAAACAGTAAGCAAACAGCATGGATAGCATACCTCACAAATTCCTCATGTTTAAATGGCTCAAGGTACTGATAACGAGAGAAGATAAGTTTAAAAGCACAGCTACTGTTCTACAAGTGCTCATTTACAGCAACAGTTTTCTTTCTCATGCAATAAACTCTCCTGATTTTGTATAATGAATATTCACAGAGCAAAGTGTGACTGGGTAAATAGGATTGCTATCATTGCTGTCCTAGTATGTTGTATGGATCCTGAAAAGATTCACTAATGTGGTACTTCTAAGGCTGCAGCACAGATGTTTGAAACTTCCATGCAAAGCGCCCTTCTGAGACTGCCAAGTATGCATGTATAGAATCTTGCAGACTGGTTTGGTAAAAGGGATTGATTTCATTATATCCATATTTTTTCCTGAATGTCCTTTGATGGTGTTTCTTTACTAAGTAAAGATGTGATCCTGCAAATAATTGTGCCATGGGTAGTCATTATGAGAGGTCTAATGAAATCAGTGAGACTGCGCATAAGAAAACACTGTATTTGACAGTTAGGGTTTCACAGTATTAGCCCATAGAAGATGAACAGCCTATCCAACACTGATTTGGTTTAAACACAATGTTATTTTTAATCTAATTCTTCTGCTAATTAAAAGTATAACATTAGGACTTCTGCAGTATATGGGATGATGGTCAAGTTACATGTGCAGAAAAAGGATCATATTTGTAAGAAATCAGAATGTAAAGAAAATTTAAACAACCTGGACATAATTGTAATTTTTTCTGCTTAGGGGAAATTGGTCAAAAGTCTGTCTAAAAGAGAGCTATGAAGATGGTGAAGGATCTAGAGAGCAATACGTATGAGGAGTGGCTGAAGTCACTGGGTTTGTTCAGCCCAGGGCAGAGCAGGCTCAGGGGAGGCCTCGTGGCGGCCTCACGAGGGAAGCGGAGGGGCAGGCGCTGAGGTCTGCTCTTTGGGGACATGCGGCAGGACCCAAGGGAAGGGCATGGAGCTGGGACAGGGGAGGGTCAGGCTGGGGGTTAGGGAAAGGTTCTGCACCCAGAGGGTGGTCGGGCACTAGGAGAGGCTCCTCAGGGCAGTGGTCACAGCACTGGGCCTGCCAAAGTTCAAGGAGCATTTGGACAACGCTCTTAGCCCCATGGTCTGGTTTTTAGGTGGTCCTGTGTGGAGCCAGGAGATGGATTCAACAGTCCTTGTGGGTCCCTTCCAACTCAGGATATTCCACAATTCCATGATTCTATGAGAAGTTTGAGTAAATGTGATACAGAGAATTACTGTGGATTGAATTATTATAATAGTTAAAACTATTATTTTAATTTTAAAGCTCTATTGTGTTACTTTAAAGAACCCTTAGTCCACCTGCTGAGTTATACATCTCTCAGGATTAATGCTGTTTTGCATGAAGACCATTTGAGAAATAGTCTGTACAATATTGTGAATGTTATCTTTATAATTTACATAATACAGTATTTCAATATCAGATAATATATATTACAGAAGGAAACTGAATATTACAATCTCATAGTATGCAATAAATTTAAAAAATGGAAAATGGCTTTAGAGATTGTTGACTGCAAGTATAAGAATCAGTTATTTCAGAACATTCTTTATATAGTAATTTGCAGCGAATAAAGCAGACGAGTGACAGGAATAGCTTAATGATCATATATTAATGTCTTTATTATTTCTAACTAAATACTAGTCTTGTTTTAATTTATACATTAATGGGTTTTAAAACCAAGAAAGTATTACTGTATTTACCTGTATTGCCTTCATGCTTAGCAGTGTACATATAGTTACTCAGAACAATTCTCTGCTTCAAGTTCAGCTGCATTTATTAAATAAATCACATATTCCAGAAAAACATAAAGGTGAAATGATAGTGATAGAAATTCTAACACACCTTTTTGTAAACTGTTTTAATGCTTAATGGCTTTCATTGTTAAGGTATGTCCAGTGTTATTTTCTCAAATTTAATCTTTATTTGATCCACTTCTATAAATTTATGGGATTGCTGGATTGAAGTACTTTTTTTTTTTTTTTTAAATACATATACATTTTTGTCCTTTTCTGAGATGTTGTAAATTCTGTCCTAGGAGCTCTAAATTGGCTCTATTTTTATTTATATAGTTTAAACTCCAGATGTTTTACTGTAAAACATCCATTTCCTTATATTCATTGCTTTTCTCTCTAGTTTTATATCCAGATTTCTAAATCTTCCTTGAATTATGAACATGTGGTTGGACTGCAGTATTACAGTGCTGATCCCACCAGTACCAAGTGCAGAGGTATATCACTTCCACGTCTACTTAGGGTTCCCTTGTTAAGCATCTCAGTTTGGAATTTACTCTTTTTTGCTATAATACTAAAATAATTCATGTTTGGCTGCTTATCCCTTATGATACATGTGTACATGTATATATATCTTTTTATTTAAGAGCTCAACAATAATGGTGAGATTTATGAGATTCAGTCACTGAAACAAAATGAAAAAAGTGTCGCTTAGTTCTAACCTGAAATAAAAAATACATAATCTGTGGATCAGAAGGTATTTTGGGCTTGGCTTCTATAGTCTCTTCTTTTTAAATTTTACCGCTAGGATAAAAACCAATTCCAATTTTATGGCTCATGGGCTAATATCTTTATCACTGAGTTAAATAATTACCTTTTATCTTAGCTCAGTGACTATCTTTTCAATTATGTGAATCTTTTTGTCAGGTTTTAGTAATTAAAATCACAATTAAAATTAATTTATTGGTTAAAAACAAATACAAACTTATCAGTGAATAATTCTAATTAAACTTATTTATTAACCAGCCTTCTAACAGTATGTGACACAGAACAGAGATTTCTTACAGTGTTATTGGACTCTCCTATGTATTTTTAGTGCCTGCCATGGCACCCTCCAAAAGATCTAGATTTCATCACAATGCTGTACTGTTTTCAAAAGAAATATTCTTCTTCCTCATCAGATTTTCAAGGCAACAGAGAGACTTTCTACTCCAAACCACATGGATCTTGTCTCTCTGGAGTTCCCTACACCAGACATTCTTAATTTCCTCCTTACAGGGATCCTTCTGCCTGGGCCTCAGCTCCTCAAGTGATACCTCTTTTTGGTACCACCATGGGGTATCTCAAAACTCCATAAGGTTTCACCACAAAGACCATGAAAGATATATTTATTCCTCTTATTGCTCAGACTGTTACTGATCTGGTTCCCTTGGAAGAGAATTTTCAGGAGGAGGAATAGCAGATGCCAGTATATTTGTCATCACCAGCCGAGCCAGACATCCTTTAATCATGCTCTTTTATCCCAGATGATTACAAATCCTTCCAAGATCTTATGAGAAAAGTTGCCTGACATCTATGTGGAAGCAATCCAGGAAAATCCTTACAGTGTTGAATGTATTGCACACATCTGTGCCTAGATAGATGGCTTTACCCATCAATGAAGAATTGTTGGACACGGCCAAATTCCTTTGGCGAGCAACAGATCCTTTACCGCCAATCTCCAAGAGAGTAGATTGCCATTAGTTTGGGCCTTCACGTGAGCAGTTCTTTACTTGCCTCTGCTGGGCTTTCTGCTGTTACAAGGAATGAACAAAAAGTCTAAACAGCAGTAGCTTTAATCTCTTCCATATGTAAAAGTCCAACTGTAATTTTTCCATACACTCCGACATGGGATTCCTGGACCCCCTTTACAGACTAATTTCATTAGGGCCTGAGGAAATTTTAAGATCTTAATTAATGATACTCAGCTTGTAAACAGAACATCACTGAAGGCACTTTGTGTTGATTCATTATTTTCTCACATCCACTGTAACAAGCATCAGTCATTCATCAGTGTTAGAGAGAGCTCTTTAAGGATTACAGTTTTTTCTGAAAAAAAAATAATAAAGCTTCATAATTTAGCCTAAGGATTTTCATATAATGATATCAGAGTCAGATTTCCACCATCAAGAGGCAATTGGGAACATGTCAGAAATATTTCAGGTAGGCTCTCAATCTCTTTGTGCAACAGGTCCTTCAGTCCTTTAATCATCTCTGTGTCCCATTGCTGAACTCACTTCAGTATGTCCATGCTTCTGTGTACTGGGGAGCCCAGAACCGGACATAACTCTCCAGGTATGTCTCACCATGGCTGAGAGGAGAGGAAAGATCACTTCCAACCTGCTGCCACTGCTTGCTTCTCCTAATGCAGCCTGCAGTTGTCGGCCTTCTTTACCATAAGGGTACATCACTGTATGATGTTCAACTTGTCCACCAAGACTCCCCCCCGCCCCCTTTTTTTTCCCCTGTCAAACTGATTTCTAGCCAGTTGGTCTCCAGTGTGTGCTTGGGATTATTCATCCCCAGGTAAAGGTCCTTGCCTTCCTCTATGACGTAAACTTCATGAGATTAATATTTGCCCATTTATCTAGCTTCTCTAGCTCCCACTGAAGGGCAGCACAACCATCTGGCATATCAAACACTCCCTGTTTTGTATTGTCTGCAAACTTGCTAAGGGTGCTTTCTGTCTGTGATGAATGAAGATGTTGAACATCAATACCCATTGGTCTGGGTATTTCTGTAAAGAAGTCCTTCATTACTGCAGTCTCCATGTGCAAGGAACTCTGCAACATGAAAAGTAAAGTTGTTTTTCTAACTGACTTAACTACTAATCTTTTGGTGATCAGGTTCTCTGAATGACAGAATCTTGCAAATTGGGTATTCCTAGAAGGAAAGAGACCTTGTGGTAACCTGCTGCTTTTGTATGTAGTGTATGATTTTAATGGCTTGTTCAATGAACTTAACTAACCTATATACCAGTTCCTATGGAAAACTAACCTGTGTCTTAATAAAGTACAGTAAAATGCTAGGTAGTTTGATATTCTCAGACCAATGGGATAAGACTGCTCCATTATGTCAGTTACTAGATATTAGTGATATCAATGATATGGATGCATAGGAAGTGTTTCTGGCAATGTGATAAACAGCTGTTACAAGGGCTATTAATTACGTATTTTTTATTTTATTTTATTTTTTCTGAAAAGCCAGAGCATTCAGGTGTTACCAAACCTATATCTGACCAGACATATCCAAATTATATCAAGAAAGACCATGTATGAAACATCAGATATAAACAGGAACACATTGTGTTTAACAAATCTTTTTGCAAAAATGCAAACAATGCTTAGTGGTAAGTAAAACTCTTCAGTCCTAAACCCCTGTCTGGTAGTATAAAGCACATTGTTGCAGCTTCACAAAACTAGATTTAATTCTCTGTACCTATAGCTAGGTAAAGGAGTCCATCCACAAGCTGTCAAAAGTAGAATGAGCACTTTGTGGTTTTTGTTTGTTTGTTTTAATTTGTTCAATCTTAATAGGGTAAATTAAGGTTAGGCAAAATTGTTACTTTGTTTTTTCTCTGAAGCAGTCACTAAACTTGACTACTGTCCTGCAGTATTGTATGTATGTTCCTTCTTTTCAGACACTTCTTTTTTTTTTTTTTTTTTTTCTTTTGAATACCTCTCAAAAAAGAGAAATATCCCCCTTTTTATTGCCCTTTTTGGGAGAGGCACCTTGAAACATTTTTCTTAGCTATGTTAGAGTCACAATATGGCAATCTTTGAGAACATCTGACCTCAAAAAGTGTTTCTTGATGGGGTAAGTGAATAAGTAAAGAAATGTATAAAAAGTTGTTTCTTATATTTAAAGTATTATCTGTTTATCTTTTCCTTGATGGTTTCTTATCCATGAGTTTTAAGTACTCCATACATATAATTAAGTAGCTTTTCACTATTCATGGAACGTAATGCAAACTAGAATGATTTCTGGCTCTGATTAACTATGATTAAAGTGGACAGGAAAACCTTGGCTCATTTAAGGAATATACAGACTGCTGTCTCTATTCTGCTTTAGAGACGAGTGCTCTGTCTTCTAGTCAAAACATTTCACAATAAAAATTTAACAGGCTGGAGAGCATTTCCAGAAACAAACTGTTAATCTGAATATGAGCTGGAATAGCACAGAAAAACAAGTCATGAGGAAATGATACTTAAAGGGAAAGGAAAAATATCTTAACTTTAAACAAATTTATATCCCATGAATGCCATTCCTTGAATGGGAGGTCACAGCCAGTGATGTCCCATCTGCTGCCCTAATAGGAACCAAATACTATGACTGTGCTCTGTTCAGTGCTAATGCAGTATTTTTAGCATGTGCTGTAGTAAGTAGCTACAGTGCCAGGAGATGGGGGAGAGTGAGCATTTCAGAGGGAGATAAACTATCGCATGTGGACAGGCCTCTGGACAGTAACACAATTCAAGTGGGAAATAAAGACTGTAAAGATAAAAATGTAGTGTAGAACGAATGGAAATCGCAAAATACAGTTGGACTAAAGTTGCCCAACACTTTGATTATAAAGATCTGTTTCATTCATTTATAATCTTCTTAAATAGACACTGAAAATTTCCATCCTAGCTCTACCAGGCTGTTTTCTTGTTGTTGTTTGTTTGTTTGTTTGTTTTTAATCATTTGAAGGTTTTAGCCAAAACAGTACAGCCATTTCTGAAGCTAGGCAAAAGATACTGCTTTCCATTTGAAAATTCAGATTTTGCTTTAGAGATGTTATTGGGTTCCCTGCCACTTGAAAGGTGACAAAGTGGATATTTTGTTGTTTGCATTTTAACTTTTACTGACATCATGAAATTTTATCTCAAGTTGATATAATGGCCTTCTACTAAATTTGAGTTGTAATAGACTCAGTATTGGCTTGCTACTTTTGTATGCTTGCCCAGACCCCAGCAGATTCTGTCCAGCTCAGGAAACGACTCTGTCTTCAGAGGTCCTCTGTGCTGAATGGAGTGGGTTTGAAATTACAGAGCAGCTCTGTGAAGGGGCTTTCCAAGACAGTCACATTGTTCTACAGAGTGCTTGTGTTAGCAGTTTTGCTGTGAGATTCCTGTTTCCTGCAGATCTGAGGCTCAGGGGAAAAAATCAAATTTGTCCAATTAATTAAAACTACAACTGCTATATAAAGCTGAGTAAGAATCTGTAAAGTAAAGTAAATCAAAAACCTTTACACATTCTGCATTTTATTTACATTAATGTGAAAAAAAAGAAAATATACATATAAATTGACAGCTTTCATAAAACAGTAGTTACGTGTGTTGCAGAAGCAAAATTTCCTCCCTTTTTCTCTTATTTTTTAAAACCTTTGTATAAATAGAACAAAGTGAAACATAAAACAGTGCTATTAATTATTCCCACAATCTGTTCTGATCCTGCCAAAAGGGATATTACGAAATTTGCTGTTAAAGAGAAACGAAAGAAGGACATTACATTTATCCAGGGACTTTCACTAAACAATGTAATATCTTGCATTCTCGGGGAGTATATGAGTCAGAAAAATAAGAAGAAATACTTGATTTTGCTGTTAGTGTTTGTTTTAGTTAAGGTCTTTGTTCTGTCTCTTGTGACTGCAAAAAAACTGCTGAGATCTGTTTTTATTATGAGAATGCAGTGCCATCATCAAAGGAACAAAAGTGCATGAACAGTGTCATTGCTTGGCAAAGCTACTTAGTATCCTACCCCCACTTTTCATGGTAATTCTTGGTATGATGTGGCCGTCTGAGTTTTCTCAGATGAGAAGGTTTATAGCATGTAGGGAGCAAAAAGCTCATGGGAAAATTCCTTCTGTAACCTCTTCTCTCTTATTATTCCTGACCGTTAGCTTTCTATTCTCATCTGTGCAAAATGTGTCTGCCATAGTACAACTGTTAATTACTCATTTGCTGTCTTGACACAAAAGAATTATTTATAAAATTACTCCAGTACAGTTTCTGACTGATGAAAAAAAGAAACTTGGATTTCTTCTTAAAAAAATCCAATAATAGAAGAGGAATATGAACTTAAGACATTTTAGTTGTGGAATCTGGGGATTCTTTTCTGTGTAATAGAACTGGTGATCAGCCTACAGTTTGTTCAGATCATGTTAGTTTTTTGATTTTTAAAAAGTATTTTATTTTCCTTACTTCCAGTAAAATAATATTAAACCACATTCTCTAAAAAGGTTTTGATAGACTGATGTATATCATTTTGTGAAACTGCATATTTTAAAGAGGAACCACAAAGCTTTTGCAGCCTGGACTGTTCCTCACCATCTTTATGTTGTGTTTATTATTCAGATTTCAGTGCGCCTAGAATATTTTAGGATTCTGATATGTTCTGAAAAAGGGATACAAAACATAAATTTTGTACATTCAAAGAAGCATTTTTGGTAGAATCATCGTTTCATTAAAATCTGCTGATTGCTGAGGTACCCCTCAAAGAATACTCAGAACTGTTGTGGGGTGTGAGCTGTCCTCTGTCTCTAAATCATATTTTTGTTGAGGTTGTGACCTAAAAATTGATTGTCCTGAAAAAGTGCCTGAGACTATTTGTTGCTTCCTTTTCTGTCTTAAGCATGGAGGAAATGCTCAATGATCAGTTTGTTATTGAGGTCTTCCCTCCAAGCATTGATTTTGTCCAAAGATGCAATCAAGGAATAATGTAAGGACTACCTTTCACTACTTTGTAAACAAAATTACGTTAAAAAATGTAAAAAGTTAATATTTTCTGACCTAAAATGTTTTCTGAAGACTGGCATTCTTCTATCTTTTTTTTTTCTTTTTTAATATTTAAACTAATATTTACTTGTGGAAGGTTGAAAGATTGCAAAGAGTTCCTATAACATTACCAACATGCCTGTAGTGCTGTGCAACACACTTCAAAGAAATATGGGCAATAACTCTGTTTGATCATTAGTGCGTGCACAGGTAAGAAAATAGTTGCATGGGAAACTGTAGTAAGTAGTGATTTTCCATGCTGGGCCTGTCAGCAGTTTTGAAATTTTCCCAGGGTAGAGGACAAAGATAAAAAAAATAGATAAAAAGGTAGATTTACTTGTAGGTTTACTAATGCTCCAAAACACCATCTGCATACGTCATTGTTACTTGGTTAGGGTACTACATATATTAAATATATATATATATATATATTTTCTTCCACAAATCATATTAACTTATTTGTGGAAATTGTTACTTTGATCTCACTGATTTTTATCAGCTGTTTATCTTTTAAGCCCTTATTGCTCTGGTTAATTAAAATTCTGTACACTCTGTTAATATTGGTTTTCTTCCTTATAGCTTAGCCATTCACCAGCTTCTTGTTTGCCACAACTTTGTCTATTATATTTCTCAGTTGCTTTTTTTTTTTTTTTACCCAACAGAAAGGCTTAATATCTAAGTTACAGCATGCACAGGGGCAGTCTTGCATGTGAGTACATCTCAACGCTCTAATAGTTAGTTAAACCATCCTTCTACAAATATAGGTAAAGAAGTATGTCAAGATTAGCATTGAAAATATCCACTGTCAAGGTTTTCCTCTACTGGGATCACAAAGACTGCTCAGCTAATGTAGTGTTTTCTCATTCTGATGCTGGGCATGACCTTGTGCAGTAGGTCTTTCCAAGAGTGCATTTCCTTTCAAGATGTTTTCTGACTGGATCTAAACTTGTCAGCGTCTTCTTGCTGAGTCTTTGTGTAAAGGAGAACTGAAGGAAAAACCACAGTAATTTGGACCTGTTGCTGGAAGTAAACAGACTTACATGGATATATACAAGTTGTTGTAATGGACAAAGGTGAAGATGATTAGTGTCAGACTGGGTGGCCCAAAAGCCAGAAACAGCCCCCAGCTTCTTCAGTTTTTGCTGTCATATGAATTTAAAAGGAATATAATTCCTAATAAAAAAACAATGGTTTGATCCCAGCAGTCATGGGACCTTTGCGGTATACACACATGTTAATTCCTAGGATGCTGAGTGAGCTTCATACCATCTGCAGGCCATGGTATGTTCAGAGAAATGTGGTCCATGCTGCCACAGGGATAGCTTTGGTAAGAAACAGACCATCCTATCTGCCACTGACATAGGCTCTGCAGTATTATTGAGAGTAAAGTTTCCCACTACACCCAAACTACATTGAGGTCCTCCCTGTAGCACATTTCTTTCCCTGCCTTGCACAGCAGGATGTAGCAGTGGCCAAGGGTTGAGTCTATTTGTGCAGGTGAGCTGGGGGAAGCCAGAATCTTCTTTGTTTACTAGGTTGCAGACAGTTTTTTAATTTTCATCACTGACTCACCTTGCAACCACCCTGCCAGGTCCCTTCTGGAGAAACTAGGAGTATGTAAACAGACAAGAACAGAGTATGATATCAATCACTTTTAACACCATTTGGTGTAATATGCAGTTGGGTATGGCAGAATGGATAGAAGGTTGTTCTATGCAAAGCAATGATGCAAAATTTAGCCTTGGTATAGCAGATTCACTGTTATAGTCAATAATTCACATAGAAACATTGTACTGTTAATAGTAAAGGCTATAATATAGCCTTTATAATATAATAGCCTCAAGGACAATTCCCTGTAGGTATGCTTTATCACTTCTGCATCAGTAATGTGCATTTAAATACTGTATTTAATTATGTTGACATCACAAAATGTAATGCCAATTGGTGGTGAAATTAGGGCCAGTAGTAGGCCTACTGCCATTTAAATTCTACTTTTGTCCCTAAATGACAGTCTGAGTTTATGCTGCCTTTTGCAGAGAGGTGCAAGGAAATCCAGAAATGAACCCAACATTGCTTAGCTGTTCAGGGGACATGACCCTGTAATGGAGGTATCACAGAATACTTGTTCACAATATAGCCTATTCCCCTCTGGTTCCATTACTGCATGTTTTTTTTTTTTTTTTAGTGTGTTGGAAATATAAACAGAGCTGTAAAAGCCACAAGGCATCCTAACAACAGTGCCATCAAACCTTCTATTTCACAACTAAGTATCATGTTTTCCTTGGATTTATTAGCACTTTCTTACTGTTACTTTTTCCATCAGCAATACTATCTCAGAATGTCAGAATTCATTAGAACAGTTTTAAAAGGTAAAAAATTACTGCATTGCAATAACTCTGTCTTCTAATTGTCTACAGAATGAAAAGCTCTTTATTAATCTTTTTTTTTCTTTTTTTTTTTTTAATGAATAAATATTCCTGTTCCATGATTTTTTTTTCTGTAATCCTCTTTCATGATAGTTACTGAATATTGCTTCAAATACTTTGCCAGTTCAGATTTGTTTCTCAAACAAACAGGAGGTTTTTATAACTAACCCTGATTCAACCACCTAATTTTGGAAAGCAAAATGTTTCCATGTTACAAAGATTAGCTAGTAAATGAACATTCACTTTTGTTTCTTTGTGGCATAAATAACAACAGAACAACTCTGCTCTAGGCATTTTTTCAGTTTTCTCATTTAAGGAACACAAGGTAAGTTGTTTCTTAGCAGTTAACTCAAAGACTAAACTAGGAAAGTATGGTCTGCAAGGGTGTATCAATAAACTATGCAACTTGTTAAAACATTCTTAATTGGGATAATCATTATGTTTATTGGCACATTAGTACACAGTGTACTGCTTAGTTCATTACAGCTAACTTCTAGTTATTCCTCTGCTGACAGTTACACCTGTGCATTCTCGCTGACGTCAGTTGGGTTTATATGAAAGTTAAACAAGAGCAGTAATTGGCACTAAACATAAAATGTTCTGTTTGTAAAGAAAACAATGTGTGCAGAAAGGAATGAGTATCAAGAGGCTTTAAAAAGTTTTGGCATATTATTAAGAGGAAATATTTAACAGGATGGTTAAACTTTAAACTAAAAATATTTTCCCATTCCCTTTATTAAAAATATCTCTTTAGGTTGCAAATGAGAAAAAAAAAAAAAACAAACCTATAGACCAACTGTAGTCTCCATGACAACAAAATAAACTCACAAAACTTGTAACAGTACTATTTGGCATCAAAGTTAGTTTACAAACTGGTACAGCAAATCAGCAGGACATAGGCCATCTCACTTCACCAAAAATCTTACATTCTTATTCTGTCTTAATAAACGAGCAAAACATAGCACACAACAAACATGAAATCAGGCTCTGCCCTATGTATTGTTGAATTGTTTTTGTGAGTTTAATTGGAACAACTGAAAAAAAATATTTCAAAGTCAGGTCTTTTCTTGGGAAGTGTGACAATCTCCCAACTTTTGCTAATGTTTGTGAAAACAGAGATAGATAACTTTCTTGACTCTGCAGCTGTGAGGGTTATGCATATCTTCACAGACTTATGGAAAGCAGAGATGGCAATGACCTACTAGTATCAAGTCATGCAGCCATATCTTTTTGCCAGTGCAAAAATACTCCCCCAAATACATTGACTGTTATTGTCTAGTCTAGTTTTAAAAGTTTAAAACTATGTAGATTCCATTGTTTCCCTTGGGAGCCCAGTTTGTTTCACTGCCAGGAAGCTTTCCTGATATTCAGCCTCAGTTTTTCCATGTTTAATTTCAGGCTATTAATATGAGAGCTCATACTGAATAACTATTCTACTTTTTGTTTATGATCTCAAAATATCTCTAGATGCTGTAAGTCCAGTCACATGTGAACCAATCTATACTTAATTATTTTTAACTTTCCTCTCTAATTGACCCTTTCAATCTCCTGGTAAGTACTCTCTGAGTAATTTCTGTTTTCTGTAGATTTGCTTGGCTATACGAAAACTTAATTCCATTTTTTCTTATAGCAAAGTCATATGATAATATATCCCTCTTTCTTTTCTAAGATGTAGTTAAACTTCTCTGAATTACAGGCACTTTCTAGTGACATCCTAGCATGAATAGTTGGTCCCATTAAGTTTATCTCGGCAATGCTTATTCTTACCTCTCTTTGAACTAGATATAAAAATATGTTCTCTATGTTTGCTTAGCCTCCAATGCTATGAGATCATTTTCATAATGTTTTCTGTGCATTTGCAATTCCTTTAAAATCCTCTTTGTTCTCACCTGGCTTGAAATCAAAGAATTTCATTTTGCCATTATTAAATAATAAGGAAAAAAAAAAAAGAAAAAGAAAAAAAGTTTTCAGTCCCAGGTATTAACAAAGCTACATCTCATTTGGATGTTATTCTGTTTATCATTTTCATGAGAATTTTCAATTCGCAAAACTACCTTCCTTTGCGATCCAGTTTGCATGACATTTCCAAGTATTCTAGTGTCCAAATCTTTCTGGAAATCCAGTTATGTATGATTTACTCTACTCACTTGTTGTACTGCTCCATAAACAAAGCAATTGAGATTACTTGCTTCAGTCTTTATTAAACCTAAAACACGAAATTGTTAATGGTTCTGTAATTCCCCAGTTAATCACCACACTATTCTCTTAAAGTATGTTCTGAATTACCGGGGAGCTACAAATTCAAATATCTAGTTGATAACTGCCATCACTATGATTTAATTCTTTCTGTTCTAGCACTTGCTTTTCACAGGTTTCCAGTGATTTTTTTTTCCTATATCCTTCTAGATAGGCATATCTAGGTATATATGAATTTACTTTCTGAGTGAATCTGTTCATGATGATTATTGTGTTTAATAAGAAAGAAAGTCTGAAGATCTTGACAGTAGGCATTACTCCAAATATGGAGAGTGACTTCAATCATCAGCACATTCTAAATGTAGAGGCGGACTTAAGGAACTTTTTGGATACATCTATTTGTATCCTGGCAGGTTTATGTTTATCAGCAAATTTAAGACCTTGCCTTTAATAGCTACTTTTAGAACATCTTCTCAATTCCTAGAAGAAACTTCCAATGTCTGCCTTCAGAGCACACAGAGGAGTTAATTATCCCAACACCAGAGTAATTCAGGCAGACATGCTGTGGGATTCATCATTTTCATAGTCCTCGGACCTACTGTGCCTAAGTGAATGAACTAAGGGTTTTATGCAAATCCCTGTCTGAAGTCTTTGAACAGTTCTTACTTCACATGTATACATTTATCTCACTCCTTCGTCAATTATTCCTTCCTGCCCTGCGCTTTGCACTAAATTCTATTAAATTCTTTCTTTTCCTCCACACTCTTTCCTCATATTGGAAGATAATATTGATGGTTTCTAATTAAATATTTAATCCTGTATATATATTCTTTTATAATCAAAAAGTTAGTTCCAGTCTCCTGTGTTCTCCTGTTCCCATTGATTTCACTCCTTTTCATTTGATTTTTTCACCCATGTATATGTTAAGTCTATATTTATTCATTTAGATCCCTCTATATCCTAATTTTCTTCACAAGTAACAGTACTGGATTCTGGTTCTCATTTTCAGTAGCTAGAATTCTTGTAAAGTAATGTGATTCTGACTCAGATCTTTCCAAAGAGATTTATTTTGCCTCAATAGAGCCACTATTCCTCTCAGAGACAGAAAAAGTACCCTCTGACTTGATTGGATTCATCTGACTGAAAGTGCATGGAGCTGAAGGATTTCCTGAGCAGGGAGTGCTTAGGACAACAGGTCTAAAGAGGCCTAGAATAACCATATGGACAACAAAATAATTTATTTAAGATGGTAGCTGAGAAGTAAATAACAAGAAACAATCCTGGGAATAAAGGTTGTGGCTAAATGGAAGGCAGTCTTATACCAGCAGCTATGTTTTTGTAGAAAAGTTGTTCCTGACAACTTTTTTTTGTCCACACACAGGACAAAAGAAAATAAAAGCTTTTGTTAGGAGTACTCTAACTCACTTATCGTAGGAAAGAACTATAAATTTTCTGGTAGGAATTCATTTGCATAATGTAATGAGTTTTATTCCTTTATCTGAAAGCTAACTATTCAAAACCAAACCAACCAACCAACCAACCAAAAAAACCCCCAAAAAAAACAAACAAACAAACAAAAAAACCCACACAAGCAAAACTAACAAACCAACCAAATCAACCTCATGAATGTATTATGTGCTGTAGTCTGCAAATAAAACCTGTTGAAGACACATATATTTGATCCTGGGTTAAAAAGAGCAAGGATTTTGCAGTTGCATACAGTGCCAACAGGATTTCAAGTTGTGAATTATGAATATGTTAAGAATTACCAGGAGTAAGAAGCAAAATGATCAAGAAACAGAAATGTCATTGCCATGACCTTTTATAAGTAAATGATTAATGGCTCTCTATAAAACATACCATTATGCTGAGGGACTCCTTGCCAAAGGACACTGTGGGTACCACAAGTTTATGTGAGTGCAGGATGAGACTGAAAAGCTTCATAGAAGATAGATAATATATTTCTAGATACATAGAAACCGTCTCTGTGTCAGTGAGTCCTTGATCCCCACATGGCTGTGGTCTGGGAGATTATTCAGTGTTACTGTGCACTACTTGCACTCTCATCATCTTCCCTGGACATTTGCTTTTTACTGTTTTTTACTGAGTAAGATTCACACCTCTTTCTATAAAGTCTGCAGAAGTCACTAACAGCCTCGGTATGATTAAATGAGGTCCACTGTTTTTAATAACTCAAGATTAACTCATACTCTGAGCTATCAGTTGCTAAGACTACTTTTCCTTCAGTAAATATACCCGTACAGTTTGATAAAGGAAAATTTAGCAACTGATCTGATAGTTGTGAAGAAAGAGTATTTTAAAGGTCTTTCCTGGTTTGCCTATCACAGAAATATAGAATAATGAATGCTGGAAGGGACCTCTGGAGTTCTTCTCTGTGCCACCCCCTCCTTCAATACGGGGCCAACTTTGATCAGATTTTTGTAGGGTATTGTCTAGTTGAGTGTAGAATGGGCAGCCCATGGAATCCAAGGATGGCAATAATAATGTAATTCAACATCATTCTTTTTTATTATTATTATTTTTAAATCTCTCATTAGCTAAAGAACTCTAATTTTGTCATCTTTTTCATGATGAATAATATGCATATTTTTGCAGATATATTGTGAAAAGTGCTTTTCAAAGGGAATACATCAGGCTTGCTGAAGTCTAGGATAGGAACATCTGGGAGAAATGCAGTAGTTCTCTTTCTGGAAAGTAGTGTAGCACTGTGTTAAGGAATCTTGGATATTTCTTGTGTAGAAATAAAAAAGTTAACAGTTATCAACATAACAATTAAGCAAATGTTGTTGCACCTTAAAGCAACAACAATCAATGAAGTTTAAACACTGAAATTTTTGAAATAAAACCTCCAAAATTGTTGTTTAAATGGACTGGAAGAATTTTAAATATTTTAAATATAGTTTCCCTCAAATTCAGAATAATCCATTCTAATATCATATCATTACAGCATAGTATTTTTCAAGTTCAAAAGGGGATTTAAAATCAATCACCATTGATTTTTATTGGGTAGCTCTGAAAATTAAGGCCCTAATGTGTCAAGGAACTTATTTTTGTGTGTCATTTTATTTGGGGATATAGTGAGAGAGCACAGAAGTATAATTTTGGTATGCAAAGGAAATGACAAAGAAAAAAGATTTTCTGCAGAGATCTCATGATGTGCCATCAGGTACATACATACACCTGTCTTCCAGCCATGTGCTTTGCAGCCTGTGGTCCACGGATCCAGTGGTCCTGTGCTCTGCCTCGGTAGGACCATAAAGTAAGCAAGAAATCTGCTTGGTATCTCTACGTAAAAACTATCCCAAAACTGATGATCATTGCTTAGCTTGACCAAGAGCAGCTGTACAATTTTATGCAAGTCATCAGAATAGGTAAGCTCAGCTATTTGTTCTGACATTCAAATCTATGAAGTTTGAACATGGAAGTAGCTGACTGCAGCGGACTGGTCATGACCTTAGAGTTACACACATGCTTAAATAGCCTGCTGATTGAAGGACTAATTCTGTCTTTTGTTTGCTGATAACTGATCCAATTTACACATCAGAAAAAAAACAGTTATGAATTTAAGTTGTACATTTGGCAATCAAACATTTGAACTCTATGAAGCAATATGGACCTCTGACAGAGCAGGTCATAAAATGTGTTTATCATATGGTCATACTGAATAAGAGGAAATAAGGCAAGGGGGATCTGCTTGTAAGTATTTCAGCTGTTCCTCCTAAGGCATGTGGGAGTCTTCTGATAGTTTTGAGAAACTACTTCTTCCACTAGTGGCTTCATAGGCCTCTACCATTGCCAGTGAGTGGAGTTTCCTCCATCTGCACAGCAGATGAGAATTTTGGACAAGCAGTCATCACAGGAGTTCTTAAATGAGCTGAGAAATATCTTAGGTACAAAAACCTTTCAAGATCTTCTGAAATAAGATACAGACTCAATTTGGTTCCGTGGAGTTTATTTATAGATGGGGAAAAGATTTGATTGCAATAAATTTTGGAGACTTTTCAAAGGAAAAATGTAGCTAAATAATCAGTTTCTTCATTAGTACCTTTGAGAGGGGTTCCTATTGTTGGCATGTGCATACTAAAATCAAAGTAAATATTTTTAGAAGTATTTTTTGAGAATGTTTTTAAAGCAAGTAGTAAATAATTGTAAATACTGTAAATATTGTACATGGGAAGCACCATCCATTCATTTGCTGATGTAGAGCTGTTTGTCCTGTTTAACAGCAAACAGGCTCTTCCTTTCCCAGAAGTTTTGTAGCATCATGTGGCCTCTGTCCCAGTGGCTTTCAAAACAATTTTATTTCTGCATAACATCTTATGTTATGAAAGTAAATCTTGGCATTGATACATCTCTGAACATCTAGAAAGTAACCCAAAATATGGCAACCTGCTTAAGTATTTGATAAGCAAAATAGAAAACTGTGCTCTAATGTTGCTTTTTGCTAAGTGGTGGGAATTCAGTCATTATGTAACAGAAATTTAAAAAGGGAAATAAAAAAAAATAATGATATCTACATTTAATGATACTGAAGTAGTTATCACATCCTTTGCAAGAATTAGAAAAACAAGGTAAGCATTAATGTGTTTTTAAGCATACCAACTATAAAATGATTTATAGATGAAAAAAAAAAATGTCCTGTTATCCTTGCTTATTTTACTAGTGAAAAAGTCAGCACTGAGTTACATAGTTAAACATCACTTCAAAACAAGGATGGTCTCTACTCTCTAGACCTGTATTTGCAAATATATTCAAATAAGCACAGCTTTCATGAGTGTAATTTGAATTTTACTATACTGTAGAGTTATCATTAGCTCCATAAATTTGTTGAGAACTGAAGAACCACCTCATGAGCATTTTGAACATGATGCAACTGCAAATCAATACTTTTTTGTCAGACTGATTATGGTTCCTGACACTCTAGAATCATCTGTCATTAATTTAAAAATTAGGAAATAAAATAAAGGTAATTTTTATATAGTGAGATACTGACTTCGTAGATTTATGACAGACCAATCACTATATGTGGCTTATGTATTTTATTTTTCAGTACTATAAATATATTGAACAAAAATATACTAGCATTTCTTATAAGATTATGGCCTTGTGCATTTGATAGCCTTCAAATTTTTTGCATTGAGTAATAAATTTTTTCAATTGGGATTACCTGAAATACTGCATTTTAAAGAACAGAAAAAACATTAATAAGCAAAGTCAAAGAAACAAATTACTTTTTTTTTTTTTTTTTTTTAAATGCAAATTTCTATGTTCATTGATACTCGATTTCATTACAAGAAATTTGCACTAAGAAGTCTCTTTTTTGGGGTGGGGGGGGATGAAACAGTTATTATCATCAAGAGCCTTACTCTAAATTTCAGTCTTCTCTTTCTGTCTCTTCATAATTAATATTGTAATCTCTTCAGTGTATAAGTGACTTACCTGAAGATATTATGGATCCACTGTAATGCAGCAGTTACATGTTCTGATGAGTTTCCTTTAGCCTAGGGTTAAAATATGGTCTGATCTCATAGCTAAGTGTGCTTTTATAAGGGCGTTGGACCTACAGAGGTCCCTTCTAGCCTGTGATTCCCAGTCCTTTATACTTTAGTGAGAGCTGAGAATAACTTATAAAGAGCCAGTAGCAGACAAAATGGTTCCAAAAAGTCATCTCTACACATTGCAGAGTTAGCAGGAAATGAACGTAGGTTTGCTGCATGTTCGTCAAAGTGGGGAAAGAGATTGTAATCGTGGTGCTCTTGATATTAATGTCAGCAACCCTGTCCAAATCTCTGAATGTGAAATCTAAAATCAAGGAAAGTTAGGCTTTATAACCTTTCTGTTACCTTTACCTTTATTACCTTTATGTTATGAAGCTTTTTCTGAGTTTTGATGATGCTGTCACTTGGGTGCACCAGCTACAACAGGAGCAAGGTAGTGTCTTACTAATTCATTCACTAGAACTAGAACTCATCAGAACTCACTAGTTCTGATACCTTGTGAGTAGAAAAAATAGGAAAACAACCCTCTTTATAGAGGATCTGTCCTCCCATTCCCACTCATTTTTTCAGTTTCTGAAGACTTCAGAATCACAGGGTTTTAAACCAGCAAACTATCTTGTAGAGGACTGTGAAAAGGACCTACTATGTTGAAAATGGAAGAAAAGACTGTCCTCTGAGGCACAGTAGTAACCAGCATGTTTACTGAGTTTTACAGTATATTTCATTGTATTTCAGAGATTTATAACCCACTAGTTTTAAGTTGCAAGCTTATGTATCTTCTGTCTCAAGCCTGAAACGCTAAAACTACTCCAGACACAACTACTCATATCCAACAGAATGAAATAGGTTTGGCACAATCAATTCTTCTGAAACCACACTATTTTTAAGGTTGAACAGTAATATGACTAGAGAACAGAGATAACTTATCAGAGTATGGCAAAAAGGTGGTTGAAAAACAGGAATGTAAACACCAGTATTGTAATATGTAGGAAGCATTTTAAGCCTTATGTAAAAAGGTTTGGATAGGCAGGCAGTTTTTAGTAGTCAGTCATTGTAGTAGTAGTCTTAAGTGTCTTTTATTTATTTATTTATTTTTTCAGCATACAGGAGAAAAACATGGCACGGAGTGGAAAAGAATAAGCCTGTGAGCCAAGAGAATTGTGTCCTATTTCCCATGACCCTTGGCACCTAGCTTCTCATGTTCCTCAGTATCCCTATTTGTAGGACAGATAAAAATTTGGTGTGTAACTCCCAACTTGTTTATAAAATGCCACATTACCCTTGGACAGAAAGTGCTATGAAAATATAATCTATTCTACCAAATAAAACCTCACATCACAAGCCTCTTCCTCTTGGAAAAGGAAAATAGATTCAGAAAGCTCAGATAGTCTACTAGTTATAGTCGTACAGCATAAAAGCTCTTAACCATGTATTTATTAAAGAATGTGAAGAACCACCCATTATTACTTTTATATGGATTGCTTCCTTTTGCTCAAGACTGAATACAGAAAGCAAGTAAGTATGTATTGTTGAAATTTGAGAAGTGAGCAAAACCTCTTTCTTTAACCATGAATAATAAATTTGTGGGACTCTGTAAAATTTTTAGTGACACTTTTAATTGAAATGAGATTAAACTGAAACAGCTTTACAGTTTTTATTGACAGTATGTCAACCCTTCCCATAGGTGGCATAGTTAAGGTGATGTCAGAGCAGAAGAATATGCAGGTTGTAAAAGAAGATATTTCATTGCTGATCCTGTAGGGCTATTTACTTATTCTAAATGATCAAATGTGAGAAATGGACTGCAGATTTCTTCTGAAAGTATTTCTTTAAATTAATTTAATGATTAATAGATTTCTTAAGTTTATGAGAGATTTCTCCAAGAAGGTTTATTTAGCATAACATATGTATTCTATGTGACAATGTGGTGTTGGTGTTTTTTATTTTTTAATCAATCTTTCAAATCAGAAATTATTTTTGATTTTTGAAAATTCAAAAGTCAGATTTGATTAAGTGCTAAATAACTTAAAATCACCATATTTTTTCAAAACAAATATTTTTATTTATTCACTTTTTCACT
Source organism: Heteronetta atricapilla (assembly GCA_011075105.1). Taxonomy (NCBI): domain Eukaryota; kingdom Metazoa; phylum Chordata; class Aves; order Anseriformes; family Anatidae; genus Heteronetta; species Heteronetta atricapilla. The sequence goes on along the minus strand of CM021737.1, from coordinate 13,703,617 downwards.
TTCACATGAATACTTTTGAAAGGTAAAACCAAGCACAAAGCATATTTATGTCTTTTATTTGAAAATCACTGAGTCAGATTCACAGTTTTAGTAGCACAATCTATCCTTGTTGAAAAGGATAAAAGTTATAGGATTAGGTGTTATTTTATACTTTAAAGTTCAAACTGAGACAAAATTTTAAACTATTGGCATCTGGACATGATGTATCTCCTGACGTAAAGAGAACTAAGCTAGTTAGATAAACATTACATTATATGAAAATGAGAAAGAGGAGAATTTCCTTTGCACTGAATGTCCTTGCTTAGCTACTACAAGATATGAACAGTATTTATTTTTCTTCTTGTTATGAACACTGTTTTTATTTTTTTTGTTTGTTTCGCTTATATATAATGTATATAAATATATATTCATATATAATATACATACAATAATAATTTATATAATAATTTATTATATAATAATTTTTATATAACTATAAATATTACCTTTTTGTGAAGCTGTTCTGGCTGGGGAATGTGCAGGGCATAAATGTCCCTGACCTTGAAGGGAATTCCTCTGGTAGGACTCTGAGACATCAGCACTTCCAGACATTTGCAGCTGCCCTATCCCTGTCTGTGCTTCAGCTGTTTCCTAGACAATCCAACAAACTCAATCACAGTAAATGAGTAAGTGCATTCTTTCTCATCAGAAAGAGTAAAAATGTGGCAGTGCAGTTCACTATTAATTAAACGGTGGCTGTTACTTCTGTGTCAAGACAGCAGGATGAGACTGATCTTCTCAGGTTTTCCATATAAAATAGTCAGGAAAGTTTAGGGGGTTGGGAATTTCTATACCGTCTTACCTCTGTTATACTACTCTGCAGATACACTATTTCTTCTTTTATTTTACTTCTATTTCTTTTGGTGTGACATAGTTATGACTAAATGTTAGTAATGGCAGTAGCAACAAAAACATAAGCAAAACTATAATAAAGTGAATATGCAAGACTGATGGGCCCTAACATAGAAAAAGCAGAACCCTTTGAACTTGTTTTGGGCTTTTTGAACAGAGACCTCTAAATATTTTGTACAACTGAAGGTATGGTCTTTCAGCTGACAAATGACTTTCTAACAGAAATGTATTCAGAGAGACATTGCTATGGACCTCTTTTTCAGAGGTCACTGAGGGGCTAAGCAGCCTTTATGTAATTATTGCCTTAGCTTTTGGTGCTAAAGCAGAATCACAAGCGAAGGAACAAATATTCTCCCAACCTTCAGCCCTGCTCTTCTTTTCAGCTGACAGTCTGTGAGATATGGTTCATATGGTGCATGGAGAAAACATATTGTTCTATGTCGTTTCTTATGTTTACACAAAACATACAGTCTTTTTCAAAATCAGTTTGACTATAGGAATTAATAGCCAAATTTAGATAAAGCCATTTGCTTGGAATAACTTTGGAATCTCTTAAAATTAGTATTATAGGGCATGGGTTTCTGGGAAGGTTTTATTTTAGTCTTCAGTGACGTGATATGGTATGCTGTGCAATTCTGTAGCAAAATAGCTGGCACTATTTGAAAAGTACAGTTTAGTAGTATTTTCCATTGTTCACAAACAAGGCTTTCTGATTTAACAAATAGTACTTCTTTCCTTTGGAAAACTGTAAATACTACAATTATAGATTTGCAGCAGAGCCAATTCAAGTCTTTTCACAAGCACAGGCTAAACTTAATTTTGTCTCAGGACAAAATTAATTTTGTCTTAATTTTGCCTCAGGACACCAGTGTTCAGGTCTCTACTGTGCTGCTACCCCAAATGCTATGCTGCCTGGGGCTGGTGGCATTTCTGACATCTTTAAGTGGCAAAGAAGTGTGAGAGGGCCAGTGACATCTTAAAAGAGCTGAAACAGACCAATATTTTGCTCTCTTATAGATCATTAATATGTTTAAATGGCTTCCTAAAAACAAAGCAGGCAATCTGAAGGAAGTGTTTATTATACAACTTTTTAAATGACTTTTTAGGAAACAACTTCTGTGCAGCAATAGTGACGCCGTAGGCCAGAACCAAAATCAAATAACCTCTATCAGCTGGAAGCTCTCTACAGCAGCATAAGGTTGCCTCCTGCATTTTAGTGTTGGGTGAACATTAGGAAACAAACAGAACTGCTGTGTCCTGAGAGTCTGAAAAAAAAAAAAAAAAACAAAAAAAACACACAAATAATGCCTCAATTTAAACACATAAAGAATTAATTAACACGTACTGAATTAATTCCTTGCATGCATGACACAGAAGTAGTTAATAACCCAAACACATTTATTTTCTAGTTTGTAATAGATAAATTGGCATTGCATTAACAAAAGTTTTCTTTAGAAACACATACCAAAAGTTTATGTATAAGATTATTGGGTACAGCGGCCATGAAGACATTCACAAATGCATGATTGTATACATACATTTCTAATGTACAGAAAGCACCACGAAAGATACATTTTACTGGTTTAATAAATTCCTCTTATTGACCTGTGGTACAAAGTATTGTGCATAAATTGTATTTGGTAATTTTGTATAGATGAAACAGTGAAGCCTGGGAGAGATAAGATATGAACTCCCTGCAGTCCTAGTTGGAGGGGAATGTGTAAAAATGCAGCTTCAGTAAATGCAGCGAGGACATTCTCACAATTGTCCACTTAATTGATTATCCACATTGCTTTTTGTCAGCTACTGATTCCTCTTTTCTGGCTGTTAGCTCAACATAAAAATATACAGGCTCATACATGGACTTTAATGTCCAGCATGCATCCTATTCACAGATTTTAAAAATCTTTGAAAATATTCTTATTTTGTAAATTAAAGTTTTGGATCTTGCATACAATCATAAAGCCTAGAAAGTGACCAAACATGATGAAATATATATATAGTATAGAAGTATATATATAGAAGTATATATACATTATACATATACAATGTAAATATATGTATATATAATACCTATAGAGAGGTGAGCTGTCTTTCAATAAACTATCATTTTACTTGGCCTTTTATTATTGGCTCATTTCATCATCGCTGAGGCTTTAAGTAAGTTCATCTTTCTGTTCCTTTCTTATCCTCACATTAAAATATCTGAATGTGATTTTGAGGGATTTTGAGGTCAAACGAGCAGCCCCCATGTGAAGTCCAGGTAGCAGCCTGCATTCTGCTGTTGCTGGTGGTAGCAGTGGTGTGAGTCTGTTCCTCAGGGGCAGGCATGGCCTCACAGAGATGACTGAAAAAAAATCTCAGCCAGTCTCTCCCCAGGGAACCGCAGTGTGTGTCCTCAGCTCAAAGGGACGGGGGGGCTGAGAAGATTTAGTACTGGGAGACAGGAAGGGGGAGGAGGGAGATGCTTACGCTGGAACACTCGCATGTTCCCTGGGTAACCGGGTAGTCAGACTGAGAAGCTAATAAATTGGATTAAGAGTGTAGAACCCAGGCTTGGACTACAGATCATAGTTCATCTTGAAAGAGAACAACAAAAAGAAATTATCATACATTTTATCAGATGGGTTTAGTTCCCACTTATGTTATGGCCTATACATTATTTACTCAGGAGTGGAGGTAGATGTAATCTATGTTCCTTTAGTACCACGTTGGTGGTGCAAAAAGATTTTGATGCAACAATCTCCATTACTTTCCTATGTATAGTACTCTGGGGTCATGCTTGAATGAGAAGAAAATAAAAACCTGGGCGCAGTAACAAAGGGAGCCTGCTTGTTAAATCAGGTTATAATCAATTGAGAAAGGTGAAAAATCATACAAAACGATGGATAATTGTGTTTCTGACATCTCAGAAGATTGCAGTTTATATGCGCTTTCTCTGTCTCCGTCTCTCTGGCTTTCTCTTTTTTTTTTTCTATTCTCCTCACAACACATGTACGAGATCGGCTTTTTATGTCATACTGCAGTAGCACCATCCCACACACTCTCTGTCTCTGAAGAAATGTAACCCTTCTCCTGTTTATCTTCAAGTAGATTTCAGTGATTTCTGAACTGAATATCTTCTGTCTGGAGGAGCATCTATCTGCCTAACCTGTAAAGAAATGACAGCCTAAGCGTGAATCACTCGCTCAAATACAGGCATCTAGTGCCATCTGAGACACCTCAGGGTGTCTGAGACATCCACCCAGGGCTGGCAGCTATGTCACAGGACCTGCAGGACACCTGCGCTCTTCTGGAGCAGCAGCTGGGGACCAGGTGAGATACGCCAGGGCATCTCAAATGGTGCTAGATGCCTGTATTAGATAATGGATTTGAGCCTCCTGTTTCTGGGCATAATGTATATTTAATGTATAAGATGACTGATCAGAAGTTAAGGTCCTGGTTTTGTTTTTGTTTTGTTCTGAGGCCAAGTTGTACAAATCTGTAATTACGTCGTCTCCCTCTTGATGCTAATGGAACTGCTTATCCACGTAATTGCTTACTGTTTTGGGTACATGACTGAGCTCTCCAGCTCTCCAGTCTGGCTATGCAGCAGCTGTTCTTGAAGGGAACCTTGATAAATGACAGACCATTCAAAATTTTTCTAGTTCATAATATCAAAGGAGCAAAGCCACACAGCTTGTAGAGCTAATAAGTAAAAATGATCATGTATATTTACACAGAATGCTTGTAAAATCTTCTGTCAATTCTGATATTGTACAATTTGTTCAAGAAACAAGAGACTAGAGTATATAGCATCTTTTTCTGAGACCAGATTTATGTTTTGTATGCCAAAATAACATTAAGCAAATCCTCTTCTTCCTGCTAAAGAAGCTAGCCAGTGTGTAGCTCTCAGGAATTTTCTTTTTCAGTGATAAACATTACTTCAAAAACTTTTCCATGCACCTGGGTACTGACCAAAGACAACAAACAATGGAACAGGAAACCATAATTCAATTCTTTACTATATAGAAAGCTTTGCAGATGAACTAAGCAGCTACATTATTTATATGCACTGACTTTTTAGAGGTTTATATGTTTTTTTGGCTGGTAGAAATGGAAAATCTCTTTTGGTGTATTCTATGTACATTTAACTGGTTTTTAATCCTCTCCATAGTTATACACCTATATTGCTTTTTTTCTGCTTCAGAAAGCAAGATAGAAAAACAGGCATAAAGCATTCCCACTGATATTCCTTTCAAACATGCAAATGTTGCAGACCAAACTGGTTGCACAGCTTTAAATGCTGGGGACTTAGAGCCAAATCAGTACAGCTGGGGCTTTTCTGTTATTAAAAATCTCCTTGCTTGAAATGGGTATTAGAGGCACTTGTGGTATATTATAGTTTTATTTTGAATGCTATTTCTTTTTTTGTTTTCCATATCTAGTGTTGATTATCTATTTGGTTAATACTTTTTAAAGCCTGACTTAATTATTTTCTTAATAATTGAAATTTTAACATAATCTCAGAGCTGAAACTTGTGCCAAACCTCAAACCTGAAGACAGCATAGGTTGCTCTGCAGATTGGCGCTTTCCTTTGACCTAGGTTGAGAAAGCTACAGGCAGCAGGGCTGCTTTTGGTAGTGTTTGTTGGGTCATGGGACGAAGCCAATTACTCCAACATATCAGGTGTATACAGTTCCCTGCAAGTGTTTCCTTAGCACTGATATGTAGAAGTACATCTCAAAGAAAATAAATGAAAAGTAAAATATTAATTTACTGTGGCAGTAGTTTTCCTTCTTTTTTTTTTTTGTTTTGTTTTGTTTTTTTTTTTTTGTTTTCCGGAGAGTTCTCAGGCATTTTCATCTACATGACCTCTCCAGCTGATATTGATGCACAGCTGGCTGTATTGATAGGCATGTGAAAGTTCAAGGGATCTTTTAGTATTATGCCAGTTATGATTCTCCAAGCTGCTTAATAGAGTGTTTCTTTTTGACATTTGTAGATATTTTCAGTTGATGTGTGTCTCTCTAGAGACAAAGAACTGAAGCTGAAATTTCCTATCATTCTGTCAAAAATGACAGAACAAAACAAGAACAAAAAAGTACATTGTGCCTCCAGGAACTTTAAACATTTCTGAATAGTAGATAGGATATGCTTCAGTTCTCTAAAATCTTTATGTTTTTAAATCCATCCTATATGACATGAAAATTTGTCATGAAAATTTGTCTTCTAAACATACATTGGGAATATGAGATCAAGACCTGCTAAATATTGCATATATTATGTATTGCAGTTCTTGTGAGGAGTTTAGAATACAGAAATCAAAATCTGATGGGGTGTGCAGAAGTTTAGGTCAGGCACTTTTGCACAAGATAGATTTCCTGCTCTTCTGGAGAGATGACAATTACGTGTTCAGCTGACCTGGTTCCACAGATGTAATTGGATCATGAGATTCAATCTTGACTCCATTGATATAATTTATATATTTTTTTCATCTCTCTTCTGTTGGAAGAGGAGCTAGCTTAGGTGTTAGAGTTACAATTTATATATTTATGTGTGAATAGCTCTTATTAAGTGGTCTCAACTTAAAATCAAGGGTTTAGCACCTTCTGCTGGAGCTGACAGAACATCCACAGCCTTTTACAATCATGCTGTTAATAAATTACTTAAAAGGGAAAATTTAATTTGTGAAAAGGAACATGAATGAAAAGTTAATAAGTTCATTTATTTCCCCTATGAGTTTTTAGTCTCTGCTTTGCCACCTGCTCCTGTCTGAAAATATGCAGTCAATTTCCTTCAGCATGCACATGAAAAAACCCTACAGAATTATGAATTAAGGTGCTTATTTTCATAGCTGGACATCCTGGTTTCTACTCCATCCTGGTGTCCTAGTCAGTGGTCATAAGCAAAATGGATTATAAAATCATGAAGACTAGGAACTGACCAGACGGTTGTTTGTGGTTGGCTTCTGAGAGTTCCCCTGATAAAACAGACATTCTGGAATTGGCTGAAACATACTCACATCAGCTAAACAGAGATCTAATGTACATACTGATTTAGAGGAGCAGAACAATCCTTATCAGATGGCCCAGAGGCTGATGCAAGTGAGAATCAACTGCCGAAGACATAAAGCTGTTCTGTCAAGTACCAGTGTGAACATGCAGAAAAATGCAAAGTGACTGCAAAATGCTTCCACTGTTCTGTGCTCTACTGATAAGAGGTTTTTGACAAAATACAGGCTTGCTTTTCACAAGGAAATGCTAATTTTTCTGAACGAAAAGCTTTTCTGTTACTGTATCATGTTCAGTGACATTTTGGTTGAGGGAATGATCCATACTTATGGCCTACATGAAACATTCTCTGTTATTCAGCAATAATTTTTATTTTCTTTGTGAAATATATTGAAAGGTCTGAGGAAGTTTTTGTGTTTTGTGTACTGTATTAAATGCTATGAATGCCTGCCATTAAGTATAAAAGATAAAAATTGCAATTATGTCAAATCTGAATGCAGAGTAGAACATATGACCTTAGGAGAACCACTGTAACTCATTGATTTGCCATGATTACCACAAAATAAGACATTCTTATTTTAAATTTTAGAATGATAGCTAAATCTAGAAGCTATATAAAAACAGTCAAGTTCTATAGGAGGATGCTAATAAATGATCTGGCAGATCACACAATTATACTGTCTGATCCAGCAGTAGAGAAACTGCAGGGACATATTATCATTAATAGAGGAAATGCACTAAAATAAATTCATTCCACAATGGTGTTTATCTTTTAACAATTATGAGCAGATAGCTAAATGCAATGACAGGTCCATTAAATAGAGATTCTATAGGCATTGTGAATAGGATTATCATGACTTATTTATCTAAGTTTCTTTTTAAAACTCAAAATCCCTAAAAGGTCTGAAAAACCTCTTAACTGACTTTTATGGGGCTCCTATAATCCTATTTATAAAAGAAAGTTTCCATGCTCATTCACTGATGTAGGTCCACAAAATATTGTTTAAAGATTTTTATGGTTAAACAAGAGACAATATGTTTTGGAAAAATGCCACAGTCTTACAAATGTGGGATTGGGAGGTGCTGACAAGATTCAGAAAAGCAGCTCAAAAACTGACTTATTCATCACAAGGAAACATTGGAGAAATTCTGAACAAAAAATAATTATAATTTCCAAAGCAGACCTAGGCCATGTATGCATTACATTTCCAGTGTTAGAAGGGATGCTACAGAAAACCTTGGTGATGCTTAATGTAGCATTTATTCCATCACCATCAAAGAGAGGAAAATTTGGATTGCTTTATAAGACATGAAAAATTCACAGTTTAAGACAACTCTGAATGTGGTGGAGTGTTATCTGGTGGGGTTAACTGGAGCACACATAAAAGGCTTGCAAAATCAAATAATATTTTGTTGAAGATGACATATTTTCCTTTTGGAATATTTCATGCCAATTTGAAATCATTCTACCATATATATAATTTATAACTTGTAGCTCTAAAGAGGCTACCTCAGAAACTATCCTAGTTAAGTTTATTCTTGGTGTGTAACAAGAACAGCAGAGAGGAAAGGAAAGATTGTCCTTAGCAAAGCTTAGTGCTAAGTCATGAGTTCCCATAATCTGGGTATATAGATGTGGGTATGATACAAGACAGTTTGGTACTTGTGTTGTTTGAAAAATACTCATATATTGAATCCTTCTTCTACGTGTGGGAGAGCTTCTCTGTTTGTCGAGTCCCAGAGTCCCACCTTACTTACACCAAAGTCACTATTTGGTGTAGCTGGCTGCTGCCTCATATCTGCAGGATATTGGCAAAGCTCTGCTCCCACTGGGGGTTTCCAACGGATTCCTTCTTAAATTCTGTGTGAGCTAGGCCTATAAAGAAAAGAAGATATACTAGAAGATTTACTATCTCAAACCAATATAATTTATAAGTTTTTGTATTCAAAGGACTGAAAGTTTGCTGGAGAGCATTGCACATGAATTGAGTGGAAAGGCGAATGGCAAAGCAGAGGAAAAAATACCGTCTTTATTGCCATAATCTTTTCACTTGTTTTTATGCTTCTTTGGGCTAAATTGATCCAAGAATTGATGTTTAAAATGAATCTGAATAGCTTTACTCACTTTTACTCAGAAGCTTTCACAAACTTCTGAAAGAAATGGGTCGGTATGTGCACAGTGCAGCTGGACTTGTGGGGCTAATGTGATTTATGACAAGGAATTGCAGCCTGAATTTTCCGCTGAAAAATGATAGGACAGTCCATTTGAAACCAGAGGTGGTAAGCCACAGAGGCAAAATTCACAAATCCTCCTCAAAAAGAAATTATTCCTATGACTATGTTATATGTTGTCAGATTCTGGGGCTCACATTGATTTATGATCAAATATGTACCTGTATGTCATGCTACTATGCTTCTGAGCAGAATTAATTAATTCCTCCTACTATAAAAGTAATTGAAATCCATGTCAGAAAGCTAGATAGCGTAAATGAGGTCACTAAAGTTTAGTAAATTTTAAGTCATTTCTGTAATCATGTTTATGGTTGAGGTGCCAAGATCTCTTCTTTGAATACATCAGAATGTAGCAAAATAGCTCTGGTTGAGTAAGCTCCTCCAATTCTATTATCAGAAGATAATTAGATCTTCATCTGATTAATCCTCTTCCAGAGTTATTGTTGTTTTTTAGTGAAATCAGTTTTAAAAGGTTTATTTCATTGTACTGCAAGAATTTTTGTGTGTTTGTGTTTGTTCATTTATGCTGCTCTAGTTTGAACTTTGATAAGAGTATTCTAGAGAAGAGTCTGAGATTAACTATTCTGGATTAAAATTCAGACTAAATACATCTGGCTTCAAAATAATAATCATAGTGAATGAAAAGCTTAAACAAGTATTTATGTACTAGTACATTTGAAAACAAGGGTAGATAACAGATATTTTATGGCAAAGTATACTTTAAATTACTCCATGGATTAACTTCACGCTCAATCTGATTCACAGTAATACGAATGCTTTTCTTTAATTCCTGATGCAGGATCTACAGGAAGGAAATTATTACACAGATTTTAGTTTCATTTTTTATTCATGTAAAATACATTAACATGTATCCAACTGTAGCATACTAGCAGTATTTTAAGGTATATGCTGATCTATGCAAAGGTAGAAGTACATTTGTCAGACAGCAAATTTAAAAGATAATAAAAATGGTTAGTAGATTAATAGAAGAATAATCCTTTAGTTTTCCAAAAGCTGTGCCATTAATCATATTTTTTCTTCTGGGTGCAGATAGTTTTTCATAGCTGTTTATCTCACTTTAATTTTATGGTATTGAGTCTTGGGCAAGTTTCTTCATAAAAATACATAAATATTTCTGCTAGTTTAGTTACTCTATTAAATGTCAGTGTCTCTCTCTGTTCACATTTCATTCATATTCCTTGGCTCACTATGACAGAGGAAGGCTTTAACCTGACTTTCTCACATACTCTCAGTTAATCAATCAGGCATTTCAGTACAGGTTTCCTAAAAAGGAAGCAATTCTGTCTTTTAACATCTTCCTTTTTTCCTTAAATGTTTAAGAGCTAGATTTAGGTCTCTTGGTTGCTTGATTTGATCCCCCAGGCTCAAGGTGGGTGCATGTTTTTCTACTCCAGCATGTATTTAATTTATTTATCTATAGGAATACCTCTAACAACTTTATCACTACAGAGCTGTTAAAAATTGGAGCATATAAATATCCACCTTTCTGTTGGGTGTTTTGTGACTCTCTTGCTTTTCCATATTTATTTATTTTTTACATGTATACTCACTATGGAAACAAATGTATTTTTTAATCTCTCTTTCTTTTTGTATCATTTCAGAAAATGCAAACCTCTGGCAATGTTAATACTGTAATCTTTCACACATCTTTCGAAATTGCATCCTTGAATCCTTGGGTCAACCTACCGATGTCTCAAAGTTTACAATTTTAATATTCCTTACAATAAAACTTTCAGTCAAAAACAATCATAAAAATGGTGTTAGGAAAACACCAAACCCACATAAATAATGAGCAGAGATAGATGTAGAATGGCGTACGAGGCACAATTCCAAGTATGGTCAAATCAAATGTTATTGAACATTGCATAGCAAAGAGCCAACCAGGGTCTTGACATGCTATTCAAACCATATAAGCACATAGGCAGTCTGCAGCAGTTACTGTCATTTGCTGACCTAAGAAAGAGTGGTGGCCTCCCAAAAAGGTGGTATCTCTTTGATTTTCTGTCATTTTCAGATTATCTTTCTGCAGTAAATTTACACTCTAACATGAAAATCTCAATCTGTAATATTAACAATAAAATCTTAAGTAAAGTTTTCATCACAATGACCACAATCAAACAGGCTGTAAACACTAATTTCATAAAAGTTGAGCTCTTATTTTTGTGGTTTTCTTGATCAAGGCACATATACAAAGCTACATTCAGTGAAAATCAATCTTCTTTAGCATTATAATTTATTTTTCTTTTACCATCAACTATTGAAGAATGCCTTACATTGCATACCCAAGACATTATACAAATGCGTGCAAGTAAAAGTAATATATTGATAGTTTAGTACCGAACCAGGCACTTTCTCATTTGCATTAATTTATGAAATGAAACTCCTCTATACTTTGCTCTAGTATTTCTCTGTGGTCATTATTCAGTTGAGCACTCCCTTGTGACTGAGGCCTGGACTGATCACCAAAGTATTACAGCTGGCTTGTTTTCTTGGTCAAACTACTGTTTTACTTCTCTGAGTGATGCAATTTTAGATTAAAGTGAATAACTTGATTTAGAAAATGAGGATTCCAATATAAAAAACAACAACAACAACAAAAAAAAACAGAGAATCTGAAAAAAGAACAACACCCAAAAACAACAACAAAAACAATGCACTGTTTGAGGATGACAGACCAATCACACTATATAGTTCCACTTTCTAAATCTTTCTAACAAACTGTTTTACTGACTATTTTGATTTCAAGTCACATGTGTTATGTATTACACACACAGGCTTTTCCTAAATCTGTGGTACATATATAGATGAACACTATCTTGTAACATAGACTCAAGAACTTTACTAGTTTTCTCTTTCAAAATTCAACTATGTGAGAAAATCTCAAATAATTTTCTTCAGACAGGATCTTCTGTGAAGCTTATTTTATTCGCGATCGCAATGGCGGGCGTCCTGTCAATCAGGAGTGCATTTAAGTAAACAAATCATAACTTTTTATTCCTTATTACCTGATGCCTGATCACCTCCCCTGTTTTCTCATTGGCTGAGTACTACAGGTTCAGAAGCTACTCCACGCTCCTATATACCATATGTGTGCAATTTTTCTTTTTTTCAACCCTATAATTTATCCTTTCTCATGTTTTGAGAACTTGTGATCTTTGTTTTACTGTTCTCACACTGCTCATCCTGGTTTTCTCAAGCTTCTACCTTATTTTGGAACAGTGAGGCCTTCTACTGTCCGCTTACCTACTTAGCATTTCTCCTTATTATGACTACACAGCTACCTTGGAATACAGAAAAGTAATTCTCTACTGCAAAAACACAACTTTGTTTCTCACAAACCAGGTTCTTAATTGAAAGGAATGTCAGGACTTTGCAAAGAATCTGAAGGGTAGTGATTCATTAAATAGAGCTATGAAAAATGAAGTACTGCTTAGCAGTTCTGTTAGTCATGCCATAAGGGAGTTGAGTTTTACAGATTACCTTTCACATCCCTAGAGAAGAAGTACATTTAAGGATTTTGTGCTATCATCTGAAGAATTCAGACTTTAATTTCTGAGTCCGAGACAGGCACAGAAATTAATAACAAAATTTTATGTTATTAAAAGCTGCTTTTGAATGTTTCTTGTAAACCACTGCTTGCCTCAAAGCCCAGTTATTTTCCTGCTGAAAGCACTTTCTGGTATAGGATTTGTTTATATAACAAACAACATTTATAAGCAATTTCACAAGTAATTAACTACAGCTGGATGAATTTGGTTATGTGGTTCATTTTGAAATCAGTGTAGGACTTTTTTTCCATAAAGTGATGGAATGGTGCATAATTTGGCAACTAAGAAAGATGGTCATCGTGTTGGACAGAAAGACTGATAATAATAATTATTATTATTATTTCCGTTAAAGTATAAGAGGTGCTTTATAAGGCACTGTCCATGTACTTTGTCTTAGGAAAGTATTATTGATCTGATTCTCCTGTTAGCAGGATCTAAGGTATACCTCCTTAGATGTGAGTGATGATTAATTACAGAACTTTCTTTTTAAAACAAGGAAACACCTTCATTTTCTTCTGTAGTAAGCACGACACATTCTTAGAAATTCTGCTGGCTGTTTGGGCTGAGAGATATCTTCTGAGAGAGATATCTATCTGGAGATATGGAGGTATTAAATAAGATGTCTGCTGCAAAATTCTTGGTGAACCAATTCTAGGTTGGATGTGGTAGTTAGGGGCGTGATTTGGTGGGTAATATTGGTGGTAGGGGAATGGTTGGACCAGATGATCTCAGAGGTCTTTTCTAGCCTTAATGGTTCTATGATTCTATGACAGCCTGTATACTATATGATGGATAATGGGTTGAAAATTTTATTGTTCAAGAGTAACTTTGTTTTTGGAAATATTCTTTCTGATGAATTGCAGGAACTTGTCTCTGTTTAGTTCTACTCATTCTGAAGTATTCAAAGATGGAGCTATTCAAGGACAGATAGTGAATTTCAGTTTCATACCTTAATTCAAATTTATTTTCTCATGTAGACAAGCCCTAGATCAAGTTCACATGTGTAAGAATGGTCATGTTACATTTCATCCTACTTAAAGAATATAGGGAAAATGTCATCTGCTTGATTCTTTCCTCTTTTAAACGTTTATACAGCTCTCAAGTGTGTTTAAGCTTTCCTAATGTTCTACTTCTCATTACCAAGTTCTACTTTGAAGTACTTTGATTTGGCAATTCTTCAACAGAACATTTATTTTTAACAATTCCAAATGCCAGAAGTAAGTTTCACACATTACAGAGAGTACTGGATTCTAGTATCTCCTACTTTTTTCTCCTTTCTTCATTTAATTGCAGTATTACAATTTTAAATAAAAACCCTATTCGTATTTTTACATTGTTATATACATTACATGTACTTTATCCTTTCTTCAGAACCACTGAGATGGTAATGATTTTACAGCAAAATTGTACTGTAATTACTACAGCTGTTGTGCTAAAGCATTTATGTCTTGCTCTGTCTTTTGAATGAAAAAATCTTTTATTGAAAATAGATGTGTTGAAGCTGTTAATTATTCAGTAAAAAAGACATCTGAATTAAAGTGTTGGTTTTTTTTTTTTCTATAACATTTTAGGCAGAGTAGAGTGACTTTTAAATAATTTTAGTACTTTATTCAATAGTCCACGATAGTTCATAATTAAAATATTTGTATTTTTTTATATTTCACAATTATTTTCCAATAAATAGAGATCTGTGCTTTGTTCATCTTGATATACTTTTAAAGCAGAATTCAAAATAAATTGACTCTGTCATCCCATCTGGAAGGCATAATTATCTTATATATTAAAAGTATAACCTTTTTATTCTGGTACTTAAAGTGCTTAAATTTAATTATAAGTTGGACTTAGTAGAACATAGGACTTCTAAACCAAATGACAAGTTAAAGCCTGACCTCAAGTAGGTTTATGTTTGTGTTGAAGACACTGTCACATGGACTGGTCCAGATTGCCCAGCTGAACCAACTATCCCGATAGCATAACTGCACATACAAGCAAATTTAAATGTTGCCAGAAGTGTTAGCTGTAAAGATTTATATATGTTCTTCTATGATATTCCTTAGGGAAATTCTGTTCTGGTTCTAATTGTTATCTTCAAGAAATCAAAATGTTAACTCTATGCAGACTATGTTGTATTTAATACAGTTTGATTCTATAGAGAAGACACACAACAAAGTGTTGTATTAATGTTAGTGAAGGACACTTCCTGGGCTGTTTGCTCATACTTGACTTTTTCAGGGAGAAGGAAGGATATTCATAGTAAGTGTCATAAATTAAGTTTCTTGAATCATTGGGTATTTCAGTGCCTAGCACTTACAAAACTTCTGCCCTTAACAATCACAGAAGTTGCACCAAAGAGACTTTCAGTATATCTTACGAGTAGTCTAGGTTTTTTTTCAGTACAAGGTTACCAGTTCTGGTTAATGTGGTCTTAAATGAAAGAACACTAGTTGGCTTTTTACATGATGGTTTCTTAATGTTTCTAAAAGGACTTTCTGCCTCTTTGCATGCTGTTTTTAAAGGATGAATATCAGCATTCTTCAACCCATATTTTCTGATCCTGAGGAATGAAAGAGATATTCAGCACAGTGGTTCAGCATGAGTGAACCTATGCTAATGACTCAGGGTGAATGAGAGGAGAGACAGAATGAAAGAGTAATGAGAGATCTATTTCCAAACTGTTATCATTCTGTGATATTTGATAAGATGATAAGATACCAGAGCATGAGGACATACTCTCACATCTATGAGTTCCAAGAGTACCTAAAGCAAAATACAGTTTCCAGCAGTACTATGTAGCAGGTAGGGAACAAGAGTGTTCAGAACCAGAAATAAGTATTTTCAGACCATTAAATTTATCCAGTTGCTGACATGAGAGACTCCATGCTTTGGGTTGTGTTATGAAATCAAGTATTTGGTGCATGAAGATCATATTAAAACAGTCTGGATCATGTGCAGGAGAGAGGGATTGTGGCATAATACCATTGTCTGGAGAAATGCTTTCTAGCAGGAACTCTTTTAAACCAGCAGACATCTTCCATCCTATAACACTGTGACCATCCATGGGTCAGAATTAGGTCATGATATTTCTTACAAGTACATGAGAGGCAGTTGCCATGAAGAGCTGCTGTGAGGTAGGGTTAACAGAGTTCTTCAGAAGCACAGAAAGAGACCTGTGCTAGGTCTGCACTCATCTGATGATTTTCAGTGATAGAGAGGTTTATATATATGTATATATATATATACATACATATATATATATATATATTACTGGAATTTAGAGGCAACGCATAAATATGATGGGAGGAGTATCTCTGTGATGTAATCTCTTTGGAAATATCCTTCTTCTGCCATGATTAAAAATAATAATAATAATAATAATGAAGAATGCAAGAGACTGCTTTGGAAGATTTAGGGGCTAAACTTCTGCCTCTTAGCAGATTCTTCAGCCTCTTGCCAGCTTCTTAAATTGCTGTGCTCAAAGTTGCTGTTTGCAGCAAAAATTTTACTTGTCTATGAGGAATAAATGATATGTGACTTTTCTGTGAGTTTATTGCATTAACTTCAGCAAGTAAGACTTACTGAAAGTCTTCCATCATTTTTAAGCATGATTTTTGGCAGGTGATGAGTTTACATTTGATTTCCCAGCTTGTTGTTGATAGTGAATTTAGTTAGATTATAATGAAGAGTTTGAGACATACAGACTGTTCAAGTGTTTGGCAACTTCAAGATTAAATAACTTTAACTGGCATTCTATATGTTGTATATAAAATCCAGGGGAACCTTATAGATCAAATGTCAATCTTCAGACAAAAATAGAGATTTATCAAAAAGGATTTACAAATCCTTACTATTTACAAATCAGTCCAATAGATTATGTATTATTTGATTTTTATTTTATAGATTGATTGTGAAATGGGAATATGAGATAATGAAAATGGAAATTGAGACAATAAAAATGCCCATAGGGTTTAGGGTAAGGAGAGACTGGTTGGTTATTGCTTGGATCTAATAGATGACAGAGAAAACACTTGAACGTGCATACATATTAAGTTATTTGCTTTAGAAAGCTTGGATCAGTTTATAATTTCAAGTGGAAACCATTTTTTTTCACACTTTTGCTTTGTGTGATTTCAGCTAGACATTAAAGAAAATGTGGAAATTTGACTAAATTTTGATTAAGCCTTTAAACACAGTTGATCCTGATACTAAATGTGACCCAGAGGAAGTATTTACATGGTATTACTATGAAAATGTACAGTGAGTAAGGTAAAATTAATTGAAGCCTAATAGACAATGCCTGCCTGAAGGAAACCACTTCATGTTGCATAAACATGATTAATATTTAAACAGCCAAGGCAATTCTATCTTCATGAAAACACATTTTTTCATTAAGAAGCTGTAGCTTTGAGTGTGTGTTATATAGCTACAGAATTTCTATTTTAATTCTTCAATATGGGTTTGAAGTTTTGGTATATCAAAATGTTGGCTGAATTATCAGCATATTCAATATTTATTTTCCAATGACTGAATCATAATCACAGATCAGTGTGTACCACTCATAGAGCTTAAAATAATCACAAAATGAATTGTGATTCGTGAAACCCTTAGCAACCACAAGGTTTCCTGTGCATATGCTCAGACATAGGAGTGACTGAGAAGTAGTTTCATAAAACACATTTGCAGCACCAAAAGTGTAATATATCTTTCTTGTATTTCTCAGTAACTGAATTTATTGAGACAACACCTCTAATTAGAAGAGATGTTATTTAACTGCCTTGTTATGATTCCAGGAAGCAAAACACACATCAAGGTCTGAGTAAGGAGCCATCAGTTCTAATTGCTCACCATTGACATGTTGGTCCCCGCCTTGACTGGCAGAATGTCCCCACGTCAACACAATTTCCACTACCATAGTGTAAAAAACCTCGAAGTAGAGGTTAGCTATTTTGAAGTCACATTAGTTGGCCATGATGCAACTGCAGGTGGGAGTGGGGGAACAGGAGTGGCTACCCAAAGGAATCATTCCTGAATCTTTATTAGCATATTTTGGACTTTTTCCCACTGCCTCTCATCCATTTATATGATCGTCTTTCACAGACAAGTATTAAAAATATTACAAATATATCCAGATAAAAAGGAAACTGTGATTTTCCTGTTTCATATTTATGAGAGACAATATTTATCTCCCATCTTGCAGAAAACATACGGAAAGAAAATTATAGCCTTTGTCATCATAATAAAAGATGTAAAGTAATCCTTATGTTATTATTATTTTTACTTGAATAAGTAAAGTGTGGACTTTGTGCATGATTGCTTGTTACTATTACAATTTATTTTTTATTTCTCATCTGTGTCATTTTTAAGTATTTGACAGAGAGACTGGATTATTTATACATAGATTTATTTTGTATATGCATATACTTCTTAGAAAAATAAAAATTCAAATGATACTGAGCCACATGTAGATAATTAGGTGAATTTATATAGGGAATTTTAGAATTCAAGGGAAATAATAATACGTTTTATTTGTTGTGACTTTTCCAAGATGAAGTTTTTCCATTTCCATTTTGGAATTTCACTAATCAAACTATTTTCCTAAATCTTAAATGTGCAGGCAGGTCATACTACTTAGATTCTGGGAGTGGGTTGTTTTAAATAAAGGAGCTGAACTTTCCATTGTTAATGTGGTGGAGCTGCTGGATATTGGCCCTTTTCAGAGTGTTCATGTTTGAATGAGGATATAACTTCTGCCTTTGAAAGCTGAGGATCTATTGGGTGAGCAATGGTTTCTGTGGGTTGTGAAAATTATTCAACTGATTTACAAGAATCACTACAGGTAGCCAAATTTGCTTCCAGTTTTAATTTTCCAGTTCATTTTTTCAGAGGAAAATTTCCCACTTCTCCAAGTTTTTAAAAAACCTCTGATGTTTAAACTGTAACTAGCCAGATTTTCAGAACATGGCTACTCTCCTCCTCCTTACTTTTAATTTAATGTCAGTCACATACCAGTCCATCTTTAATTTGTAATGTTCACACAGAGAGACAAATCGCTTGTATAATAAGTTGCAATTATTGACCTAGTTTTCTTAGTCAATATTAAATTGTCTAAACAAATCATGAAATTACTGTTCACAATTACTCTTCTGTCCTTATTCTTATTAACATGTTGTCAGTACTTGCTCATCATTTTGTCAAGGAATTAACACAAGGATTTTCTCAGCTGGTTTATGGGAACATAATAACATAATGATTTACAACTTGTAAGTGTAGTAGAAGTAACCATCACAGTTGGTTACTGTGTTCTACATAATTTTTAAACTGGGGTTGTGATTATTGAATATTAAGAAAAATAACTCATTCTCCTCCCCCCCCCCCAAAAAAAAATAGCATCACCTTTTTTTAGTATATTATTATTGATTAGAATATTTTATTTTCAAATAATTATTAGGATATTCATTTTCCATCCTTAAACAGTGACTTCCATTAATTTCAAAAGATAACAGGAAACAGGGTTTAATTATGGTTCACTCTTTGCACTTTACTTCACTTCCTCTTTAATAGGAGCTGTTGCAAAAGCCAGCTATTTTGTACAAAGTTTCCAAAACAGTTTTAAGTTAAGTCCAGATGTGTAAGTTATAAAGCTGGTTCTTTACATTGCTTGGTAGTAGGGAGGAGCAGCTGGCAGATCAGAACATTCTTTGGAAGTTAATTTCAGGTTCAATTTTCTTCCTCTGGTTCTTGAAGACTGCTAAGCTGAACCCGTGACTCCCATTTATTCTCAGTGATCATTGGTAATTTTCCCTTTGAAAAGGAAGAGGCAGTCTTTAAAATCCGAAATTGAAATTGTCATTTACCTCTCTGCCTGTCTCCCTTCTTAATAAACCTGTTTCTGTCACCTTTCTTTGTAATCATTTCAATATGTATTTAGGGTAGTTTTTTCATCCACATTTCTTAGTATTGTTGAATGCTTGATTCCATAGAATAAAACATTTTATTTTGAAAGCATTGCAAACAGCCATTTAAATCACTGATTACTTATCTTCATTTCCCCCCCTTATTACTCAAACTGTCATAGGAAACCTTCTCAAAGAACCTAAAATCTGTCCTCAGTTAATCTGGTACAACCCCCAAAAGTTCGAGTTTCTCAAAACTTTAATTCAAACATTGGGTAAAGAGAATTTCAGTGGGGAAGGAGGGAAGAACTGCATCCTGATTTTGATACTGTTAATCAAGAACATTCAACTTCTGCTCCCAGTCAAATCCTTCTTTTCTGCTGTTTTGGCTGTGTTGCTGTCTGGATTTCAGAATTTGTTGCCCACAGCTAGACAGAAGTGTCAGATGCACAAGGGTGAGGGCTGGGCAAGCACTGCCTCCTGCTCACCTCACAAAAAGCACTACCAGAAGTAGGTGGGAGCAGAGTGTGCTTGGATCATCCAGTATTTTTTTAATACCACGGTGCTGTTAATGGTGTTTACCAGAAGATGGTTCTCCACCCACTCCCTTTATTACTTGCAGATGTCTCTTTCACCCTTACAAATTGGGACTGCTAGTTTTAAAATGTTGTTGTCAGTTGTCCTGAGAGAAATAAACTCTTCTTCTCCACAAATTTATTTCTTTCATGTTGTGTTATATTAGCTCTGCATATGGTTTTCTTCGTACCACACACCAGTTCATTTTTCCATTTCACAATTATTAAACCCCCTCCCCAGTTTTTTCGCTTTGCTATTACTTCTTAGTATTGTGGTTCACAGGCAGCATCATACCAATAGCTCCAATTTTAAGTAGCATATCATGTATTCTAATTGTATTACTCATATTTCTTTTCCAATTACTACACTTAATTCAACAAAAGCAAACAGATAGCAAACAATCCTGTCCAGTACAGCTGCAGTATTCATTAGTTTTTAATTCTTTTCCTTCCTTCTCCATTTTACAGAACTTTCTTTGTCTTGCCAAATGATGGGCTATAGTATTTTACCGCTTCCTGTTTTGTCTTATGAATTGACATATTTATTCTTTACCAAAAGAATATTTTTAAATCATTGGCAATTTTCATTTAAAGCACAGTATTCTGAGTGCATATGACTGTTCAGATGATGTTATAACGCACTTAAGTAATGTTGCTGCCTTGGAAGTCCAGTTTTCTAGACAGGAGTTCCAGGTGTCTGATCAGAAACACTGTGAAGGGATTTTATGGCTGTCTCTAGCTAGCTGATGGGATATTATACCACAGATGGATCCAGGCTTTCCTTGGAATTGCAAAGCAAAGGTTGAGGGCTGATGGGAACAAGTTGCTACAAAGGACATTCCAAGTAGATATTGGAGAAAAAAATAATCCACTGAGGGGCCAGTTTAGTAATGGAACTAGTTGCCCACAGAGTTTGTGGAATCTCCATGCTCGTGGATATTCCAAACTCAAGCCCCACTGCAATTTGATCTAAATTTCAAGTTACATCTAACTTTGAGGTTGGCCCTGCTTTGATCAAGGAGTTGGACTAGGTGGAGGTCCCTTCCAAACAAAATTATCTTGTGGTTCTATGACAGAGCTGCAGTGGGCCAGCTCTCTGCAATGAGCAGACACTCTTGAGGACACAGCTGCAAAGGTGTGGATAGGTGAGGTGACAAGGTCACTAGTAGTAGTAATTTGTACAATTTTTGTCTTTTGTCTTTTGTGGCTCTGTAACCTTTTCAGAATTACTTTACCTTTGCCTGAACAGCTTTTCCAAATTGTGTTGCTTGTTATTTTGTTCTGCATTCCTCCTAGAGTAAGAACAGTAATTACAGGGCAAGTCACATCAGCTGACTGCCACCTATGCAGTAAAACTTTGCAAGGTCATCATGGTTTACCAGCTCCCACAGGGTCTCCTTTCCTCCTGCAAGTATAAAATGATTCTGCCTATCTGTTTGATCTGTGTCCTAAAGTAACATAGAGCCACACAAATAAGAGCTAAAAACACTACTGGCAATCAAAGAGTTTGGAGCCATTTTGAACTGCAATTGTACTGTAGTCTGGCTCTCCCCTGCAAAATGTTGCATTTTTGAATCTGTTTACCCTTCCACCTTGGAAAGTACAATTCCAAGATAATTTCAGTCAAACAACAAGAGAACAGTGCAAGTGGTGAAACTGCCCTGCAGCTATTGGCAAGTCAGGGCAGTGGTGCTGCCAGCCTCACCTGGGCATTTTGGCACTGGTGTTCAGGACGGTATTTGTATGGTGTGTGTACGCATGCATTACTGAGGAGCAGACCTCTCGAGAGAGTTAATGTGCATGTGCTGAGTACTGATGGCTGAGTGTCTACTCAATGAATTAGTGACAGTCTATAGGTACTCTGAGTTGGAGGGAATTATGTCCTGGAAAGGCTTCCATATGCATAAGGTTGTTTCTGTGTAGGAGATGCACTCCCATGGTATTTCAGCCACCTACCTCACCTTTCTGAGAAAAAAAAAAAAAAAGACAAAAAAAAGAAAAAAATACTCTAAATTTTCCATTCTGTTTATTTGCAGTGCACTGTGTAAAATGCCAAGTAATTATGGTTGCTAAGAGCCCTATTTGTCTTTAGTTCTGTACTAATTTCAACCGAATTAAGACTTTGGAGAAGTGAGGAAGCTGATCTTTTAGAATTCCACTTGCTAAAATTATCCTTTTAGGCTTGGACGTAATATGCTTAAGTCCAAATACATGGGAAAAATGTGAAGCTGCTGTTATGATGAAGCAGTACTTTCCAAATTTATGGGAGTTTTTTTCCAAACATTGCTTCATTTTTAAAAATTAATGCATTTTAATTAGCTTAAATGAAATATTTTATATGCCTAATAAAAATAAATGGACATCAGACTGCCATAATTTCCTTAACTATTTATTATTTCTATCAATTTATTCATTATTTCTATTTGTTTTTGTATTGTTTATATTCTTTTCATATTATAATATTTTTCACATCAGATTTCTTTTGAAAGTAGTCTTCTAGTGCTGACTTAGTTTCAACCCACTTTAAATGCTTGTTTCACATAATTTTTTCACATAAAAAAGATTATTTTGTATAAATTGTTAAAATAATAATATATCTTTAAATACAAAAATCTGTCTTGCATGATAAAAACCTTGTAGATTATTTCACTAAATGATATATAGCACAGAAAGAAAAAAAAGTCTCATGCTTCTTTAAACAACCATTTAGTCACAGTTCTACACAGTTACAGATAAATTTTTATTTCACTACAGTGCTGTGACTTCTTCATAAGGTTAACGTGAGCAGTGTCAGGAGCGTTCTCATCAAAGAGTTTAGGAAGAATTTGGTGTTCAAGTAGTGTGTGTTGCTACAGAGGCTTGAGCTGACGTGTTACAAAATCTCTTTTGGGCGTAGCCATGTTTCTAATGTAAAAGAATGTTCTCAAAACTAAAAGCAAAACTACACTTGGGAAAATATTTGGATTTTTCTAATGCCATATGCACCACCTTTCTTCTGGTATTATGATGAATTCTCCGTAAACGCAGAAGCAAGAGAGTTCCACATTAGCTCATAATAATACATATTCTGGAGCAAAAACATGCTGGATGCTCAAATAAAAAATAAAGACATTAAAATGAAACAAATTACATGTAGTGGATATTAAAGACATAATTGATCTTCTAAGCATAGAAAAATCATAGTATGACAACTTGCAAAGTTTTGTTTATTATTTAAACAAAATTAGAGATTCAGGCATCATGGCAGTGCCACAAATTAATATAAAATAGCTCTGATCATAGTTATTGAGTCCTCTGACTTTTCTTAATAGATTTTACAAAGTTGGCAAGCTGCAAAAATGGACAGTTGATCGTTACTTGTGTTCTAAAAACTTTTTTTTTTTTAAAAAAAAAAAGATTTCTTTTAAGATGAGATGCACTGAAAGTCTCTTTCCTCCACAGTGGATATTCCATTGCTTTAGATAGAAAATGTTGTTACTAAAATTTGATATAAGCAAAGCACCAACATTTTTATTTTCTTTTTCACAGATTACGATGCTTGGTGAAGCAGCTGGAGAAGGGTGACATTAATGTGGTGGATTTAAAAAAGAACATTGAATATGCAGCATCTGTGCTGGAGGCAGTTTATATCGATGAAACCAGGTAAGTCTGAGAGAATAGAATCGTGGAATGGTTTGGGCTGGAAGGGACCTTAAACAGCATCTAGTTCCAACACCTTCCACTAGACCAGGTTGCCCAAAGCCCCATGCAGCCTGGCCTTGAATACCTCCAGGGATGGGACATTCACAATTTCTCTGGGCAACCTGTGCCAGTGCCTCTCCACCCTCTGAGTAAAGAATATCTTCTTAATATTTAATATAGACCTACCCTCTTTTAATCTAAGACCATCTTAGTTTAAAAAAGGAAGAAATGTTGGGAGTCACATTATAGTCTTTGCATGCAGTTGTAAATGATGTGATCTAAAGGCCTCCACAAATCAGTAGAAAAATATATGGCTTTCAGGTCTCTTAGTGACAAGGTTAAAGCAAGTGAAATTCTAAAGGTCAGGTGTAGCTGTCTGGAGGGTTTGCTCAGTTCTTATCTCCCTCACTTGTCATATGTCCATGGTATAAAGTCACAAGAATTTTCAGAAGGAGGGATGATGGGCTTTCTTTCCCCCAAAGGTCATATACTGATAGTCATTCTGAAGATTGTATCTCTGAAAAAAAATGATCTGTCTGGGAATGATGTGCTCACCGAGATGAATCGGGATATTATAATCTGTCCCCTTAATACATAAATTCATGAAAAGCTGTGATTTATGCTTTGATGCTTTGATGCTTTGTTTATGATTATTGTTACTGGCAGTATGACTGGCAATCATCTTTAATGTGGGTTGACTTGAATGAAATTAGAAGTTCTAAATATTTGACTTCTTGAAAGAAATTTGAGATATGTACTATAATTGAAGTCAACTAGCCAACTTACAATTTTTATTTCAACTTGCTGGCCTCTTAAAGGTTTTTGTTTGTTTGTTTATTTGTTTGTTTTTTTCCTAAGCTGAATGTTCTCCTAAAATTGTCTGCCAAACCTTCTTCAGTACTTCTGGAGCATACAGTCTATGTCTAGTCTTGATTCCATATGATATTTAGGAAGTCTGCCATCATACTAATTATTTCATGGACCTAAGTATCTCTTTTGCTCTCTTGCAAGTATGAAAATTTGGTACATCATTTAAACTACAGCTCTAGCTTTTTCCTATTTCTTTTCCTTTGATGTGTATGATTCACTCACCAAACCTTGCAAATCCGTAATCTGGAGTACCTACTATCGGGTGATAGAAAGCCTACCCATTTGGACACAGAAGGATAAAAACAATAGCAAATGAAGCTGGTATTCACAATACTCTGAGAAGAGAAAAAAAAATACTCTGTTTTTCCCCAGATTACACTACAGACTAGGTGTCCTGCCTTTGGAGTTAACACACATTTAGTTCTGTAAAAGATGATAAAACAGTGGTAAGCAAGGAGACTTCCTGAGGAGCCTGTCAGCCACAATATCATTCTTAGGGACACTGTCAGAAATATTGTTAGTGATCCCAAGTTAAATGCAGAACTTGAAAAGCATCAGAAATCTCGGTGAATTTGAAAGGGCTTATGTTTACAAACTCAGTTAAATTAAGCTGAACTGAACAGACTTGGGCAAAACAGCTTGTGTGAGTTACAAGGCACCTGGGCCTGGTGTGAAAACTGCATGAAATTAAATTGAATAATTAAAAATACTGGTAGTTAAATCAGGTTATATGATACTGTCCATATATTTATTTCTGAGACAGGTATCTGTGTTTGTTCTAATTTGTTGAATACTTCTCCAATACAACCTCTAACCGAGCTCAAATTTTGGTATAATTCACTATACCAATATGCATTAAGCATACAGTTTATATAACTCCTTGCATACCTATACCCATATTTTTGAGATATATGTAGACATATAAAGCATATTACCTATGCTATGAGTAATATTTAAGAATGAAATAACTTTAATGAAACCTATTTTTCAACATTTATTCTTATTTATTGTGTTTTGCACTTTATACCCCATATTCTTCATTTCTGTTTGTAGTGTTTCAGTTTGTTTTCAGTCTGGAGTAATGCAGTCCCCATTACATTCAGAGTTAGAGTGATGCACTGTTTGGATCTGGTGGCCTTTGTGTTAAATTTATGCTAGGAATACAGACTGAGCTTCCACTTCTTAGTTGTAAAATATAATCTATAAAATTGTTTCAATTTTTTTCTCTTCCTCTTTAAAAACAATTTATAAATTAAGACACTTATTATGTGGTAGAGTGAAACTGTAATCTCCAGTGATTCTTTCATAGTAAGCTCTTTTGAATGCCAAACTGTAAAGGTAATCATGCTTTAAATACCACAAGCAGTATTCTGTAGTCTAACTCTGTACTAAAACATTAAAAGAAAAACTTGGAGAAAAAAATTCTCCAGCTTCTGGGAAACTAATTCTTAAGAAAGAAAAGCAGCGTATCAACTCAAAGGGCGATTGAGGCTGGAGTGAGCTTGTGTGGTTATATTTGTCCTTTATCCTCCCACATACAGGTTCTTTGTCCTATGTAGAGCAACTGCAGTCAGGAGTCTGGAACAGGGTTAACCGTACCCACTAGAAGATTAGAAATAATAGTTTAGTTCATAAATAAAATGACCTGTTTCAGCTGAGCCTGAATATATACTTCTATATGTTGCAAAGTTCAACTGGTTTCTGCAAGTTTTGTCACAAACAAATTGTTGTATTGATAAAAGTAAGTGCAACAGCATACAGCAATAAAAATTTATACACCTAGCAGAGCAGAGAGAAAACTTTCTGAGTACTTATTACTTCTATTAACTAGGTCCCAGAAGAAAGCTGCATACTTCATGGGATATAATAGTTCCTGAGACTTGACTTATACAATAGAAAATGCAATGCTGTCTGATTGTACAAAGTATTGTAGGATTAGGACCAAAAGTTCAATACAGAATGCCTTCAACTTGCATGAAAATACACCTGCTTTTTATTTGCCCATACTTCAGCCCTGAGATTTGTCCTGATGAATTATCTCATTTTCAACCATCCACCCAAAACTGGATCCTGTCTGTCACGTTCTCTTCTTCCCCTTTCTGGGAGACAGACCTCAATATCAGCTGAGAGAAAGTTCTAAACATCTCTACAGTTGGATTAGGAAAAGTAACGAAGAAAAAGTTTGCCATCTAATGCATCTGTTATGTCACGATTTACAACCTATTTAACAGCATAATTAAATTTATTGCAGGGAATACTTATCATCTGGAAGCATCTCTGCAGGCTTCAAGGCCTGGAATAGAGAGAGAAAATACAGGAATGCATCCTCTTATTTGGATCTCCACAACTGAATGAAAGGAGAATTAGAATACAAACTTTGGCTGCAGTCAGAGGTTGCTCAGCCACATGTGGACCAGTCATCCCACCCCATTTCTCTTGAAGGACCTTCTGCTGTTTTAGACAGGCAACTTACACTAGGAGAGATCTGTTTTTTCCTGTTAACTTTATTTGACATTTGATGCATTTTGTTGTGTGTGCACATGCAAGTACAATCAAATGTGTAAACTGTCGGCGCCTTGAATCTTATTTAGCATGCAAACAGCAGCTGGAAATGGGCTACAGAATTCAAACCCTTTAGCCAAATAAGAGGTATCTTTCTTAGGTCCTCTTATTTGCCTTCTGTCTGTTGCTCTGCACTGTAGCCTTTCATCTGAGAATGAAATAGTAGGTGTACCTAGTTTTTAAAAATGCTTATATCCATACAAGCTCTTTCTAAAAATATAGGCAGATGGGTTGTGGAAAAGGCAGAGAAATAACACATCAGGTTTTATTTATGGAGTACTGTGAGCAGAACTCTCAGAACTGTCTGGCTTCTAAGCTGTTCCTTAGAAACTAGCCAGACAGTAGGAATAATGTTCCAAAATTATGAAAAATTGTTTTGGGGCAGGGATTGTCAATATGCCATATGAAGGGTTCTGAGGTGATGGGAAGTTGGAAAGCACAGAGAAATCGTACATATATAAGTGCTGCTTTCCTCTGAGGTTAATTAACTGTGTCCCCATGTTAATTAACAAGCTTCTTTAATGGGCGCTTTTTAGGACTGTTGCATCTCTCAGTACAGAGTAAATGTGAGCCACACTAAATGCTTCCTTGAAAGAAAACTAGCACTTCAGTCACTGAAGAGGAGGTTTGTTGTCAGCTGAGAATAATCAGTGAACATCTCCCAGTTCCAGCCCCTTGACAGATCTCCTCTGTGGAAGAAGTTCAAACTTACTCAATAGGTGTTATAAATAATTCTGACAAGTCATGCAGAATTGTCTCCATTAGTACCTGAGACTTGGCTCAAGGTAGTGGAAGAAGGATTTCTGGAGTCAAACAGGAAATAAATACAGGCTGATAATTCAGTCAGGACAGCTGTTCCATTCCTTGTAAACATAGCACTTTATTCATGCTAAGTGAGAAGAAAATAAGACAGATAAAATGTGTATGGAAATTACAAGATTTAAAAAAAAATGCATTTGAGAGCCAATAAAACCTTAAAATTTAAACTTCTTGTGGTGAACATTTTTAAGTTATTCTGGATAAAGTCAGAATATTTTGTTCCAATCATGGTCTTATTTTACTCTTTTAAAGTGCTTTAATATTTTATCAAATAGACTTGATTTCAGGAAGATATTTATCTGTGCCATTTCAATTCCACATCTAGATACTAGTTTGTTTTAGACCGTATAATGCCCTTTTAGAAGGCTTTAACCTTTTGAAAACTTTTTTGAAAGTAGACCATATTTCAGTAATATATGAATTAGATCTGTTGTATATAGCTAGCAATTGCTTTGAACATCTTTGTTTGATTCCACAAGAAAAAAATAACAAATACAAGTTATTGCCACATCCTTGAAAGAGAAAGTTAATCTCAGTAAGGGCAAGTGGTGTTATAACAATATGTGTCATCTGTTTGCATGAGGGATTTGGAAATACTGAAGGTATTTCAATGATACTATAATGCTGAACAGAGCCCTTGAGAAAAAGCTCTCACTAAAAAATGTACACCTTCTGATATGTATAATATTAGTAAAAAAGGAGGTCATTAAACCCAATCTTTGTGACTGCTATTATAATAAGCATCTTGGACCATATTGAATTTCAGTTCACTGCTCTATTAGTGCACCGAGTTTTTCTGCTGTCAGCAGACATCAAGCAGAGACAAACAAATCTTCAAATTGAGGACAAAAGGAAAAAGCTTTAAATTGGGATTGTGTCACTTGCAAGAGTTAGAGTTAACATCACTTCATATCACCAAATGCTGGCATGACCCTTAAGAGTACACCACAGAAGTATTTGTGATAAGAACGTGAACGTGTATCTTTGTCACATGGAGTCTAAGGAAAAAGAAAGGATCAACAATTTGGCTAGATGCTGGTGCTCATAGAGCTCTGTGTAATAGAATGAAGTTTACCAACTAAATGAAATTCTCCCCTGATTCCCAGAGATCCCAGGGTGAGGAATGATCAATGTAGCCTATTTTTAGGCAACTTCCAGTACACAACTTTAATTATATTTATGAGCAGAAGAAGGCTGTTGCCTGGCAGTTTCAAGGTTCTTTGTACTGCAACAAATTGAGTCCATGGCAGCAGATCTGTCTGAGACTAGTAATTAATATCTCCAAAAAATAATTAGCTGGTATACTAATCTGGTACCTTTGTGCCTTCTCTTTCACTTTCTTATATTTCTTATGGCCATCAATCTAGATTTAGCAGCTTCTCTGTATTTAAAAAAAATAATAAATGATAACAAAACCCAGTGAAGGCTTTTATATATATATATTATATATATTTTTCACAAGCTATATTTTGTATTAGTGTTGCAAGCTCTAAATGACCACTAAATCAGAATGCAATAGCTGCTGCATAGCTTAGCATCTCACAGCAGGAGCTGGTTGCTTAACATTACAGGGCTGTTTGCATTCAGGTCCCACTTGCACATAGTGTACAAAATACAGCTGACTTTGTGAATCATGTTTCACTGATTATAAGGCTTTGCTTATGGAAGATGTACTAATCAAGACACCGTTATCTATTCAGGGTCATCACTGGAGACATTCACACTGGCAAACCTTTGCAGGTTCAAGGACTGAGAGAGAGAAATTCTATTACATCAAAGAGATTAAGGTTGCTCAATTTTTTAAAAGTGTATGTTCCCAATCTACGTACTGGAAAAGACAGATTTGTTCATTTACACATGAAGGTAACTGTGTTTCACTCTCAGTGCATTAGGACAGTCAGTCAATGATGTAATTTATTTCAGTTCAGTTGTCATCATTGAGGAACTAGACAATATTACTCCTCAAAATTAACGTTAAAAAAAATCAGGGAAAGTTTAAAGAAAATAATCTTCCTAATGATACAAGGATGAAACAAGAGGAATGGGATATTCGATTCGGTAATTATTTGCCAGATGAAAAATATGGACTTTGAGCCCTCTCTGAGATGACTTTGAGGAGAGATCAGAGTTGACAATTATTAAGCATGACAATTAATTGACACAAAGTTAAATCTCAATCTTAAATATTCACAATTAGACAAGCTTTCTATGAGTGTGTATTGCTGTCCTCCATATTTTTTTTAACATTTTGCAATGGTTAATCCATGGTTAAATGTTCTATGCTGAAGTTGCTTTGCCAGTAATAATTGTATCATTTGAAGAAAATAATTCAGTTCATCCATTAAGCGAATCCATAAATGATACTGAGAAATCATTCAGAAAAAGCTTGTTGTATTGAGATTAATTCAGTGTATTTCCCCTGTATAGAAGTATAAGATAAACCTTCAAACTTTTTGTACTAAGCCAAAGGCTATTCTGAAAGGAAAGGTTTAAATAGCATCAAAATTATTTAAAAACAAACAAAAAACCTGAAGTTACTGAAAATCTGTTAAATTCTGACTACAATTCTGCAGTTCATTTCATTTAGGATATTTAATAAATAGGCTGCATCCCTTTTCAAATGTTATTGATTTTTACTATGTCAAAGTTATTACTATTAATTTGTTTGAGAATCATGGCTCTCAGTATTTCCTATCCAATAGAGCTTCTGGAATAACATGTTAAAGCAACTGAATGAAAATGGGAAAATATATCAGTTTCCAGATATACTCCTGGGAAGAAAAATCAATAAATCATGACCTGAATCTTAAGATTGTTGATGGCCTTTGGTATGTAGGTCTGTATTTCTGAATAGAAAAGGTAGTTGAGAGACAGCACATGTCAATAAGTGAATGTTTCCAGTAACAATGGCCCTTCCCCCATCAGTTATCTTCTGTTGTAATAATTGTATTTCATCCAGAGTCTTTGGTGTTTATTGTAATTAATTCATCTTTTTCTGAGGACAATTATTCTGAGAATGTGGTAAATTTTAAGACTGTGTGTGACGTGTTTGTTAATGCACTGTTTCTTTAGAAAGGTCTTTATACACTAAAAGTGCACCACAATAATTTTTGCAATTCATTTATCTTCAGTGTAAGTCAAAAGATTTTTTTTTTTTACTAGAAATAAGTGGAAATTGTAAAGGAAGATAGAGGATGTAAATAGAAATTAAATATATTGATTCATGCTATTTCAGGAAGATAGTGAGAAACTACAACACAATTAATTGATGAAAATGTGAGTTCTATTTTTGGACTTTCCAAAAATAAGAAACTACTTTGATGAATTTACTGTTAAGGAGTTGGTCATCAGCGTGATTGATTGGCTAAATGATGAAGAGTTAATTCTTCCTCTGGCCCCCATAAATGCATCATTGCGTTGTTAGAAATCTTTACCATCTCTGTTAAGCAGAATGACTGATTGGCAATGATGATTTTTTTTTTTCCCTGTAGTGATTAATATATATATTTTTTTCATTTGCTATTCTTTCTTCCCCTCCACAATATATCAGATACATATTCCTAAGGGAAAAGAAATGTACTTCTGACTAGTCCATTACCATATTTAAAATTCTGATTAAATGAAAAGAGAGCTAGAAATTATCACTACTTGAATTTTGAAGAATTATTCTTGACAGAAAAACACGGTACTATGACAAGAAGATCAGGTTATTAGTTACTATGACTGCAGCGTTAATTGATTGCTAAGCTGAAATGCCACGGACCATACCTTACCATATTCCCACTACTGTCAATGGGAGCTCCAATCATGGAATGAATAGAATTAAATAACCTAAGCCTCCCCCTCTCATTCCTACGCATATCTCTTCCACATATTGCATCTACTTAATAGGCTAATGATATATGGGCAAAATAATTGTATGTAACCCTGCAATTCTGAATTTGTGTTGAAGAAAAAGTACTTTCTGTGGACCACGCTGTTAAAGCTTCTTTGTTTGTTTGTTAGCATTTTAAAGTTTTGCCTAGTTTCAGGGAAGAAAAAGCTAAATCATGTGCCTTGGTATACTTATATATATTTTATATTTAAACTGGGCTATTGGAGTTCATGCTTCCCAGTTGAATGGGATTCATATTGGTACAGTTTTTCTTCTTGACACTTATTATTTTATTCATGATTTTTTTTCTGATGGCCTTTTTGAATCTATGTAAAGTTTTATATTGCAAAATGTTAAAAAAAAAAAAAAAAAAAAACCCTCTGTAACATTTGGCATGAAGTTTAGTGGTTTAACAATGTTTGTCTTTGTAAAGGCATTCTGAATAATCCCAAATAAACCTGTTCACCTGTGATCTATGAAGTAGCAGGTTGGAGCCAGAAATCTACATAATAGAATTATAGAATGCAAAATTATGTAAATATATTTTCCTTTTATCTAGACAGTAATAACTTTCACTAGGCAAAACTCAAGCATCAAAAACTTCCTATTGATTCACTGATTTTACTGAAGCTTTTAAAAGCTGTGCATTCTAAGTAGATATACATTAAAAGACAAGTAGTATAAATGCTCAGGAATAAAATTGTTCTTAATATACATTTCTGATTATTACTTTTTTTCCCCCCAGTAATTATAGAAAATGTTGCATTGTAGAATTTTTTTCAAAGCAATGATGATGTGATAATGCTCAGTGGTTGCACCAGAGTGACATCATAATACATCTGCTGGGAGCCAGCCTTTTTTTCAGTTAAGTTCTGACCAACAGGAACAGCAAGACGGACAGGCATGTGGAAGGGGCTCTGTCATCTACTTAGTTCACTCTGGTGATTTGCATGTACAGAATAGCAGCCAGCAACCAAGATTAAAAGTAGCTCAACATAAAAACAAGATCCATGTTAAAAAGCAAACTAATAATAAATTGTGGCTCATCAAAATCAAAATGTAATTCAAGGGGGATGAAAAAACACATTTTAGCTACTGCTATAATGTAAGTGGTAAAATACTATTAATACTTTTAGTAAAATTTATACATGTATTGCTTACAAGTATGTATTATATACAAGTACTGATAAAACCATTTCAGATTTTTACATCTTAAGGTATAAATTTGGGTAATTTCAAAGAAGTGTTTTCATAATCAGTAAAAAGGTGAACAATTAAAGATATATTTCACAGAATCCACAAGATGGCATATGTATACATATATATGCACACCCATGGAAATGTAATGGAAATACTATATTTTTTTTAATCAAGGTATAGATAGATGAATAGAAGTGGACAAAAGTAATGAACTATGAAATTAATTCAATATTGGATTCTAAAAATTCATGATAATTAAGCGTACTATGCATAGTGCAATATATAAAAAATAATTTATTTTCTAAACAAAATTACCATCAAATTATAGATCCATCTAACCATCCATTTATTCGGCTGTGTAGATCCATAGATGAACCCCATCTCTGTAATTACTGAATAATGGCAGTCATCAGTTAATTTATTCAAAGGCCATTTCTAGCAATGCATATACCATGTGTAATTTTCCCCAATATGAATCGTATAATTCAAAAGGTCAGGAAGATGTAAAAAATAGACAGTTACTAGCTCTTGTTTCCTCTCCTTAAATATTGCCTCAGTTAGGCTTCTGAAAAGAACTAATTCTTCTGAAGAAGTTATTGAGATTATGTTGAAGGTGTTCTGATCTGAGGTATCTTTAAGAGCTGATATTTACAAAGGATTGTGCTTACAATGTAATTCTGTGTTACAGTTGCTTTCCTACTGCTTAGAGTAGGAACCAGAAACACTTAATCTCTGCCTTTCACATATAACACTGTTCAGTCACCTCTCATCAGAAAGGAGTGGTGTCATGAAAATTCCTGGAGTGTTCAAGAAACTGAGCAAAAGATCTTGGTTCAACACACTTTTTTCAAATTCTGGTTTCTCTGTTCTGTCTTCATAAAGAAACTTCATTGCTATCATGTGCAGGCTGAATAGTCCTTCTGCTTTACAAATGAATGGTTAAAAAATTAATTCTTACTCCAGTGGCTAATATCTGCAGAGTTCAGGACTTGGTCCCAAATTCTGTTCTGCACCAGAGTATAGCAAATTTATGTAGAGTTCTTCATGCAGTGGGCTCTGAGATAGCCTAATGACAGTGGTCCTTTTATTGCTGGAATAATGTTCATGTCATTTGAGTAGCATTTTGGATAGTTATAAAACTCTTTTAGGGATTATAATGTTTATTCCTGATTATACTATAAATTCATCAAATGCCATCAAATGCCAAGTATTCATCAAAAATAAAAAAAGTACTGATCTCTCCAGGGATATTTAATATCAGCATTATACTAGTAGAGGTTTAAGTGGACTATCACATAGTTTTAAATTGGTAGAATAAAATCAATCTATAGCTTTTGACCTATTGACAGTCTTAGACTGAGTTCAGTTTTGCAAGATAATTTACCCAAATACTTTCTTCTGCAGAAGTCCTGCTCCTCCAGCTTAAATTGCTGACTTCTGGTGAGTTTCCCACTGCCAGAAAAATCTCATAATTCTTGTCCATTCTGCTCCTCCTGCACCTTGTGTTGAAGACGCTTGTAGTCTAACAATTTTATGTCTGTAAGAAATAGGAATATTCCTGCTCTTATTTCAGTAAGCAGTGTTGATGTTGGGAGAATTTTATGGTTTTTGTTTGTTTGTTTGTTTGTTTGTTTTTATTTTTTTTAATCCTAGTTGTCAAGTCCTACAAATCCTATGTTTCATTGTTCACAAATAATTTGTATGACACATCTGGCGTCATACTTCCTACTAGTCATTGTCGGATAATCCCTTAGGATTAGATGTACATGTGGACTCCATCAGCCATGTTTTTGCTCAATTCTTCTATATGCCAGAAATGACCGGATTAGGCAAGGATTTGAAAATGGTGATGAAGGGAAACAAAGAAAACAAAAAGTGTGAAAGAGCTGTTAAAATTTTATGAAAGTTTACAGATAGGAAGAAGAATCAATGGAGTTATGTACAAGCAAATCACACCTAAATATACCTCGTCCACCATTGCTTTGTGTCCAATTCATGGAGACTCAAGTATTTTCAGAAAGATATCACCAGAGAAATAGATCTACAAAATCAAATAATCAAATAATGTCTGCAATTAAATTGGTGCTATTTTAATAAAATATCTTTAAAGGGTGGAATGCTTTACGTGTGTTCAGATCATCCTGACTGAAGTTTCTTGCATACCTTAATGAAGGAAAACTTATTACCAGAATAAATAAGCACTTTGGTTCTCAGAAAACCCCAGCAGATGAGTGATATGGGCAGGTGATAGCAAGAAAAAAGCAGTTTTCCTACTACTGGTATGTTCATAGAAGTGTAGAATTGAAGTATTGAGTCTGTTTTAGGAGAATATTTAGTTACATGTTTCTTCTAAATAAATTGATCTCCAGTTCTGTTTAAGTGAAGTTACTTTTTCCATTCTGCAAAAGGTATACATACCTTTTCTATATTTTTAAACAATTAAGAACATGGACAGCTGACTTATAATCTAATTTTGTATAATATCTTTACTGTTATGATTTTGTTACCCTTCCTTCAATAGGAATATAAATCTCCAAACAGAAGGAATTCATTCTCATTAATACTTCTATTGCACTGGGATAATGCAATGGACATGTATACAGCGTGTTCACTGAAACTAATTTGCCATAGTGTTGTTAGGTAATGTAGTTTTCTTTTCATGTAAGTGTGAAAACTTTTTTGGTACCATTTTGAAAGATAGATCAGATGGGTCACTGGTATTCTTTGTTATTGCATCAACCCACACTTTCTAGAGGCATTTGTGTCACTCTTATAAACCTCTCCTTGGGACTTTATAACTCATTATTATGCTTCAATCCACCAAAGCTGTTAATGTCGCAGTGGAAAATCCTTCACTTGCCTTTCCCTGAGTACCTTGCATTTGAGCATCTTTTACGTACTGGAATATGAACAGAGGAAGAAAGGAAGACACCTGCTGTGCCTGCCTTCCTGGAGGCTTGAGTATGTCTGCCAGAGAAGCATTTGAAGATGTACCAAGTTAATTCTATAGACAACCTCTGCTCCTGTTAAATTAATTAAATTAAATTTTGTTAGCTGTTCACATGTCCATACATATTTTGCTTCAATCTGCCATCTTCTCAGTTTCCTTTTATTATTTTTTTAGGAGGCTGTTGGACACTGAGGATGAGCTCTCTGACATCCAGTCAGATTCTGTCCCGCTGGAAGTGCGGGACTGGTTAGCTTCTACATTCACGAGGGAAATGGGAATAGTGAAGAGGAGACCTGAAGAAAAACCCAAATTCCGAAGCATTGTGCATGCTGTACAGGCTGGAATTTTTGTAGAAAGGTAAGAGCTATTTTTTCATTACAGCAAGCATTGCATTTAATCACAGTGTCTGTTTGTTGTTGAAGATCCCATAAAATGGTGGGAGAAGCCTGAAGCAAATATTTGAGGCAAATTTTAGGTTCACCTTCTGTAATCATTGTATTTTTATGTACAGAAATCCAGATGACACCTCTATTTTTGTGATTAAATCTTCTGGATTTTGGAAAATTCTGGGGCTAAACATTATAGCTTGGAAATTTCTACATGAAAATGTACCAAAGACTGCATGAACATAAAAAATAATACACCAGGAGAAGAGTTTTTCTCAGAAGTTCATGAAAAGACTTATGTCAAATTTAGGATCAGATCCTCAAATAGCTTATTGTTGTTTCACAGATTATGAAAGATAAAGTTTTAATGGAATTCTATGGCTGAATATTTTATTTCTTCTTTTAGGATGTACCGTAGAACTTCTAGCATGGTTGGTTTGGCTTACCCAGCAGAAGTGATTGTAACATTTAAGGTGAAAAAAGTTTAATTGTTGTGGAATTTGAATATATTAGCACTTATTTTTAGTGTCTTTTAGGGTGAAATTAATGCATTTTTTCTACTGAACATACCCCAGCCATATTTACTACTACAGAACTGAACATAGAAAACAGAGAACTTTAATAGTTAAAAATTCACAAATAGTATATTATTCTGTTTATTGTTTCACTGTTCAGTTATGATTTAATTTAACAATGTTATTAGAGCATTAGGACAAAATCATATCGAAATTTTTATTAAAAAGTCAGAGCCATGATTGTACCAGCTCCCACTAGTATGGTTATCAGTGTCTCAGCAGCATTTTTTTCCTTTTTGGAAAGAAAAAGGGGAAGTAGTATTGGAACAGAGCTAACAAAAGAAGTTGCAGCTTATGGAACAAGTATAGTATTTCTGTGAATTTAAGGCATCACTGTAGTTTACCTATAAGTCAATCTCTTATTTGAGATTCCTATAGCTATGTCAAGTTCCTATGGCTTTGTATGCAATAAAGAACAGTATGTTCTGAGAAAGGATGTGGTACCTCATGTTTTTTCCTAACAGCCTGAAACTAGTGTATTATTTACAAATTGCTATATGTCTATATTAATGACCTTGAATAATAGCATATTTCAAGGACAGACATTCACATTAGCTTCATCAGGTTCTACAGAAAATTTTTACTCAGAATGTTAAATGTAAAAGAGTAAGGCTTT
This sequence comes from Heteronetta atricapilla, assembly GCA_011075105.1. Classification (NCBI taxonomy): domain Eukaryota; kingdom Metazoa; phylum Chordata; class Aves; order Anseriformes; family Anatidae; genus Heteronetta; species Heteronetta atricapilla. The sequence continues at coordinate 13,665,933 of CM021737.1, read as the reverse complement.
TGATTTGAAATGTAGAAAGTTGCAAATTTGCATGGGTCATGTTATGAGTATTTTATCCATAACCATCATAACTATTTTCATAATTAATATTGAAATAGTCATCAATGTGTTATCAACAAGAAGAGTTCAAAAGACTTGAACAATTTTAAAAAATAATTGACCCCCTACCCCCTCCCCACCCCAAATAAACTCCAAACCCACAAAATATCTAAATATTTTTTCCAGTGATGAGCTGGAAAACTATTTATACAGATGGAAACTTCATTTTTTCCCCCCTCATTTACAGGATGTTGATAAATGGTCTTTTGACGTATTTGCCCTAAATGAAGCAAGTGGAGAGCACAGTCTGAAATTTATGATGTATGAGCTGTTTACTCGATACGACCTTTTGAGCCGTTTCAAGGTCAGAAACTATTTACTAATAAAAATATGTATACAAAAATAAGTATGTCAAATTTAAAATATAAGAAACCCAGGATATATTTGAAATGGTATTTTATTGTACAATGCAGTACAGAATTTTGTAGAATATGGCAATTGGAAGATCATAATATGCCAATAGTTCCACTGAATGAAACTTCACCCAGAGCAGGCAAATGTTTCTGCAGCCCAAGAAATTGAATGCTATCTAGACCCGTGTCAAGTCAGTTTGGGATGGGATGTTGCTATTGAGCAGTTAAATGCCTTAAGCATTAAATAGATTAAATAGATGGAAGAAAGATTCCTAATAAGGCAGAAAACTGTAGTTAGTCCTACATACTCTATTCATAGCCTAGTTCATAGTGTGTTGGTCAAAACTTTTCAGAGGTTTCAGCTGAACCTTCCTCTCCAAACCAACTTTGATGACAAATATAGAGAAGGCTGCTTTTAGATAATGTTTGCAAGGTGTTGCAATACAATATGGAATATTTATAACCAGCTTTGAAAGGCTGATATTAAAAACCGGGTCAAGTGTCAAATTTATCACTATGATAGTACTGAGCTAAAGTCTTCATAGAGTTCAAAACCTCTCCACAGCAAAATTTTGCGCCCTTTGAAGAGGCTGGCTCATTTTGAAGTTGGTTTGAATAATGACTTAACCAATAACATAAACTCACCTTTTCCAAGGAGTGCTCTGGGAGCTTGAAGTCAGAACCACATCAGGGCCACCATTAACAGCACAGTCAGAAAGTACACAATGTTATTGGCTCGGTGGGCTTAAACCCATTCTCAGTCCCACTGTTTACCTTGCAGGGCTTTTAAATAATAACAGTAAAAATATTTAAATAAAGAAAAATCTTAAATAATGATGTAAAAAATCTTTAGGAAAATATCATTTCATTATATGGGGAAAAATGGTGCTGGATAGTACTTACACTTCATATATTGCTTGGAGGAAGCAGGAAGGAGGGAATGAAGACTATAAGATTCAAGGAAAACTTGTCTCAGGCAATGTAATGCTGATGAAGAAAAAGAAATAATCTTATTTTTTGGCTGCTATCTGTTATACCTTTCTTATATGAGTAATCCATGCATACAGACAGAAAACTCTAAAATCTATTTGATTGATAGGTCTAAAGTCTCTTGTACACTAACCACCTGCTGTGCATGGTGTATGTAGTACGATGTAACATCTACAAGAATTAGATGAAGACTTCCAGAAGCATATTAGATTTTAGAACTTTATATTTTAAATTATTCTTTTCATATATATTAACTAACTAAATTCTATGATGTACTTCTTTGTGGTTTATTTATTGCATGATTAACTTTGCATCTGTTGCAAGAAAAAATATTTATTTTTATTTTTGCTTCCCTCCTCCAGATCCCTGTTCCCAATCTTATTACATTTGCTGAAGCTCTTGAGGTTGGTTATAGCAAATACAAAAATCCATATCACAATTTGATCCATGCAGCTGATGTTACTCAAACTGTGCATTACATAATGATTCACACTGGTATCATGGTAAGAAATACTATGAAGTTCAATTTACTTCTTTTTTAGACTCTCTGATGTTTTGGATAAATGTATATATGTGTTTTCAGTAAAAAGCTCCCTCAAAAATTATGCAGAGAGATTCCAAACTACTGTTCAGGCTGCAAAATTCATGTCATTTTAACAGTTTTTCCAGCCTGGAAATCTGATGCAGAGGAAAAAAGGAAAAAAAAAAAAAAAAAAAAAAACAAAAAAAAAAACTTTTCATTTTTCATTGCCTGGGCTTGTGCATTTTGTATCATACTGAAAGAGGCACATTTGCAGGAGTGGGAATGTGAGAATTTTTGCTTCCACATTGGAGCCTGGGAGGTGTGATCAGGCAAGGAAACTAGTATTTGCTGAAGTCTTGGCCATTGAAAGGTATATTGAATCAGTGCAGCCTTACTCAAACACTCTGCAGCTGCTTTTTCTTTAAGTTTATAACCTTATTTAGGACTGCCTTTACATACTGTATGTGTCTATATTGTTTTGCATTACTGCAATATCTCAGTATTCTTTAGTAATTATTTGGGAATCTGAAGTGAATTTGTGTAAGCATTTTTACTCTAATCACTTATCTTTCACTTAATAAGAGTAGTGGGAGGTTCCTCACTAACACATTGCTCAACAAAAGTAAATATTGACTGAAAGATAATGGACATTTCTGTTATATTCTTTTGATGATTTGTCTTCATTATGGATATAACCATTTTTTCTTAAAAACAAACAAAAATACAACAACAAAGCAAAACAAAAACAAAAAGAATGTGGAAAGTGATAGCATCCGATTTCTATTTGCAGAGCCACAAAACAATTCAATTAGACCTTTGGAAATAAAAATTTTCAGGCTCAGTTTGTGTGTTTGTGCTCCAATATAGACAATAAAGGAAAATCATTCACTTATGTTCAGCCTTTTCTCACTGAAAGCTTTGCCATTGGCTTCAGCAGAGGCAAGAAATCCCTAGGCATTGCAAGAATTCTATAGCATAAAGAAAGCTTTTTACTTCTAAACATGAAGGTTTTCAAGCTACGTATTAATACAAGTGCTACTTATATAGTGAAGTCTGTAGTTTTCACCAGCCAAGATTCTCTTCAACATTGAAATTTTTTTTTGAGAAAGATTTCTATATGAGACCGAAGAATAGGCTGGGCAACCCTCTGACTTCAAACTACAGTTGTACAAAATGTTCACATACAGAAAACATATTTTAATAAAAAATCTTGAAGGAATCATGGTTCCTATCCTAGACTTGACTTCTACTGTGAGATCAAGTGCAAGCATGAAGTCATGTGAGACATGTCTCTGTTGCAGGATAAACAGCTTAAAAGGGAGAAAAATCCCTTTGTTCTTCACAGATTATAAACATCCCCATTATAAACATCCCCTTGGCCTGTGCTTCTACCCCCTTCAAAAAAAGCAGTAGCGTCCCAGATTTTCTTTGTGATGCCAGGATAAGGTTTGAATTTTATGAGCTATCCCACTCAATTTGGGATGTTTATCCATTGACTAAACAACTTTGCAACACACTTCAGGTGTCTCTGAACACTGAATGAAGGAATCTGTTTTGTATTTGAATACCTGCAATTTCACCAGGTGCACAGGAGAATGAGAAAGGTCTCTCCAATTGGCAACTTAACCTTGTAACTGCACTTTGATGTGATTTAGACAAATATTTTTAGAAAAGTATAAACTTTACTGTTACTGTGCTGTAAAAGGTCATTAATCTTGCAGTGCCTGTACAAGGTATTCCTATAAAATTAGGCCAGTTTTTAAATATTCACATTTGAATTGCTGTATTATGATATTGGAAAGTGCTTGGAAAGTTATCTAACTAGGACAACACTTAGTCAAGAGTGCCTTCAAACAGATGCAATTTGCCAGGCAGAAGAAATGTTTATAGAAATCAGTGTTTGAAAGAAGGCCTATTGATTCTGCAGCTTGCAAAGTACTTCTGTCCCAAATGTCATTTGCAGTCTGAGAACTCATCAGTATCATGCACAAATGTTCTGCTTAACATTTTTTTTTCCTTTCTTTCCTATTGCCTCGTTGATTATACCCTTACTGAACTCTACTCAGTAACGATTTGAAGTTGTCTTCTCAAACTATTATTTTTTTCAGATTACTGCATTGGCTTGCAGTAGCTTTTTTATTGCTACTTGCAGTAGCTTTTTAAATTCTGCTATATCATCTAACAAATTCTTGGATTTGGTTGATACTCACATCAGTTTGATGCAATTGTATAACAAATTTCTGTGAGTTTTGCAGACTGGAGTGTGATTTGAAATTCTTGTGCTTTTACTGTATCTTTTTAGAGTTCTGAAAGACATACAGAAGCAAATGTTAGGAAAAGGTTTTAGAAAATGCTTTTTATGACTCCTCTTGAGGAGGTCATACATTTTGTATCTTTTATGGGCACCTGGAATACAGCTATGTTTTGGCATTTGCCAAAACGCTTGGCTGTTCAGAACTTATCCTTTTCCACAAGCCTGTAAAAAGATTTCAGTGAAGAATAACACACTTCCAGTCTCATTTATAGAAATAAAATGTTCATTATATTTTCCAGAAGATATTGGCTGTCTATCTTAAGAAAAAAGATTCAGACACTTCAGATGTGTGTTAGAAAGTTAGATATCACAGATGGCAGACAATCTATTAACCTCCCCAAGAGTTTAAATCCCAGATGATACAACTAAAATATATATCTCAAGCTAGCATTTATGAAGTCTTCATCTTTATAAAGATTCAAGAATCCAAGTCTCAGGGAATACATCTTGTAAAGAACTTTTGAGTCATCGATCATCTTCCCACCATCCCTTTTCTCCTCCCACGTACCTGTATTGCTCAAATGAAAGGAAAAAAATGTCTTTTACTGTCAACAAGAGTATTGTCAGACTCCTGTTCTTACTCATTTTTTAATCCACTGTTGTTTAAAAAAATAGTTTGAACGAGAGTTCATGAAAAGTTAAAATGCATCTATTTAGTTAAAAGAAATTTATAGTACTGCAAAACATTTCTCAATAGAAGAGATCTTTTCCAAGAGTTGTTACACCTGCATCACACAGTATCTTCCAGGAGGGAAGTAGATTCCAGCTTTTTGTAGTCTGTCAGACTTCCAGATACAAGAGACTGCTTTTCCCTCTCTCTTTGAAGAAAAAATTCTCAATTTTCTAAGAGCTTTCTCCTGCTTCCTTAGGAATCCTTTAGCTAAATAGTTCCCCGATTTGCAGATTTCAATACTAATCTGAATTTTGACTGTACTGCTACAGTGTCTAGAATACTTGCCTTTGTATAATATGGTATGAAAATTCTGTATAATCTCTAGATACTGTTTTTAAGAAGCATTCTTGACATAAATGAATTATCTAGTAACTTAAAAAAAGAGCTTTGAAAAGGCATCTGAAAGAAAATGTTTATGTTTAGCTTCAGTTACTAATAATTTCTGGGTTTCTATTCTGTTTGGTATGTTGAAAACATTGTGAAAGCCAGGAGCAGTCATGGCCCAATTTCTTATGACACACAATTCTATGAAGGTCATCATTTCCATTTTTAGAACTGCTTACAGTACATTCTCATTCCTCCATTGTGACCTTTTTAAATCTATACAGCTTCACCAACAGCCAGCACTACTTGTTCCTCAACTATCTTGTTTGGTCTCTGAATGACCTATTTCATTGTTCTCACACAACTTAGGAATTTTATGTTTTTCTTTCTTCTTTGAAAAATTAGTACACCTTCTGGCATCTTATACATCTCATATACATTCATATAGATATATGTGCCTATATGGGTGCATAAAGATGAAGATCATTCTTAGATCTTATAGTACAGAAGCTTACTTCTACAAAGTAAGCTGAAAAGACTTCTGAAAAAAAGTCTGAAATATATGTGAAAATGTTCAACTGGTATTTGACTTAATCAGTCCTATGATTGCAGGGTTAATTTTCATATGATGTTTCTACCCCCATTTTTAGATGGAGTACATTTTCTCCTTGAGCTTAGTTTCACAGTAATAAAATAGAACTTGAAAGATAAAATAACAAAGATGATTTCACAAGAAGATCAATACAGGATATTCTCAATTAGCAAGATGTATAAAAGTGCATAGAACTCTAGGGTCTGTATTATTTTGTATAGAAGATGATCCTTGCCTTTTGTTCTGTGTAACTGTATACCAGCTTTGTGCACCACGTTTTCACATTTCTAGTTAGCTGAATGATATGATAACACAAAGCACAATATAATTTAGAACTGAAAAAATCTCCCATGGGCCTAATTTCTGTATTACAGTACAGGTGAAAAATAGTTAATGCTGATGTTTTATCTAGAAAAGTATTGTGAACTTTATATATTTTTCACTAAAAGAGAAATTATAACCTTATTACCATAATTTGGCAAGTGCCAGATAGTGTCTAGTAGATTAGATTCTTTCCACTCAAAACAGCTGTGAAATATACCATGTAATTTTCTTAATAACTTCTTTGGCTGCCAATATTTACTTTGCTTGTGATCATAACGTATTTAACTTGGTCTTAGATAAATCCTAATAAGCACAAGGACTTATTTTATTATATAGTACTTAGGTGTTATGAATCTATAGTCAATTGAAATCAGAAAAGGGTGAAGTTTAATTCATTTGAAGGTAGTGCAGAAGCCTTCCAGTACTGCAGTTGTCTGAACTAAGCTGTTATAGAAATTATGACTAAGATTTGTTTTTCATTTACTAGCACTGGCTCACAGAACTGGAAATTTTAGCAATGATATTTGCAGCTGCCATCCATGATTATGAACATACTGGGACCACAAATAATTTTCATATTCAGACAAGGTAAGCAAAGTGGTCCCTAAAGTATAATGTCTGGAGTTTTCTGTTGATTCATCTGAACTGTTTCATTCTTGTTACTGATACTGCCATGAGGTAGCTAGGCCATTCCTGATTTTATGAATTGAATATGAAGGGAGAAAACTTCAAGCACAACTTTATAAATCCATACCAAGGGTCCTCTCCTAGCATGTTATGACAGGATCTGCAGTAGTTAGGATAAAGAAATCCAGTTTGCAAGTCAGACTAACTGCATTCTGATGTAGGCATAGCATGTCATATCCTCTGGTCCAGAACAACAGCATATAACTTAAAATATTTTCAGCGTATCAAAGAAAAATCACTGACCAGTCCTTTAGTGGGTGGTAAGTGGTATACCTGATACTAACCCTAGTACTAAGTGTCTTACTGTTTATCGTTTTCACACTCTAGACTGTACTTTGTTTTCAGTATCCTCAGTTGCAATCCACTTTACACGCTCTTCAAAATAAATAAATAAATACAGTAAAACACTGGCATATTCTAATGAAACATCTCTATTCTCAAGAAATATTACTAATATGAACAGAAGTATCCTTGCACTCACCTAAACAGAAAAGGCCCAAGGCTTAAGGTTAAATTAAATCCAGAACATACTTGGGCCCCGGGATATGCCCTCCAATAATCAAAAATTATAGATCTGCAGCTAAAATAAAGGCATAATTCTTTTATTCCTCAGCATAGTCTTGCTAAAAATAAACTTCATTTTGTAGTTCCAAGTTTATTTTACTTTTCTATTTTTGTCTTTAATATTTTGCTCTGAAGTACTGCAAAAGCAGAAAAATGAATTATGCTGTTTGACTTTCACTTGGACATACTTACAAGCAGGTATTTGTTTTGTCATGGAGCTCATTCTTTGCTCCTAGTAGAACTGGCCCTGATGTGACATCCCAGGGCATGATTCCAGGTTTCTTTTGCCTGCAAAAATGCTGAGGAAATGGCTGTCATAGTCATATAAAATACCAACACTGATTAAAATTTGACATAATTAGCTAAGTGGCCCAAGGTGTGTTTCAGAAATGTGTGTGATTGGAAAATCGTTATTCTTCCCATGAATTATGGACATAAACATAATCATTGTTTAGGTAGGATGTGGTTTGTTCCTTCTAAGTAAACCTTCTAGTCCTATTTTAATTTTTCAGGTTTCCTGGTACCTTATCATACATGTGGGTGGTTACACCAAATATATACTATTGCTCATTAGATTAAGGGATTGAACCTTATTAATATCATCATAGCTGCACTGCTAAATCAATGCACCTCTCTTATAGTACAGACTGCTCAGTTGAACAAACAGAGGTACTTGGGAACAGTTTTATCAGAAGAGAATGTATAGCAGAGAAGGGAGACACAAAGAGGCCTAACAAGTTGAGTAAAGGTCGTGAGGCAACAAGTTCCCCCAAGAGTTATTGTAGTCTGAAAACTGATTAATCTGTACTACATCAAAATTCCTGAAGAACCTGTATGTAATTTTGGTATTTTAAGTTAGGCTCTAATTAGGAGGGAAAAGATATGGTTGATAGTGCTAACTTTTAAGGTAACAGTCTGGCTTTAGAAAGCACTTGTATGCAATCAAAAATTCAGCTCAGCGTTTCTGCTATTTCTTTGTTATGAGGCTCAAGTTTGGGCTGTTTTTCTGACAAAATATGACATCCTTTTATAACACATGAAATTGAAGTTTTAAAACATTTTAATATTTACAGCTCTTTCTGATTAAGAGCAGCATGAGCCAAAGCATTTCATTCTCAGAATAGGAGTGGTAACTTCCTAATATCCATTCTATTTGTAGACCCTCTCTCGTGAATGCATTGCATTTTAAATGGTTGTATTGCCAAAGAGTTTTTCTGAGTAGCCTAATTAGAGCATTTCTGTTGCTCTCTGATCCAGTCTACTGTCAAGAAGCTCTAGGCTTGCCTTACAGTATTTTTTTGTCACAGTTTTATTAGATAAATAGAATGTTATCCATTTAAAACTATGACTTTCCCACAAACAATATATATGATGGCAATAATGATAAATTGTTATACAATTAGTATGGAAAACTTATCAGTATTTGACAGAAAAAATAAACATTGTTGAATGTATATATATACATATATTGTGTCTATATACTCGATAGTTCTCAGAGAATTACATTCTACCTTCTCCAGTGCTATCATTGGGATGCTGTTGAAAATCATGCCTTTTTTTTTTTTTTTTTTTTTTTTTTCTGTCTTTTAACACTAGGTCAGATGTTGCAATATTGTACAATGATCGTTCTGTTCTTGAAAATCATCATGTAAGTGCTGCTTATAGACTCATGCAAGAAGAAGAGATGAACATTCTGGCAAATTTAACCAAAGACGACTGGAGGTAAGTCATCTTCTAACATTCAGACATAATTCCAATGTTTAAAAATAGTAAAAGCTCCAGGCCTTCTCTATGGAGTCTATTTTAAGGATTCAAATTACAGGAAAAACTCTTGGCACTGCAGGAAGTAATGGATGTTTAGAGCTTAGAGAAATCTGCTGTGGTGTAAAGTACTGTTTGGAATATGCCAAATAGTTTTCTTAGTGAGGTTGTGCTTTTATGAGGCACAGTGTTGGACTGTGCGGACAGTCTCTGATAAGAGACTCAAAACCTCAGAGCTGCCCCTCTTGAGATAGGTTATCTTTGTCTAACTGTGGGTTAAAACCACATTGCAGAGTCACACTCTACTGCCAGTCTGATCACTACTGCCTGTGGGATTTCTGTTGTGTAATGTAGCACAGCATAGTCATATCTTGGTTAAGCATTAAAAAATGAGTTATCTGGAAAGTCCCAAAATAATAAAGTAAAGGTCCAGAAGCACTATGGAATTCCTACTTTTTTTTTTTTTTTTTTTTTTTTAATCTTAATGTACTTCCTGAAGAAAATTTCACCAGCTGAGAGAGTAAGGATCATAACTGACATATCACAAATACCAAGATATGTAAGAACAAAATGAGCAAGTGTTAGAGTTTTTTCTCAGCTATTAAAAGAGGCATGTTTGTATAGCATAGAACACTACATACAGCCCTTAAACATGAGTCTTCTGTGTGTTTCTGTAGACAAAACTATTATTATTTAGAGATCCTAAAAATAACTTTTAAATAGGTGGACTGTGAATCCAGGTAGAGATGTTCTGCTTCCAAGAGGTTCTGCCACAGTAAATGATGCCACCATAAGTAACAGAACTATACTTTACTTCATTTATATATTTACAAAAGTCTACAATTATAAGAATACATCAGTATCACAACAAATTTTGGCATAGTGTGTATTTACAGATAAAAGACTGATTTACATGGTAGAATTACATGATTTTACTTATCTACATCCCTAAACAAAGACATTATTGAATGTAAGTCAGCTGATCCTTTTCGTTTTCAGTTCATTATTTTCTGTAGGTGCTCCAATATGCTTAATATTAAAGAACTTTTAATTTTTTAATTTAGTAAAAAAGGAGAAACATTCACTTTTTCATTCTCATAAAGGATTTCTTCTCAGAGGATACTCATTTGGATTTAGTTATCATAAAATTTGTATTGTAAATTTAGTTCTGGAGAAAGATCTCTGGAAGTAAATGGTAAACTTCTGCAATAATACTCATATACAGCCAGATTTTCAATGTCAACATTAGAAAGAATCTTGATCTGCTGGGACCTGTTTTCTGCACCCTTTGCTCTTCTATTGCATTTCTTTTCTCTATGTTTTTTGAACATGTGATGGTATACTATGTTTCTTTAGAAGTTACTCAATCACAGACTAAATGCTTTTCAACCTCTCACTGTAACCAGTTTGAATTTACTGGCAGATTTTGAATTTGTGAATTTTGATGGATTACAGTGGCTGCACACTATTATATTCAGCCAATTTGAAGTTGGTAGGTTTGAAATCAATAGAGAGAGTAGAATTTCTGGTCCAACTTGTGGGGCTGTTCAGTACAATTTAGAAGAATTTTGTTACTTAGACAGACATTTAGAATCTATACTTTCAATGAAACCCAAAACTTCCAAAATGCCAGTCTGAGAACATGTGCAACCTGTAGAAGTCTGGTGCTTTAGATGGTCAGTCATGGAAATCATGATTTCTTGGTATTTATTTCTAATTTTCAAAAATATTTCCATTACCCTGTCATCACATACAATTGTTTGTTGGTACAATGAAAGAAGGTCCTCAATTTCTAATTATTTAGAGAGTGAACTTCTTGGATCTACATTGAAATTCATAGAATTATTAAGGCTGGAAAGACCTCCAATATCATCTGTTCCAACCATACCCCTACCACCAATATCACCCACTAAACCATGTCCCTAAGCACCATGTCCAGCCTTTCCTTAAACACCCCTGAGGACGGTGACTAAGCTACTAGACTAACAGTTTTGAAATTTGCACTGAATCATATTGGCAGTAAATTAAAATGGTAATTTGTTCAACTTTTTAATGTACTTCCTGGCACTAATTAATTTCTTGACCACTGTCAGATCTGTTTTTTTGAGTTGCAGTGATTTTTATTTTTTTTTTTAATTAATACCCCTGCTTATTTAAACTGTAGTTCTGCTAATTATTTCAACAAGATGAAGAAAAATGACTAGGAATGACTTTATAGTATTACACTTTCTTTTCTGCATGTTAACATTAAGATAAACGAACTAATAAACTGTCAGCTTCAATTAAGTTTAAAACATAGAATTTGGGTATGAACAGGGAAACATTGCCAGCATCCTAATGAGGATGCCCTTTGTGGATAAGGCGTGTGACATTCGTAGTCATCTCTCACTCTTTTCTCAATTCTGAAAATATGTTCCAGTTTGCTATATTAGCTTTTTTTCTATCACTTAGCCCTCCCAGAAACTAATGAGGTATTCCTTTTTCTCCCACTTCCTCCTTTAATTTACTGGGTACATGGTGTTTTAGTACCCTATATGTTATGTCAATGATTACAAATGAAGTCCCAAACCATTCCAGTCATAAAGTATACATTGATATTATACATGGTTATATAAAAAAGATTAAAAATGCATAATGAACATCTTCTCTTTCACAACTGTTCTTGGGAGTCTTCTGCCTGAGGAAAGCAGGATTGCTATAACTTGCAAAATGAGCCTTAGGTCTTCAGTTCTCTTCCAACCCTGTCCCTGTGGTTTTAACTCTATGATCACTAGTGCCCAACTGACTTAATGTCTTTGTCATGAACAAATCCAGGCAAAACTAATTTCTGTTTATTGGACAACTACTTAATGGAGAAATTCATGTATTACTCCTTGTCTCTTGCTATTGCAACATTATTCATGTCATTTTTTCACATCATATTTCATCTGCTACTTGTTTACAAATATCCATAGGACATATGTTTATGGGAAGATTAAGAAAAGATGACAGAAGAGGATATAACCATTTACTTAAGAAAAATTGATATTGAATACACAAAAGCAGTATTCTTCAAACTGTAGGCTCCCCAAAATTGCTATGATCTATGAATGTTACAGTTACATTTCTTGTCATAGAACAAAAGGTGGTAATACCTACGCATCATTTTGCTGTGGTAGCGTGAGCAGTGCTAACTGTATTATCATGACACCTTTAGTTGTGGACTGCTTAATGAAGTGGTTAGAGGTTTCTCTACAGTAGCTCTGTCTGAGATTGGCTGAGGTCTCCTTCAATATGGAAATTGAGAAGGTCTTTTTCCCTGGGAGATGGTTAAGGAATGGTTTGATTCCGAGAGTAATCTTCTGTGCAATGGTAGTACACCGAGCCCTCTTGGATCTAGTGAAACTTTAGTTAAATGTTTCTCTACCAGTTCTATATTTTCTCTCTCTGTTAATGATGGATGAGATGTGCAGGTAGAAAATGTTTGCAAACTGTTGGTAGGAGACCTTCTCCTTTGCTATTTAGCAGTTTTAGTGGCCTGAAATCTTCAGTAGTGTGTGAAAAGGACAGTGCTAAATCGTTTTATTCTTCTTCAGGTGACAGACATAATAATTTGGGTTTGTCACTTGCCATGGCAGTGTGAATCTACCAGAAGTTGAATTTTGCTTGTGTGATGGGAGTGGGCTTATTACTGAATACTCCTGAAAGCAATTTCAGAACTTGGAAAGTTAACAGGAAAAATTTCCGTAGGAATGGAAGTGATGATTATTTCAGTTTTGCAAACAGCCAGGTTTAACAATGCTGAGCTCTCAGTTTTCATGCAGTTTAGCTTTTTTTTTTTTTTTTTTTTTTTTTTTTTTTTTAATGAATTTGGCCATGTTTGAAGGGTACACTTTCAAAGCATTGTGGAGAAGAAAAGGTTGGGATGCAAATTAGTCTCTCATTATGAGGTCAGACAAGGTAAGTCATTTTCTAAACTCAGGTTGCTATGGCTGGATATTATCATTTGAGTAGAAGTGAGAGGGCTGAGTCTTTATCCAGTTATACCGAAGTAAGTCAGGAATAACACAAAAAACAATGAGGGGTATCAGCTTAAATATGCGATTAATTTGACTCAAAATCAGTCTTGATAGTTTATTATAAAAAAAACATTCTAACAGCCCTAAAGAAAACTACAACTTACCTCTTTTAAAATGTATTTCTTTGAAAAAAAAATATATATTGTTAAATCAAAGATTGAATACAGTATAAAAGATCAGTGAGAATTACTAAAGTAGGATTCTACTGTTGTAATTGACACTTGGACATCTTATGATTGGGGGTGTGCTCATGAAGACATGTGCTTCATAAACAAAGATTTAATGTGAATGAATTCTCCACCATGTGTGCTCTCTAGGCCTTGTTAAAAAGATATAGAGAAGCAATAGACTCCTGCAAGGTCAAGATACAATCCTTCTACCTTGAGAAAAGCAGAACTCTCTAAATCAGTAATAATTACTGACAAAATAAATGTACTTTCACATACAATGAAAATTAATATGCTTTCTCACATGATTCATATTTTACTATTTTAATATTCAATTAAGAGAAAACTAATGGATAAGCCAAAATCTCTAGCCCTAATACCAAGATGCAGATAAAGTATAAATCCTGAACTTTTTTTTACTCATGTACTAGGCATTAAGGAACTTCTGAGATGAGTTGTAGTTTGACATAATATTCATATATTGGCATAACGTTCTTAGCATTTCAGATGTAACACCTCTTGCTCTTTTGAGTGTTTTCAGTCTTGTTCCTAGATTTAGTGTTGTGCCTGCTTTGCACTAATATGAGGGCAGTAACAAAAGATACCAATATATTCTCCTATGTCGTGGTGAGCCTAGAGACTGACTTTTTTTGAATACTTTACTTCTGGAAAAGAAGGAATGACTTATAATATATTACAGAAATACCTTTGATTTTAGTTTATACTAGAAAAGAGGAATTCTGAACCAGTGTGACTCTGAAATAGTGATTATAGAGAACATTTTTTGAAGTACATTGCTTCTACGCAATCCTTTTACAATATAATGGTCAAGTTGTTAATTATTTATTTAAATGCTTTAAAAAATGTAATAAAAACCATGATGCTGTTTAGAAAGTTATAAATTAACAAGTACTGCTTAAAGAAATGTTCCATATGTAGAATAAATGAATTGTAATGAGTCATTTTGCTTTTAATTATTCTTAGGGAGTTGCGTAGCTTGGTCATTGAGATGGTCTTGTCTACAGATATGTCGGGTCATTTTCAACAAATTAAAACAATGCGACATACGCTACAGCAGGCAGAGGGGTAGGTCATTTTCCATTCTGTTCATTATCTGTAGTCTTTAAATGAGCTCATGTACAAGAAAAGACTTCAAATAGTTGTTTTTGTTCTGAGATAATTGGAGCATGTCCTTGAATTGACAGGGTAGACAAAGCCAAAGCCATGTCTTTGATTCTACATGCAGCAGACATAAGCCATCCAGCAAAATCCTGGGAACTGCACTACCGGTGGACCATGGCCCTGATGGAAGAATTTTTTCGACAGGTGCCATTTTAAAAATCTTTAAATAAATTAGTTCAAGAAGCAATTGTTACATAATTAAGTATTTTCTTAAGTCTACCAGCAAGGATACTGTTGTGATTGACAAGCATAGTCAGTAGTATATATTCCTTACTCTTAATACATACCACTGACATTAATTCAACTTTATGTGAGTGAATAAGATGAAATTGTTATAGCTCCATATCTGTTTCAGCTGATACCAGGATTTTAAGTATTGTAGCATTTTTTTCTTTCAGTAATAATATAACTTGTCAAGCTGTTTTCATTCTGTAGACAGGAATTTATATATGCTTTGAGTTAAAAAGAAGCGCTGATAGGGTAGAGTGAGGGACTTGAAATAGAAAGATTCATGTTCAGAGAAGAATGCAAAGCTCTGTCTCCATTTAATATTTCAGAAAACTTTTCCTTCCCAGTGCTTGCCATGCATATACCACATCGTTATGAAGGTTTTGCGTTCATAACAGCCCGATCTAAAACCAGAGGTTAGAGGGAATCATCCAGTTAACCCTGGATGATATATTGATGATGTTTTAGGGTATATCCTATAACAAAAATGAAGGCACATCCTTGTGAAAGTCTTTTTTGTGAGATACTGAATTCAAAGAAAAAAACCCATAGGTGTTGGTGTCACTGTTGCCATTTTCTGACTCACCTCAGCAGGTGAAAAAAATTTCTCTGAAGGGGGAATATTCTCCCTGTAATGGCTATTTTGGCCATGCACATTTTTAAAGTAACCAAAATACAGTTTAGATATTACACAGTTCCTACAGTTATGCACAGGTTTTAAAAATGATTAATAGAGATAATGAAACAGTGTATGTCTCACTCATCTTGATCGTCATTATTTTGCTATATATTAACATTTTCAAATCAGGTCACACTGGAAAAAAGGATCAGAGAATAGAAGTCAGTAGGTTTACCAGCCAGTCAGTAACCAGGAGGTTATTAGGTTGATCTGACCTAGAATGTTCTTGCCTAGTTGCTAGTGGTTCTTTATACACATTCTTATTAGGGATCATCAGGACATCCTTGACTCTGGGGTTTGCAATGGGGAGACAGAGTGGAGAGCTGGTGCCTTAATCTAAACAATGAATGGACTAAATTTTGTGGAAATACTGAGTAGTGTCATGAGTTTGTGTCTGTTTCTGTAAATGGAAATGATGAGGATTTTGAACTTCAGAGGAAAAAGGAAGAGCAGACTACCACATATATATATTACTTGAAAAGGTCAGAAATGACCAACTGTAAAAACATTTCAGACATGGAGAGACAGACTAGACAGACCCCATGGGACAGTGAGGCAATGTGTTCAGTCAAGTGGATGTAGCATTAGCAATAAACAGCATTACACTGGTTGTTGAGTGCATAGGATCAGCTAATGTTTTAGCTATACTCTCATTAGACAAAGTAACTGGATCACAAATAAACTGTTCAAAGCCATGAGCAGGCATTTTAGCAATAGAATCAAGTCACAAAGTGTGTATTTCTGCAGCTCAGCAGTACAAAATATGAAGGTCACTTAGGCTGTAGAGGACTGTGCAAAGAATTGAATTCCCCCTACATAGGTATGGCTAAGAATAACAGCATGTGTAGAGCAGTTCCAACACACATAAAGTGTGATGAAGTAACGTACATATAGAAATGTAGTGCAGACATGGGAGGCCTCTTGCTTCCTAGATGCTCTGGCTTGGTTATGCCTCATCTGCTCTGTTGATCTGAACACGTGTTGTGGAAATCTCTGGGATTTCCAGATCTGTGTCAGCCAATATGAAGTAGTCCAAATGTATACAAAATCCGTTAAGTCCTCCTTTTCTAAAAATTACTTTTCCTAAAAATAGCAATTCAACTACTTCTACTGCCTTGTAGGAAAAAGCAGCAGAGCTTGATAACCACCACCAAGAAAACAATGTATTAACAGGCAGCTTTCAAAGTAGTGGGCCCTAGCAAAAAAATGAACGTTCACCTAGACAAAAATCTTTGTTAACTGTTAATCATAATTAAAATATGTGCAAGTGTTAAATTTAAGGGAAAAGCCAAAGAACTTCTAAAGTTTAAAAACAACTACAGAAGGTGTGTTATAATGCCAAGGAAAATCTGAGCTATTTATTTAAAATAGAAATACACCCACCCATCTCAAAAACTTAAAAATAAGGAATATGTGGTTCAAGTCACTCAAGGAAGCACCACAGCTCTGACAACATTAGGCTCTCAGTCTGCAGAGATCCAAAAGTGCAAAAGAAAATTTGTCCAGTGAGTTCAGCACTTGAGAAAATATTTTTTTCACTCTGTTGATCTTTATCTTGATTTTGAATCTCATGAGATTCCAGTAATCAGTTTAGATATTGATGCTGTGTCCTTTATTACAATTTATGATAGACTTGGTTTTATATGACACTTAAGTATTAATTATTTTAATTGAAAACATTAAAAAAAATCAAATGGATTCCTCATGAGTATGGAATTTTCTCTTTTAAACTAAGATAAACTAGATATTAAACTAATATCTAGTTTAAGAGGAGATAGCAAAATTAATATTGCTTTAGAAATCCTATATTTACAATGGCTGGATTTGTTAAAACTACCCCATTTTATATTAAATCACAATCTGTCGCCTGCATTTGCATAGAGATTCCACTAACACTGCTCTTAGTAGTAACTGAACCTGTGTTCTTTTATACACTAAAGGCAAGTTATGAATACTTGGGTGTAAAATTTATTACTATTACCATAGTAATAAAAATCTCCATTTCCACATGAAACACAATCTGTGGGTTACATCTGTTATTGTGTCTGAAGTGGTTTCATTGCTATTATTAAACTAGATTTGAGAGAAGTTTAGAAATATGATATATAACCAAAAGGCTAAGGAAGGTTGATACTGCCCCCTTTATACATCAGCTTCTGATAAGATCTTTGCAGAAATGGTATATTCCTTTACCTCTGCCCACTGAATGATCATGAAACAGCATTCTCCATGACTAACACGTAGAACCATTTTACTTGAAAGACCAAATTTTCCTTGGTCTATAATGTCAGTGCCTCTGAAAGCCGGGTTTATTCAGCAACACAAATTATATCTTATTTTGAAAGATCTGTCTCTTCAGCTTTTTGTGCAACTAGACACTCTGAGCTTTTGCAAGTCAGTTGACCTACCATGCTGTAAAATGGCAATAACACTAACCTGTCTAGACTGTTGTGACAAAAAAAAAAAAAAAAAAAAAAAAAAAAAAGTCTTTTCAGGTGTAAGGTGTTCAAATACTTACAGAACTAGGTTTGTACAAGTCATATTACTAATGAAATTGGACTTGTGCTTCTTTTTTCTGTCTTCAGCAGTAGAGAAATGCATGCTAGTGAGAATGAATTAGTCAGATCATACACTTTACCATTTTTACCATGTTTGGTGTACTATACATACACGCTAACTGTCTCCAATCCCATCACATCTGGGATCAGCAGGACTAAATGGTGAATACTGACAGACTTCATATAAAATGTCATTTATTTTTCTTCCCTGACAAATGTTAAATCTCATTGGCAGATCCTCACTCTTGATAAGAGCTTGCTAGCAATAAGTTCCTTTATATAAAAATTGTCAAATGTAAGCTATAATTTTGAATTTTGCTTTTCCTGAAATTCTAAAGGTAGTGATTTTTTCTTTTTGCCTGCAGCTTGTTTTTGTTTAAGAATATCTGTGAAGAAAGTAATCTATTAAATAAATACAGTGTTCATATTAATTTGTCTCTCTGTCCATATAATAAATATGTGCTTATAATATTAAACATTGTTGTTTGCAGGGAGACAAGGAGGCTGCTTTAGGTCTTCAGTTTTCACCACTCTGTGACCGCAAGTCTACTTTGGTAGCTCAATCCCAAATAGGTAATGACAAGTTATGCTTTTCTTTTTCTTGTATGTGTAGGAGCATGGTCATGTGGACCTTTCCTACACCCATTTTGAATCTTAAATGTTCCAAATCCCATCATATAGAAAGTATTTATTTGTACCGATTTGTTCACTGAACTCATGTGCCCTTAAAGCAACAATACACTGGTCTCCAAAGAACATGGGCTTATTGCAACACATGTGGTGTGAGGGAGGGATAGGAGAGGGATTTAGCAAAGTACTGGATATGAGCCCAATTTTTACTGTACATACTTCAGAGTTTGGTAGATAATATCCTCAAACAGGTTGTCTCTTGCTTAAGAATTTAAACATCTATCTGTGCTACAATCTGAAAACTTGGTAACATTTAGTAGATGCATCTCAGCTAAAGCTAACTCACACATCAGATGTCTGGACTGTAGCGATCTGGTGTGGCATGGTCAAGCCTCCTTGGGCTGACAAGGACCACCATGTTCTGTTCTCACCAATTCTAATTTCATTTTGGTCAGCAGCAGACAATCATTTTCAGAAATACAGGTCTTGGCTCTCTCTACACCCATTTCCTTCAACAATAATAATGTAATAAAAATTGGTAAAGATCACTGAGACTACCCTAGATGCGTGCTGCATAGATCAGCATGTCCTACTAACAGCTGTATTTTTTATCAGTGAATACAGAACTGCTGGAGAGATTCTACAGGTGAAGGTGTCTTACCCTTGAGTTGAAGCATGTTGTACTGTCTGATCTTGTTACTTAGAATGTTCTCTATTCCATTTCACTGGGACTTGAGAGGCAATGCACTTGAGCATTACACCTACTGCAGAAAGGAAGCTGGATCCTAGGCTGAAGTACTGCTGCTCCCCTTTGTGCTGTGTTGCCTGGTTAGAGTATGAAGACTCCTGGAAATCCATTGCTAGCTCATGTTTTAGATTTTTTTTTTCCACTTTTTTCTTCTTAAGTGTTCACTGGTGAATAATGCTTCATTCTCTCTCTGTGTCATTCCATACCTTGATGAGCACTTTAAAATGTAAAAGACATTGTTCAGAGCTGACATCTCAGAACTGTGGGATGAATGCTGTCTCCTAGGGATGTTACTTGTTCTCTTCACTGATTTGACAGAACACTCCTACACACTGTGAAATAACACTTTACCTCCACAGAATAATAAACAGCAGTTTGAAGTATTAACTCCTTGGCAAGAAGTGTTGAATGGTAAAAGAGACAGTATGACTTCTAGCCCCTCGGCTCAACTGTGCTTCCCTTCTATTCAATAATTAATATTCATTTCAAAATGGTAGGTGTGTTCTGCAGTGCATAAAATTTACAAGACAAAGGAATGAAAAGCTATAATTACTATCGTCTAGTTATATCTACACAGATTTTTTTTTTTCCCCTCAAGGTTGTACAAGTGGTATCTAGTATATTGTTAGGACTACAGTCAGAAAATCAGCCTGATATAAAGAATTTATTTTTAGTTTTGAGAGCTGTGAAAATTTTCTCTTCTTCTCCTTCAGGTTTCATTGATTTCATAGTAGAACCAACGTTTTCTCTTCTTACGGACTCAATGGAGAAAATTGTTATGCCTCTTATAGAGGAAGCATCAAAATCTGAAAGTCCTGCATTTGGGACACCCAGGTATGAATACACTACTTCTTTTTTGAACTAAAATAGCTAACATAATAACCTGTGTATGAATACACTGTTTCTGTTTTGAACTGACATAACTAACATAATGATGTCTTTCTTGGAATTTTTATAATTATTTTAACAGTTGGAAAAGTAACATAAATAGCTATACAGTATTGCCACCACGTGGTGCTATCTTGTATTTGCAGTATGCTATTCCTCCATCGACTGTGGATGATCATGCATAATAAATAAAAGGCAAAGATGCAATAATGAGTAGAATACACACATAAAATATAAGTTTATTTTCTACTGCATCTCTGATAGCATTTTTCCTTTGAGTATAATCTTTGTAATAGATTAATGAAGTTCCTAGTTCTGTTATCCTTGAGTCTTTTTCAGTATAATTTTAATTAACAGTTCTTTGATTTCTGAGAGACATTTGGAAGTGGAAGTGGTGAAAGCAGCTTTAGGTTTTTTTTCTGAGTATTTTGTTACCGAATCATTGAATGGTTTGTGTTGGAATGGACCTTAAAGATCATCTGGTTCCAATCCCCTTGCTACAGGCAAGGACACCTCCCACTAGACCAGGTTGCCCATGACCTCATCCAACTTGGCCTTGAACACTTTGAGGCATGGAGCATCTACTTCTCTGGGAAACCTGTTCCAGGGCCTCACCACTCTTTGAGTAAAGAATTTCTTCCTTATATCTAATCTAAATCTACCCTCTTTTAGTTTAAAGCCATTATACCTTGTTCTATCACTACACTTCCTGATAAAGATGCAGTACGTCATTTTGCTTCTTCACATTCCCATTTTAGTATCATTTAATATATACATGGAAGCCAAAAATGAATCGATTTAAATTCCACTTGAGAGATTTAAATACACTATTAATGAGATGCAGGTGGGTTTTTTTGTTTGTTTGTTTGGTTGTTTTTTTGTTGTTGTTGTTTTTGTTGTTGTTTTTTTGTTTTGCCCATCGGGCTCTTGATTTTTGCACCATGATAGAAGATGTCTACAAAATAAAAGAGTATGGTGTGATGTGATTACCTGTGCAAAGCCAGAATTAATTTTCATCCTAAAATTGAAATTAATCCAGAATTACTTTTAACCCTAAAATTAAAATTAAACCAGATTTAATTTTCATCCTATTTTTTTCTTTCTATACCTTTACATGTATCTGCATATTCACATACAAATGGCCTGTACTTTACCTCACTTTGGCCTGTACTGTACCTTACTTGTAAGGTAGCTGCAGTAGCTCGTAAGTGGTGGTTAATGCCTTTTTTTTTTCTTACTAATTTTAATAAAGTTCTGGGTGTTTTAGTTTTCCATATTATTTTGAAGGGTTGGATTGTATTGCCACTGTTCTACACCCTGTTTTGACTACAGTTGAAAGCATTGTACCTTGCAGAGAAATTTTAGCTGAAGATAAACTCATCTGCCAATGTATTGTCATGTCTTGCTTTTTTCAAATGGGTCAACAAATAGCTATCAGATGTTTTTCCTGTGAGCCCCCAAAAGATACTAATTAAAAACATAGCAAAGAAGCTGCTCCAAAATGGTTACATAAACCTTCTTTCAAGATCCAACCTACAAGTAATGCATTTCCACAACCCCCACCCTCCCCTCAGCTTTCCTGGAAAAAGGTTGGTAAGAATCATTCCCAGGTTACAGCTTCATGAGCTGCAGAGATGTCTTGTATCTTAGGCATACATTTTAGGCATACTTTGTTGAACATTCTTATTTCTATATAGTGATTACCTGTAGGAATTTGACTCAAATGAACTGTTAGTGTATTATTAAACACTACCTTATTGTGTACCTAATTCATACTTTTTTTTTTCCCTTTTGCAGCCAGAATAGTTTGGGAGCAGTAAGCAATGCTGAAACACAAAGACGACACAATTTTAAAACTACAGCAAGTGATGGAGGGACTCACACAGAAAATTCTCTAGCAACTGTAGACCTAACAAGCTTTAAGAACAACTTGATGCAGATCATTCAAGCAAACAAAGAAAGATGGAAAGAATTAGCAGAAGAAGGTATGATATGAAGAGATGTTTTTGTAGTTTACTCCCTAATATTTCTTCTAATTTAATCTTTGATTTTCCCTCACCCTATAAAAATACGTAGTTATATTGTATTCGTGGATTTTATTTCATGTTTTAGATGGCCCTGTTTTGTTCTTTAAGGAGGCATAGAGAGATATAGGTAGCCAGGCTATGAGAGGAAATCCTACAGCCTGTGCAATAAGGCTCTGTGTTGTTCAGCTTATCTTTAGAGGGATGGTTTGAAAAAAGTGCATTTTTGCATATTAATTATAACTGAGACTGACATCTGCTTAAATGCCAAAATCAACAATTCAAAGTATGATTTGCTGCTGCATTTGTTAAGAAACATAAAAATGATACTTTGCTATTAGAAATGCTATTTGTTCCCCACTGTATGGAACAAAATTCTGTATTACAGGTTTCTTGGGACTATGCTGTAGACAATTATTTAAATAACCCAAAATAAAGATTTTGGCAATTGCAGGGTATATTAGACTCAGTAAGTCCAAAAGTGACTTTTGATTTTCCAGTTGTTAGTTAATAATGACAAACCTACATCAAGCATCTTAGTTCATCCCAGAAAATTTTTCTGGGGTTGCAGTTATATGAGTGAAATGATTTGTGATAACTGTTGTGTGAACACAATTTATAACCTTGATCCAGGTTAACTGAATGCCATTTGAGAACATATTGTCCACACAGTCTGTGCTGTTTCCAAGTAAGCACCTAGAACATTTTAGTATAGTGTTTCACTGCCATGAAGAACTGTACCTGATCTGATACTGACTCTCCATATCAATATATATACATTGGTATACAGTGCCAGCCTTGTCTCTCACCCCATCATCCAAAGCAGCACCTTTTTTTCTCTCTCATTAAGAGTAAGTAAGTAAGTAAGTAAGTAAGTAAGAACAGTCTTCCATACTTGTATGGTGATGATGACTTGAGAGTTAGGCAGAAGTGGCAGCTGAGGAGGGGGTGTAACTCATATTGTCACTTCTGCACAAGCAATTTCATATGATCAATTGCCTCTTTTGATATCATCCAACTAATACTGTGTGGTCAAAAGGACAAAACTGCTAATTTACCATGATCCATGGATGGCAGGCGTAGGCCATGGACCACTTAGCTACAGCATACCGAAATCAAGCAGTCCTGGGCAATCTACATCCAACATCCTTCAATGTGGAAAAATGGAGAACTTGCTGTCTGCAAGTTTGCCACTTCCAGTTGCATCTACTACTAACCAGCCAGTTTGATTTTGGTACATCAGCATTCTGCTACATTACTATGGAGGTGTACAATGCTAACAAAAAGCTGATTTCTTCTTCATTTTCAGTACTTTGTAGTACTCTATAAGTTAGTGATAGATTCAATGAAGTTAAACTGGACTATTAACAGCCATAGAGAAGACAGAGCTTCTCACAGTAAGAGATTTAAGAATTTTTTGAGGGTAAATGGTTGTTTCGGTATGCAGTCAATCTTATTGTGAGGCCCAGCAAGATCCAATAAATCAGGCAGTTTTTTTTACAGTGAGAAACAGATTTATTAATGTTCAAGACCTCTACGGACCTTGTTGCGATTTCAGTTGTCCAGATTCTAGGATCCCCTTCTTTTCCTCCACCAACTGATGAAGTATGTCTAGGTATTTCCTGAACAGAATTATGGGATTACAGTAGAACGTACATTAGGAAAACTGATGGGTAAGTGGAGGTATCTGGTGTAGAGCCTAAACCTTGACGAATGATATCTGCTTTGTGTGATTTTGGCTGAATCTGTTTTGCAAAACCTCTGTGAGAACAAGGAAGAGATTTATAGAAAACTGCCCCCATAAAAAGGCCACTTGCAGCAACATCTGAAGTTGACTGAATCACGGCATGAAGACCTTCATTGTAGCTGGTTAGAATCTAGAGGGACCTTGTGAATAGTGCAAATACTTTTGAGTACAGATTCCTATTTTGTTAATATACATATGCTAAGTTTGTTTTGTTTTGTTTTAATAAAAAGTATGGGGGAGTTTATAGGTTTTGTGAAAGTTAAGATATTTCCCATTCATGTTTTTGCATTGCAATTAATACTTTTACTCCATGTGTGGTCACTAAGATTTGCTGAAAAAGAAGAAAAGAAGTTTTCACTAAAATAATATCTTCTATGGAGCACTATCTAAGGTAGCACATATATTCCTTGTTACATAATAAGAAGAAGCAATCTTCCCCCATTGGTTCAGACTAGCAATATATCTTCTCTGATGTTGCGCCCTGCAAAGACTAAAAATCCTTAATCAGAGTGTGCCAAATTAGCATGTAGTAAAGAATGAAAAAATGTTGAACCCTTTCCACTTGAAATTCCTTTCAGATTGCTCTCAAGTTTGACTAAGTTTGTAAGTGAATAGCCTGAGACCTTTAACTTGAGATAATTTGTCTTGTTCTGTCAGGATCTCAAACTAGTTTTTCTGACTGTTGCCAAGAAGCCTTTAGGTTGCTCTGGACATACGTACAAAGCTGTATTTTATTCATATGTTAGTAGAAGCACCTACTGAGGGAAGAGATACCAGGGGTAAATCACTGCCAGGTGAAAGGAATGTTGTTGCTGTCATTATTTCTGGAAAGATAATTTATTACAAACCCCAAAGAGCTGAGTGTGCTGAGAGGGTGACATGTATGAAGACAGCGTGCAGTGGTAGCAAGCAGGCTCGCTGTTAGCGTAGACCTCCAAGCACTTCCTGAACTGACTCTGAGTAACAGTACTTGTGCTTTTCAAAGAACCATCTGCATTCTTGTCCGTAGGTCTGTAAACACTATGTGTTGTTCCCAGACCACCAGATTAGATTCCAGGCTCAGGAGAAATTATCTCTGTAATACAGTGCAGTAATGCAGATAAACAATATATATATATATATAAACTACCAATAATCCTTGCAGTCTCCTGAGCATGACCTGGACTTACTCTACCTTCTCACCTTATCAGGGTAAGCCTACAGGTGGAGCACTGTCTGGGAGGCCGGCCGTTCAGTAGAGGCAGTGGGTGCTGAGGCAGATGGCCTGGCTCCTGTACTCAGACAGGCCAGAGCAGAAACCAAGACACACTGGCAGGGTTGTACGCAGGGCAGCTTTCCTGGAGATCCAGCAGGTCCAGCTGCTGGTGCTATCACTCCCTGAAGTGGTGCTCTTGAGACTGTTGACTCAGAGCAAGCAGCTTGTGCAAGCAGCAAAGTGCCTTATTTTGGGAAAGCCTGGGTTAATGAGAGCTTCTTTACCAAAAGGTTCACAAAATAGGATGGCTCCATTTAAATAAATAAATAAATAAATAAAAATAAATAAGGCCATGTCTCATATAATTGATGCAGAGTAGCTCAGTCCTCTATAGCCTAAGGGTCTTCAACCTTTCACCACTGGAGAATTAGAGGAATGTTTCTCAGGCCTTTCAGGGAATTATGTTAACAGGGAATTACCATAATGATCAAACATCTGGGATTCTAATTTGAAAGCCTTGATGTTTAATTAATATTCCAAACCCCTAATCACCAGATAATGTCTTTATTCAACTCAACACAGTGATAAAGAGACCATTTCTGCTTTTTTTCAATACCTAGTAGTGATGGCTGCTCCTATTTGAATTGTGATAGTTGTAGCAAACTGACAGTAAAGATGCTCATATGAGTCTGAGAGGTTGTTACGTTAGGGAAGATATTTACTTAATGGATTTACTTAAGGTCTGGGAATTATTGGCCTATTGAAAAACCTGCAAGAAGCAATTTGTTGGGAAAGATTTAAGTGTCAAAGAAGATACTTCATGATGCAGTTAGAACATAGAAAAATTGCACACAGGTGCACTTTACAGGTGAACAAACAGAGGCACAGACAGCTTAGCACACTCACCACAGGTCATATAATAACACAAGGGAATGCAGTGTACAGACCGAGGGTCTAGCTGCCAGTTGGATGGGCCCATCATTAAAGCATGCTAACATTGTTCAGCTTCAGGATAATATGACCAGCAGTGCTATTCATTCTTCCCGGTGTATGCTTATGTGATGAGTTAACTGTTACAGGACCTGAACAAATAAAAATAAGGAAAAAAACAATTTGCATCTTTTTAGTGAGGATCAGCATTTTTTTTTTCCTCCATGGGCTGCAGCTTTGAATAACAAATGTCTCTTCTGAAAGACCTCGGCATCATACCTGCAGGCCCCCCTCAGGCACTTTCAGTCCTGCATCCTTCCAGTCACAATAACCATGGGGTTCAGCTCCATTTTGTCTGAAAGATTATCTCTTCAGACTCCTAATAAGAAGAGAGTAACAGCTGCTGAAATGCAAAAATCTGATGGCATATTAATCTGATTTAGCAGCCACGAGGAGGGGCGGGTGTTAGGAGGACATGTGTGACAGTCACGGAAACCGACTGACAGTTTGGCACATGAAATCTACTCTAATAGACTGTATTAATGTCTTGGAGAAAAATAAATTCGGAGGGCTAAAAGAGCCCCATGTAGTACCAGAGACAGTGATTTTAATTGCAGTTCTAAAATGTTTAGGTCACAAGCAGTTTTGAGCTAATGCAGAAAAGTGTTAAGAACTGTGGTAAGAGAAATTTTCTGAGGTCTGAGGAAGTACAGGGACTGGTCTGAGCCAAGAGTGGCAGGAAGCATTTAGTGTTTGTGGTGTCTGGTAAATCAAACTGAGGCACTGTAACTGAACCCAAGAGCAGGACCTGTTACATGTCCCCTCACAAAATATACCAGTGGGCAATAAAGTCTTTTCTGACATTCCCTGTTTGACATAATGCTGTGACATCAAGTGCCACCGGATTATATGCTTTGCAGTAGTTTTTTATACTTCTAAATCTGTGATGAAATCTGCCTGAGGAGTTGACCATGGAAGGGGCTGGTGACTAGATAACTCTGTGGGTTGCTGTGATCTATTCTTGGGTTTGGAAAAGCCAGCCATGGTTGTTTGGGAACTCCTGGAAATTTCTTTAAGGAGTCCCAGAGGCACCAGGATCATTCCTCTTGCTTTCTGCACAGTTTTGATCTTTACTGCTGCTTTCTTCCTCCTCTCTTTAAAATGGCTGATGTGAGAATGTCTTTTGGGAAGACGCAGCTCCTTCCAGTGTTGTCCTGGTTTAGGTCTTTTGTCCCTACTTTGTGGAGTCTGGTTTTCCAGTAAAAAAGAAAACTGACAAGCCTAGAAATCAAACAAGTCTTGTAGTAATATATAAAGGGAGTCCATAACATCAAGTAGCATCTTACTTAAAAATTCCTGAAATCATTTAATTCTTCGTGAAGCCGAACAGCCTTCCTCTCTCATTCAGTAGTTTGCGAATTCTTAATGCTTCAATGCCATTGTGTCTTTGCATAAGTGTAAAGTATTATAGCTTATTTTCAACAGAGCAATAAAAAATAGTGATGTGATTCAACAGACATTAGCTTTACTGGGCTATGGGGCTCTGGCAGTAGCTGCCATTAGCTGATTCTTGGTGTTCCGCTTACACGTGGCTCTTGTGTTTTTCCTCTCCACTCTTGGTAAGTCAGCACGTGCTAAAGCAGAGCAGTCACTGGAGACAGAAAAGTCTCATTTAAGCCCTCTACTGTACAGATGATGGTAGTTGAAAGATCTGTTTCTTATTACAGAAAGGCCAGGAAAAGAAAGTCAATGGAAGATGGAGAAGTAAAAGAGAAAGTCCCAAAATGCAGAAAACCTTCTTCACCACTCTGTTAATCTCATCCTGAAAATGTTGCTGTGCACACAGGCAGTAACGCAGCTGAGCCAGTGGACATCAGTGCTGCAGCTGGTCATACAGCCTCACCAGGGCTTGAGCAGCAGCAGAGCAGTGATAACCGGAGACCACAGGGTCCTGCAGTAACTCCCAGAGTCACAGTGCTAGCCAGAACTGTATGACAGTTCTGGTGATGTTCAAAGTTCAGTCCTTCCTTGGACTGACAGGAATTCGGCTCTCCAATGCACTCCGGCAAACAATAGGTAACTGGTATGTCAAATTTTTACAACAAAATAAAGCTTCCAGCCATGTTCATTGCTGGCACTGGGAAACTTCATGAGGCCTTGACCTATTATTTTATTTCTGTAATAAGAAATCAGTGAGAATCCTACTACATTCTCATAAATAAAAACACAGTACAAGGTACGTTTATAGAGAAAAGGTTAGGATATTTAGATGGTTTATTTATTTAAAAAATCTCAAAGCAACTAAAATGCCACAATTATCCAACCAAAGCAAGAAGTGAGGATTTCAGCTGCTCTGCAGCACTCACAGCTACCAACACTTTCTTGTTCAGCTGTGAAACAATACAAGAAAGGCTCATAAACAACAAATACAATATTTATTTAAAGAACCTGCTTTGATTTTCAGACACTTATTAAGTCAAAACAAAGAAGGTGACAATGGAAGAGTAGCAGTATTTGGTCAAAGAGGGAAAGAAAAGAAGTCACCTTCATTAGTTAACACATTTTCTGTAGATGAAAACAAAACAAAACAAAACAAAACAACAACAAAAAGAAAACAGCCAACCAACTAACCAAACAGAAATGCACAACCAAACAAAAAATCCACAAAAGCTGAAACTACTGAGCAGCAGAATTTTTCAAGTATTCTGAAACCTGGCTGTTGCAGCACAATTCCTGCCAGTTTTCCAAACAAAAGAATGCATGACAATTATTTTGCCAACATCCCAGCCTAAACACATGAGAAGAAAGATACCACTTATGCCATGTTTATTTATCAGACGACATTGTTTCTTCTCATGAAAGACAGTGATTTAATGCAGGAGTTCAGAAATGGCAAAGAAGTACTGAAGGGAGGGAAATGACTGAGCCATCCCTAACACATCTGTTGGGAGAAGAACATTTTACAAACTCAAAGAAATTTTGCTGAATAACACTTGGGTTCTTGTAAAGAAAATAAAACCAAACAATTGAAAATATGTAAATAAGCCTGGCTCCAGGCACTCTAACCAAGTTAAAACAGGGAGAGCAAAAATGGTAGCAACAATAATGCCTGCCCTGAGTTCACTGTAAAGCACACTTCTGCCTGCCTTTATCTGAATGCGTGTGATGATATTAAGATGCTCAGTGTCCAAAAAAGAGATGTGTGTTTTCTAGAAGGTGTTGTGGTTTAAGCCAGCAGGATTATTCAACAGCCTGCTACTGCCACTTTTGTAGTAGTAGTTGGTGGCTGTTCTAGAATATGAATGAGAAAGAGAAGGTGAATGGGAAGGTGTACAGCCTTGTTCCCTACCAAGATGGGGTCACTACGGAGAAAAGATAAAGAGTGTACTTGCTAATAGGTTCCATGAGAATTTACCTGAGGTACAAGAATGACACTCATACTGAATACAAATACTGGATTAGGTTCGTGGTCAGTGTATATGTTATATACAAACTGAAAAAAAAAAAAAAAAAAAAAAAAAAAAAAAACACCAACCATAAACAACATTAGACCAGCCCTTGGAATTGACAAACAACAAGAAAAGGATTATAAAAAACAACCTTGAGAGCAAATAAATCAATGTTGTGCTGGCAAGTATTAAATTAATATAATGCTTATAACAAATTATAAACAACTTTGTTCTTACACACTCTGGTCAGATCTGTTGTTATTCCAACCATTTGTTCACACGGGACCAAAAGGACTGTCGCAGTTTAACCCTGCAGGAAGCTCAGCACCACACAGCCATTTGCTTTCTCTCCCCGCATCCAGTGGGATGAGGGACAGAATTGAAAAGAAAGGTGCAAGAGCTTGTGGGCTGATATAA
The DNA here is from genome assembly GCA_011075105.1 of Heteronetta atricapilla. Taxonomy (NCBI): domain Eukaryota; kingdom Metazoa; phylum Chordata; class Aves; order Anseriformes; family Anatidae; genus Heteronetta; species Heteronetta atricapilla. Next base: position 13,635,829 of record CM021737.1, on the reverse strand, counting down.
GGACATTTTAATAAGAAAGAAAGAAAGAAGGGGAAAAAAAAGTAAAAACCACCATCAACAACAATAAAACTATCAATAACAACAACAACAAAATAAACAAAGCAAGTGATGTAAATCAGTTTCTTGGGACAAAAGACTTAGGTAGATATATTACATCACAAATGACAGATGCTTTAATTAACATATCTGTACTGAACATCACAATTGCTTCAAGTCATGCATACTTATTTCTTAGTGTCGTTAGCCCAACCACTTCTGTGCAGGAGCTGTACTGAAGGATGTAGAAAAAAGAGCATTTGTCCAAGTACTTGTCCAAAACAAGTCTAAATTCTGTAGAAAAACTGCCTTTTGAAATTGCTCAAATTTGAATCTTCTTGAGTTTCTTAAAAGTATCCCAGAAAGTATAAGAACTTAAAAGGGAAGGAAATTATTTAAATGTTCTATGCTTCGCACCTTACCTCAGGTTTGGAAGTCTTCCTTTCCATCCCATTTCACAGGCCAAATTGCACCTCAAAGGGACATTTCTCTGGATTCAGGAAAATGATGTTACAGAGATGCCAAATGGATGCCAAATGCTGACTGTGGTGGAAATGTGATTGCAGACCAAGATGCAGAATTATTCCTGTTCCTAAGTCATCAAATACATTCACTTTTGGTCTGGGTTTGGACTGGTCACTCATGACCAAAGTTTATTTCCAGAGACTTGCCTATTGAAGAAAATAAGTATCCAAATGCTTGGTTTACTTCTGTAAGACTGTGAGCACAGCCAAGTTAGTAATTTTATGCCATTATATGTGGCTGTTTTGTGGAGGTATTGTTCAAATTGCAATGCTTTCATTTTTTAAATTGGTAGTATTTTGTATCTTCTGTATTAGCATACAGATTCTGAAATCTGAATTTATGAAATTGATTCTAATAACAAGAGAAATAGTGCCTTCATGAATAAATACATACAGGTTATTTGTATCAGACTTTTCAGCCTGTGTCATGAGATTTCCATTCTCAGTTTTGTTTCATATTCTGGTTTTTCCTGGTGCTCTCTCTGTGCTGTTCTGTTCTGTCTCCTTTCACTTTGGGCCCTTTCATTTGTACTTTTCTCCAAGTTTCTGCAACAGAGCATGGAATAGAGCATTCCATTAGTGGTTTTGTTTGTTTGTTTGTTTGTTTTTACTATAGCTTTTCTCCCCTGGAGCAATATTTTCCCCATATTTCCTCTTTCCTATTCTGTATGTGCCATTAGCCATAATGGCAGCAGAACTGGACTGCATGTATATAGCCTTCTGATTTATTTTATTTTACTTTATTTTTTCCAGCCAATACTCTATGTAGCTGCCTTGGACTTTTCCAGCCTGGGAAGCCAACTTCTTTCAGGGCTTCCCTTCAGTTCTGACACCTGCCCCTTCCTGGCAAGGTGTTCCCCTCCATGCCCTTTCTCTGTTGCAGAACTGGTGAGCTCTGCCCCTTCCATTCCTGTTGAGGTAAGCACCACTGCTGGTGCTCCAGCATGGGGTCCTCCTGTTCTCATCCTTCAGCTTACAGTGTGTTTTCTGCTGCTGCCTCCAAACAAAGATGTCCAAATTCAAGGTTAAACTGGAAAGCAGACCATTACGGTTCAGTTGCAATAGTGTAATCAGGACCAGAATCTGATCCTTACTTAACATACATGTCCTCATGCAGAAAGTTATGTTCAGTGTTCCCATATGCAACTCAGTCACTACTCTAAAATCTGTGGCATGTCCTTCATATCTAATTCACATATTTTGTTCCCTCTTTGTAGAAGAACTTGTGAGAAATGTTGATGAACAGGAAAAAGACCAGAGCAGAAATTCCACAGATGCACAGTTACAGGAAGAGACAAGAAGCATACAAAATGAGAGTAGTCAGGGGAGCGATGGTACAACCTGTCCTACCAGATCCATCGTCCTACAAGTAGTCACTTCCGACACTTCTCTGAGTGATGAATCCAACTCAGAAAAATGCACTAACTCTGATCTGAACCAGAAAGATCTCACCGATGCCCAGCAAGAAACACAGAATACAGACCCACTGAATGGTAATACTTCTTCACAAAGCACCACTCAATCTAATGAAGCTGTCCAGGGTGAAGCTGCAGCAGTGTCTGGTATCTCCCTGTCAAACACTGACAGTAGTGAAATATCAAAACAAGGTGTTGTAAAACCTCCTACATAAGAAAGTTGCTTCAGGCAATGTAGAAACAATAGTGTCCTAAAACCATCAAATAAAAGAGCTTTGATATAAGCAAGTATAATCTTCTTGATATTAGTGTTATTTGGCATCTTGTAGAAAATCCTTTACATAAAATACCAAGACTTGTAGTTGAACTGCAAGAATGATTTAAAAATAATTTATAGATGCATATTTGTAAATAAATATGCTTCCTTACTGAATGAAGTAAATTTTCAAAATAGAACTATCTAACATTTTGTAACCATTGTGCTATTAAAATGCACAACCTTAGTTTAGGCACCTAATTGGACTGCCTTGTTGTAAAGTACATCCTTTGTACTAAATACAATGCGAATTTTGATCTAACTTTGATCAATTTATGTAGATGCTATTTCCTAACAGTAGTGGACCTGGGACTGGGTCACGCTCTTAATACAAAAGATCAGTTTCCTGGCTGTAGTCTCCAGGACAGGCAGAGCAGCCAAAAGAATCCTATAGTGTCAGAATACTTTTTTGAAATGTAAGTATTTTATCACAAGCTGACTGTAGTTTAGTATCTGATGATTTTAAAACATTGCCGAGTTCAAGATGCCCAAGCAATAAGAATAGATGTTAGCAATGTAAAAGAAAGACATAGTGCATTTTTATTTTATTTTCAGATGGTCTGAATTTGCTTACATTTAGAATAAATTTGAGGCATTAGGGTAACAGGAATAATCCAAGCATATAATGGCATTTGTTTTCTTCACTTCTAATAAAAATGTTAAAATCATTAATACTTTTATGACAGTGAGCCTTTAAATATTGTGCCAGAAATACGGCATTTTCTGAGCAACAGCACTGAAGTGCTTAGGAAGCTTAGCTCAGCCATAAGTATATGACTTGGCGTATTTCTAAAAAATCTTTTTTATGGAGAACTCCCACTTATTCTGGAGTCCAACATTCTACCCAATTTCAGTGCTTCTATGCTTTTGTTGTTGACAGATTTTTATTTTTATTTTTCACCAGCAATAACAGATGGTTAATTTAGGGTCCTAAATCAAAATATTTACACTAAAATTAATTTCACAGCATTTGATTCCACAGCATCTAACAATTGACGTTGTTGTCTTTCACATGCATTTTTTGTACCATTTTTTTCTGTTAAGGTCCAATTTGAAATTTAAGTACCTTAGAAAAGTTTCTCATCTCCTGGGTGAGGAAGACTATAGGAAAAATTACACCTGTTGTATTTCAAGCTATGAAGAAGGCCATTATGGTCTAGCTGTCCTTGAGGGTCAGTAGATGATTTACAAACGTAAATGTTGTTTGTGAAATCAGATACAACTTGGCATGCAATTTTTGCACTCTGTTGCCTTGTGAATCTTTAAAATCCCCCTTTCGTATGAGAGTAGAGGTTTCTTACTTTGGAAAAAAAAAAGCTAACCTTTTTCTGTGGAATTCATTTGCCAAGGCAGGAAATTTGCTACAGAAGGCCTTATATTTTAACACTTCAATCTGCAAAATTTATAAAAAGGGTAGGAAGTGGTCGAGTTTGTAATAGTTTACTTCCAGTGACAAATGTCATCTAGAAGGTATATTTTTTCTTGAAGACGGTAAAAAAGATTAATAACAGGATTTCCACCAATCCAAGGAGGAGTCTTCTCTTGATATGCCAATAGTCAAAAACAGTTCAGATGAATAATGGTGCAGAAATAAGAGAGAGATTCAAATGTTTTCTGGAAATATATAGTACTGGTAGGGTCCTGAATGAAAAACCAAAGCTTATACAAGGACAGCACTCAGCCCTTGCATCTGTAAAGAGGCAGCAGTACCTAAACCATGGAATAATAAGAAGTCACGGAAAAAGGGGAGATATATCAGGAGACATGATGCATCAAGTGATCCAGCACACAGTAGGAGAAGCAGCAAATTATTTTTCAAGGCAACTCCAGAGGCTGAGCTATGGGCCAACGCACGCTTACTGGTATTCACCAACTTACGCCTGAGCCATGATGGATTTTCTAGCAGATCGACACAGGAAGTTTTAGTATAATAATGTATGCTTCTCTACTGAAACTAGACATCTGTACCTGAAAAACCTAAACTGCTGCATACTTTGGAAGTGAAATGGAATTGAAAGGATCTTTTCACCAAACTGCTCTATACTATACGCTGTGCCTTTTCCGCCTGGTGAGAATATGTGAGAAGCACAGGCTACAGCTCTTGCTGTTGATAGAACATGCACCCAGCTATGGCACATTCTGAAAAGTTCTTCAAAATACTGTAGAAACTATTCATCTGCTACAGTTTGTTAATGAATGCAGTTATCAGTTCTTGCTGCTGTCATGGGGAATGACACTGTTATTCAGCGAACGTACGTGTTCCCAGTTCATTGCATCTTGCATTCTAGAATGGTGGCTTTTCACCTGTTTAGACCTGGGAAACCTTAACATCTTTCCAGTGGAAATGCACATCCCTAATCAGGCAACTTATGCCTACAGAATATATGACAGCAATTTTTTTTAGTCTCATGAACCTTTCGTGGACTCTGTCACAAGTAATTCCTGGTCCCTCCCATCAGAAAGCCCCAGGATGAGTCTGGATTTCTCTTTTGCTTGAAGAGCTTTCTCATTTACACTATCACAAATATTTAATCGAGACATACAATGGATAGAATAAGGATATTGATTTTTTTATTTTTTTTATAAGGCATCTGTTATTTGAAGGCCTTTTCAGTTGTCATTTTATGTAGCAGATACTTCTATGAAACTTCTGTTCATTGCAGTGTGTTGAATTCATTCTCAGCCATCTCCTTCAGAAATTATTTGTATTCACATGCCAGCACAGATAAATCACAGGAAAGTGGAGAGCTTGATGTTTTGCCTGGTTTCTGTAGCATATCAATGTCAGTCTAGTACTCTCTGAACAAGTTCTTTCAGATATTTCACAGACTGAGGGTTCAATGTTTAATATTAAATTTACTTATCTAAAGTTATTTGATATTACATTGCCCTTGCCCATCTCCACTGAGCCTTCTTCCAGTGTTAGGGATTATTGGTCAGTCACAGTGTCATTTATGTTTCATTTTTATTTAATCAAATAGTTTGTTTTATACTTTAAAAACATTTAATTCTTGCATTGTCCATCTTTTCTCAATATTTAAATCTGTCATAGAAAGCTATTTTGAATACTTTCTGGTCTTTTGAAATGACTTACAGAACAACTACGTCATCATATCCTTAGAACTTGCTTTCCTAAGGACAGATGATCAGCCATATTACCATTTCAGGGAGAGATTTGACTACATTCTATTTAAATATGATATTTTAAGTCAGCAGAAACTCTCTCACAGAATTTCCCACTTAACATATATTTTTTCACAGTTAGATGGCATATTAAAATCTCTTGTCAAGTGCAAATTATGAAACAGAGAAACATTTATATATACCAACTATGTATCTTATCTCAAATTGCTTCTGGTTTTCCTGGATGGAACATATTTCTCACTACGTGAAAAAAATAAAAAGTGATTTAATTGAAACTGTATTTTCTAATGGAAAATACTGAATTAATTAAAACTTTTTTTAAATTATTTTATTTTTTTTTAGTTAGGAATCAAGAAATATTTTAAATGTATATTTAGAAGATCTTAAAGTAAAAATAAGATTACAAATAAGAAACTGGTGTTGCAACTTGTACACAACATTTTTCACTACTTCATAATTTAAAAATAACTAAGTTTAAAAAATATGTTTTGCAATAGCTCTGATGATTTTGTAGGACGCTCAGGGTGGACGACAACTGAAGAGTAATGACTGGCTTTTGAGTGCTGAACATTAGGACTGAGAGACTCACAGCAGTCTTGGCTGCAACACATTTATTCTAAGAGCCCAGTGCTGGCCAGAATGATGGAATTGTTAGGACAAGGTAGTATTTGTGCATGGAATTGGACACACCAAAGGAAAACAACAGTGCATGTGCCCTCTCCAACATTTATATAAATTCTTAAGTCTCACAGGAAGCATAAACATAGAATGTACCATGTCATCATAATTAACTATGTTTGTTTTCTCATTAAAATATTTTCTCCGTGGGAATAAAGAAAGGCTGGGGAAAAATAACACAGAACAGTCAGGAAGAGTAAAAATCCCAAATAAGAAATACAGCAGTGTATGTTTCCATGCAAGAATAAATGCATATAGAAATGAGAACAGACTGTTGAGGAAGAGAGAAGCTAACTGTGGATACCAGGAATCTAAGAATCAAAGAATATATATATATATATATGTATATATATTTATATATATATATACATATTCCTTCTAGATTCAGCCTTAACTAGGAACCACCATTATTCTTAAATTTTATAAATCTCATCTACTGTTCCTCCCTGTGGAGTAACCAAGTACTTTTCTATTACTTTTCTTCTGCTAATGGCCAGCAGCCTCACACAGGACAATTTTTTAACCAAGGCAGTTTTCAGCAGAATGCTTCACTTGCAAGCAAGCAGAAGGTAGAATACATAAGACATTGTTTTCATGATGATGATTATTATTTTTGCTTGGTTTCCAAATTAGAGTATTTTAATAATTTTAAGAAGCACTATATATTTATCAGAGCATTATTAACACTCTCCATACAAAATCTTTTGACATATGAACTTTCTGCCAGCCCTGAACTACGCATGGGGGTAGCAGGCTAAAGCAGTGCCCAAAGTGCTTGCTGACTCACCCTGGGGCTGCGAGAGAGATCTGAAAGCGGGTAAGGAGAAAAGCAACATAGTTATTCAGATTTCATTTCATATGTTAGCTGTCATTGTCCTTTATAAAAACCTAAAAACTAACTCTCAGCATTCTGTAGGAAAGGAATTGCAATATAACAGGGATGGAAAACAAAGGTAATCACAAGGGAAGATGATTTGCCTTCCTGGAAACTGTCACCAAATCGTTAGGCATACTATGACAGGGTTCTCTGTTAGAGAAAAGGGATTGTTTTCCTCTCCTCGTATAACATCTCTTTCTAGGGTTAGTTCTCATATGCCATCACATTTTTTTACCAGGTTTTGTTCTGCCCCATGTCCTGGTCAGTGCAAAGGGAGAACTGGGCACTGTTAGGAGAGCTCGGCTTGGGACCGAATGCTGCTTTCCTCCAAAGCACCTCTGTCCTTTCCACAATCTCATTGTCATTTAATTGAATGTTACAAGATTAAGTGCAATTATTATAAGGTGATTTTTTTTTTTAAGTGATGATCTTCCTTTTCTCCTGAGTGATTTATTAATTAGAACATTCATTTAAAAACTGCTTATGTTTTATTAAACAACTCCATGTTTCAATGATTTATAATGGCTAAATGGCATGCTTTTAACTTTTCACTCATGTTGATAGCCACATTAATCCTTAATATCAAAATGTAAAGGAGACAATAAATCTCTGATAAAACAGATTACCGGTAACTTTGTCCCATGTGACAGTAGAGGGCTATCCAGTCACAGCGAGTTACAGAAAGCATGCAGAGCCTTCAGCAGTCACTCTCTGAGAGCCTCTGGGGGATAACCAGGTAAAACAGCACAAACCCACACCAACAACATGTCAGTTTAATTTACAGCCACGTGGGTGGCATCAAGTTATCATCCGTGCCATGCAGGTGCTGGTGGCAGCTCAGTCTTGCAGTGGCCCCGTGGTGCGCAGCTGCGTTCTGCTGTGCCGGTGGGACCCTTCCTGTCCGTGCAGAGCAGGTGCAGGTCACAGCTCCGTGTGCTGCTCGTGGTGCTCCCCATGTGTGGCTGAACAGAGCTGCAGGGCTCTGGGAGCCTGGCCTGGCAGAAGCAGCTGTGTTTGTGATGGGGATGAGGACAGAGGAAAGGCGATATTAAAAGATCAAGCTATGTGCTAATAAAAAGGGTATGGATTATGAGATCAAAGCTGGTAGTGACCATTTTAAGTTTGCTATAAAACTGGCACACTGACACAAAGAATGTTATATATGGGTTAGAGTTCACTGTTTTGTTTCTATGAAGATTCATATCCCTCCCCAACCCCTTTTTTCTTTTTTGGGGGATAATAATAATAGTTTTGCTGAATCCCTGCAAAAACAACTGCAGGCAGGAAGATCTGGAGAAAATTTTGTTCTAATTCATTTTACTCCAGTTATAAGGCTTCAAAATCCTTTAGAGACCTGGCTGTCTATCACCCATGCACACTACATTCACCTAAGAAAAGTGAGGAGAGGAACACTAGTTACAGAGCGGGCAGCATGCTGGCAATGAAACTATTGGTAAAAACCAGTAACAAAATTCTCGCTATTTTGCTGTGATGCCATGGTGAAGTCATAGCTATTCCCCATGCTGTTCCCCATGCTATTCCCCATGCTTATTCACATGAGCTCCCATTCCTCTCTTCCCTCTCTCTTTTCTAAACTCTGAGCCTCTTCTTCAGCTTTGACTTACTGCCTTTCAATTTTCCATTTGAATTGCACATCAGCTGCTTTCCCCTTTAGCTACTCATGCCTTTGGGTTTTGTCTTTCAAAAGTCTTTCCCAACCTGTATTTTTATTTCTGTAGCTTTTACCCTTCTCCCAGCTCATCTTGGCTACTGTTGAGACTCTGTGCTTTTCCTTTTTCACATTTTCATTTTGGCGTTGTTAATCAGTGGTGGGATAACTCCATTCATTGGTTAAAGATGAGAACTTCCCATATAGCTAGTAAATAATACTGTACGGTTGTTGCATTGGATAGCTACTATCCAAAATCAGCTTATAATTTTCCCAGCTGTACTCATTCAAAATCACTCACGGAATACTTTATAAGCAAGAAGTCAGTATTACGATTAGAAGTTTGAAATCCGTATTGTATCACTTAGTTTGTAAACTACTCTTGTCACTTGAAATCATTTCTTCTGTCTGTTTGAACTAACTGAATTTTTAAAACTTGCCATTGACATCTTCTACTAAGTGAAACTTGCCCCTATTTTTAATGCCTACATCGAAGAGGATTTAAACAGCTCATCTCTGCAGGTGGTGAATTTTAACTTTCAACAAGTTGGAAGATTAAAAAAAAAAATAACACTTCATTACTGCTTGTGTTAATGTTGTATTTTTGTTTCATGGTGTGTGGTCTATTGCTTTCATTCTATCTTTTGCCTTTTGGATAAACCACAATGATTAGTTAAGTCAGTCCTATATTTACTTTAGTGAGAAAGAAGTTAAAGAAAGCCATGACTGAACCCTCACTGTAACCTCCAGATAGAAAAGGGGGAAGCGTTACTGCTTGTCTAGGGCTGTGCAGGTGCTATTTATTTGGTTTACTTCCTTGCTTGATTTCCCAATAACATTTTTATTTTTATTTTTTTTCTTCCAGGTGAGCCTTTACACTGTAAGAAATCAGAAGATATAGTAAAAGCCACTGAGCAAAAACAAGCACTGGTACACAACTAGATGTCCTGTTTCTTAAAAGCTTCTGACATTTCAGGCAGGACAGGTAATTTTGACATTTATTTCCTATAAAGAGGAGAGTTTTATGTGATAAGGATTCACTTATTGTTGTTATTATCCTCTTTGGTCTATTCCTGTTGTGGTTTTATTACAAAATTTTGAAACTGGAATGTGCTATAGCACACTTTATCCCTTTAAAAGTTATTCAGTACAATAGAAGGGAAACCCAATACTTTTATGTGTCTGAATTTTTAACATGAGACTAAATAATCATGCAATAATAAATCCTTGATTCAATTACATTAAATAATGTAAGTAATAGTAGTTTGAGGCCTACTGTTTACAAATTTTCATTTGAACACTGTTGCAGGAGAAAAGAACACTGTCTGCTCCTGCACCTGTGCTCTCAGAGGCTGTTATCTGTCACCTTATTCTTGGATCATCCTGTTTCTGTGGAGAGTGATTGGACAAAATGATCAAAAGTGTAAAACATAAAACCCTGAGCTGGTAACTCAAGGCACTTAACAACTCTCAAAATTTCAGTTGTATTTGTTGTTGTTATTTCCTCTTCTATTCTGCTTTCTTAAACTAGCCAAAATAATTTTTTCAGCCAAAGTTGGACCTCGCTTTGTTGTATCACTGACACCAGACATTTCCGATTAATCATGAGACATGTGAAAACATGGCAATGATCATCTGCACTGGATTGCTGTTACATGTCACTGCTACTGGCGTCCAATAGAAGTGGAAAGTCAAAATGAGATGTTGCTATAGACACTTGTTCATGCAACCATGCTGCATGCAACGTTCAAGTTCTACTCGTTAGCTTCCTTTAAATATCTGGAATTAAAAATATGTAGACTGTGTGGGAAGTTCTAGAGCTGTACAGATGAGCCTGCGTGAATGATGACTCCTTCCCTTTGCGGTGGCTGCCATATGGAGAGAAATGGTGTTTAAGAAATCAGTATTTGAAAACCTCTTTAAAATTAATTAAATAGCATCCAGTATTATGATTAAAATATTCTCAGTCCAACAGTGTTTTCTCCGATGTCACAGCAGTGGCGTCAGCCCTACCGTGAAGCTGGTGCTCATCGTTTTGTAGGCGGAAGAGACTGCTACATGAATACAAGGAAATTGCTTCGTTTCAGCAGAGTACTGTGTTGCCTCTCAGACAGAACTGGAAGGTGGCACTAAGACCTCATATCATGTTTTTTTCTCAAATGCAAAGTTGATGACAAGAATGCAACAAAGTCCTTACTTTCCTTGTTTCATTAAAAGAAAACACCAGAGCATCTTTCTCTGAGAGGCAGCAAAAGCGGAGCACACAGGCAGTTACCTCTGCGAGACGTCTCAGGATGAGCCATCCAGACCCAGCTGGGATCCGCAAAGAGACTCCATGTTCATCTCTGCTTCCCTCAAGCTGCATGGGCCCCTCGGCGTGCCCCTCGGCTGCATGCAGCCCGCCAACAACCTCGTTGCAACAACCGCTGCAGCCTGCCAGGAACCCTCCACCCCCCTCTTCAGGCTGTACGCTCGCGAGTGAGTTGGGTCACTGCATTCCCCGTTCCCCTTTTTGGACCCCGTGGTTATTACCTCACTGACCAAAAAGTCTGCAATCAACCATGGTCCGCTCTGAAGAGGACTCGTGGGGGCAGTGGCTCTCCCCTCTATGCAGAGGCCTATGTACTACTCACTGCTGCTTCAGGGATCTAACCAGAGCTCAGGCGTAACATAGGCACCAGGCTCAGCCTCAGTAAGGACACGTTATGTCCCGATTGAAGAAGGAATAGTAAACTTACCACCCCATATTGAGGGAAGCGTACATGTCCATACCTTTGACTGTCTCCTTTCTGACAGCACAACCACTGAATTGAGCTGGGAACAATACAAGCTCTGAGCCCTGGGATAAGGGCATGCCAAAAGGTGGAATTTCTGTTGTTGAATATGTAAGCCATATACACACTATGCATAATTAGTGTGCATAGTTTTAACTTAAGAAATATTTGTGCATATAGGTTGTAAAAAGTGCATTTAAACTGTTTTGTGTATCTGGTCCAGGGCTTGTATTTGGCATGGACAAAGTTCTGTACAGTGCAGTTAAAGAATGAAATGTTAACGGATGAAATTGTATCATATATGTTATAATGCAATTGATATTTTTTGCTAAGAGTTAAGAATTTATATATTATCTGCCAGTGTTTGAGCAAATCATTAGTAGCCTGGATCACTCCATGCACCTTTGCAATCCTTTCTGGGGAACGTTGGGCACATTTTTTCCTTTACAGTGAATTGTAAACCATCTTATGGTTTCTTATTGTCATTATGATGAAGAAGCATATTGTTTATATCAGACTTTTTTTTTTTTTTTTAATGTAAATTGCCATATCTTGTGGCAGTAGAAAATCTTGTTTAAGATCTGAGAATTTTGGTTTTCTATCTTTTCTTTCAAAACATGGGACCTTATTTCAGACATGTTGAGCATCTGTAGTCCCACCAAATTTGAAAAGATCAAAAGGTGACTGATATTTTTAAAAATTAGGCCAGTTAGATCTTTGTAATGTTCTTCAGTATCGTGATTTGGGATTCATCGAGAACAGAAGTCAGGAGCAATCCAAATGCAATGTTCTTGCTGTATTTTCAATTTCAGACTTTTACCGCAGTTGAACTTGACTTTTTCTTTCTGTATCTGTCCCATCACCATTGAGATACTCTGCAGAAGTTTTCTCCTGGAAATAGAAGCAGAAGTTATAGCTGATTCTGCGGTCTACTGGGAGCATCCTGTGGGGCTCTTGGTGTCCTGTTGTTATACCCGGCCCCATGATCTCCCACTGCAGAGGCTAGGAGGAATTCCTGATCTCACAGGAGGTACTCAGTGCCTGCAGATCTCCTTCGTTAATATAGAAATGTGATTTGTGTATAAATATCCCTACTTGCTCATTTGTATACAGTTTTAATCACTGTGGTAGATGTTACTGAAATACAAGCAGAGTCCTTACGTTTTCTTTAAAGCCAGCTAATTCTCTTTCTTTCTTCCTTTATTCTTAGCAAGGTTTTATCTGGACATGACCCAAAGCTTACTGTGTTATTTGGATGAGGAGAAATTTACTTTGGTGGAGAAGACCATAATAACCAACATGTGTTAGCTAAGGCTTTGACCTTGGGTGGAATTCACATTCAGATGGCAGAGAGGCTTCTTGTTGGGGCCTCTCCTGAACAAGAATTTCTCTCTGAAACCTGCAAGGCTGCACTGCCAAAACACTGCATGGGGCCATAAGAAATGGTGTTTGTATATGCATCTCTCCCACAGCATTATGGGCATGTACCCCTGCATCGAGCACACTGAGGAACTGTAGCTATAGATTAGCCCTCAAGAATTTTATTTTGTATTTTTATCTTGAGATATCTGACAAATATATTATGTAATATTGTTATGGGTTATGATCTAGCCAGTATTTTTTTATTTAATTTTCAACAAGGCAATCTACAACTGTGCGTTTTTATTCTGCTGTATTTGTCCGTATTTCCTATGATGATATTCCTAAATAAATTTGATTTGAGGGCAAGGATCGTGAAGCTATTGAATGCTAGTTACAGATTTGCTTTACTGAAGCATTTGCTCATTTGCATATGATTGCCCTTGGAAGGTGACAGATCGTAAATGGTTGTTTCCACACCTTTTGCCTGCTTGCAGCTCCGTGCTTTTTCCGTAACTGTGCCAGTCTGCCTTACAAACTCACTCCTATCTTATAGCACTCGTGGAAACAATTTCTCCCAGTAAGCTTTTCCTTCTTAACCTCTACTGCTAAAGTAGCCCTCATATGAAGGAAAGTATAACTAACATTCTTCAATAACGGCTTGAAATTTTAAGTTTAGAGTAGCTTAGCAAAGACTTATCTGAGAGGGGAGTGCATCCAAATGTAAATAATGATTTGAAAAATTAAATCCATGAAAACACAGATATGGACAAATGAGTGGAAATGGCATTTAATACTATAAACAAAAGAAAGTGTTCTCTGTCAAATACACTATGCAAACATTTAAGCAGCTTTCCTGGGATAGTTTTACTTTCCTGGTCATGTAATTGTTTAATGGGTCTCCGGAGACTCATTGTCTGTGTCCTGGGACAGACATTCAGAAGTTTTACAGGACTGTGGACATTTAAGTAGTCCCCTGGGAACAAAGAGGCAACTCGTAACCAGAGAGATACAAATGTGGGGAAAAAAAAAAAAAAAAAAAAACTTGTAAAAACACAGATTTAAACTGTTTTGGGCTGTTGGGCTGAATGTTCCTACAAAACACTTCTCTTCTGCTTAGGCAAGTCCTGTTCCTACAGCCCTGTTGCAGTGGGCACCAAAGGCAGTGAGAGGCGGGGAGTGTACAGCTCAGCGCTTCGATCAGAAGGAAAGACAGCGTAACCGCGCGTTTGGTAAGCTGTCAATAACTGAAGTAATTAAGGTGTTGAGGCAAATGAAACTTTGCAAATAAACCAAACCAAACAAAAATAAAAACTAACAAAAACAAACAACAAAATAAAACAAAAACAAAATAAAACACAACCAAACAAAATACTCCCAAACCCACAACTCTAAAAGATGGCAGTAAAACCATTATCGATGCTTCGTACATATGGGTTGATTACTGTTGGAGAACTTTTCATTAGCTAATCTTGCTAGGTAATGTCCTCAATATATGTACTGTAACGCTGAGGAGTCTTGTACATCTGTAACACCATATGTAGATCACTTTTACGAGTCTGAAGTAACACAAAATTAAACACATGAATATAATGTGGTCAGAGTCAAAATGGTAAGCGGAGTCTGGGCCTTGACCACTGTTCAGCAGAACAGATAATTTTTCCTTTTGTTTGGACTGTAGTTATGAAGTTGTCTCATAGACATATAGGGTCTGATCCTGAGCACTTACACAAGCAACTCTCCTGAACCTGCAAGAAGGACTTTTAGGAGAGTAAGACCTTAAGGCTTTTATCAAAATACTGTGAAAAAAAACTAACAAAGAACATGAAAGTATGTGCTATTTATTTATATAAACCTGTTATAGTTTTCTTTGTCCAAAATCAGTGAGCAAATGGGTCAAATGCACCCATGCTATAATGCCATGAAAACCTGTCAAACCAGTGTAATTATGTCAGGAATTAATTTGATAATTGGGTCGTGATAGGTTGTCCCTATTTCTCTGTATTCAGCTATATTACTGAGTGTTTTCTGCAGCAGGAGGAAACTCTGACATTCCGTAGAAGGCACTGCTCAACTTCTAGCTGCCTTTAATTCCTTTATTGCAATCATACTTCCTTTTCTTTGAGATCTCTTTCCTTTTTTCTTTCCAGTCAGAAATGAACATTTGACTTTACTTCGGAGGTACTCCAGTAGTGTACAACTGGAATGAATGGCAATGAATTTGTGTCAAGCACTGTTACTTGGTGGATGATGAATCTTTATTTTAGCATTCGTGTCTGAGAAAGACCCCGTTCTGCTGCTAGCAAGGTGGGTTTGGGTAGGGCAGGACTATGACTGCAGCCATAAGAAGTTCTGAGGGACACGTGTGTGTTAGCAAGCAAATAATGCGTACAGGAACAGGGCTGCAGAGTTGGTATTTCCAGTAGAGAATAAAAACAGCACAAGCAATTTAAATATTATTTATAATTGACCTTCATGTCTGTTTTTAATATTCAATCTGCTGAGTGTTTAAGAAAGCAATTAAAAGTCCCATATAATGTTAAAACCCTTGATAAATGTAATAAACAAATGACATATTCAAAAGAGAGGATCTATGTCCCATTAGGAGAGAAAAAGAAAGATGAGAGCAACATATGGCAGTATAATTAGCATGATTAGGGAAGCACATCAACAGAATTTATGCTGTAGGGAAAATGTAATAAGAAACCAACACACTTTCCTCACTGCCTTGAAAACTGCAAATATCGCTTTCTGAAAAGCAGAAGATGCAGAAAGGCTCTCTGGCATTTAAAGCTGTAACTTGTGTTCTTCTGTCATTATTAAAGATGCACACAGCCATCTGCAAACCATTTATTTTTTGCAGAGTTCACATTGTCCCATTGCTTTGATTAATAAGGAGCAATATTACACCTCAGCTGCTTTTCAGAAAGATGCTATTTTGGAAACCTAATTAATACTCGCTCCACAGTTAGCTTGAGGTGTTCGTTAGTGCCAGATACTGAGTTCTTATTTGTTTCTCATTATGTGGAGAGTATTGCTTCTCAATGCCAACGTTTTTGTTTTGTATTTTGGAATAACCTTTCAACACCCCCACTCTCCCCAGCCCTCCATTCAGAAGAGCTAATAACACCTGTCGTCATTATTTTAACATGCCCATTACGTCTGTCAACGGCAAAGTGGGCTATTTACATAGCCAGACCATCCTGATGCACAGCAAATATTCCTGCCATTTTCTGAACAGTTGGGCAACAGAGAAAAGCAAAATTTAGAAACCCAGCAATGCGATTCCAATTCCAGCTTACCACTAAGGGTCAGTATATGCTAAGTAAAAGAATTGTTACAGAACCAAAACAGAGAAAGTTTTGCCTAGCAGCAGTAACAAATATCTCTTATGCCCTAGAAGTACCAGATCACTTTATAAATATACCCCCGCCGCAAAACAAAAACAAACAAAAACCAAACCAGCCAACCAACCAACAAAAAACCACAACCCAAATCTATAGCAGAAATACCCCTGCCTAGGCACTGAACTTGCACAAACTCCATCAGGCAGCTTTACTCTATCTGGCCGGCAGTAGCATGTCACCAAGCGGCCTGAGGCTTAGGAAAGAGTGCAAAAACATCTTGCTTGATACTTGCCCAAGGTGCTGCCGCTGAGGATGACCCTAGTGCCTTGCTGGATAGAGGAGGGAACTCAACAAAACAGAGAGACATTTAGCATCCACTCAGCTGCCAAGTACAATAGTCCCTGCGGAAAGGTCAAATGTAATTGCACTTGTGAGGAATGAACAGAACAACTGAGACTTTCATGGCAACCTACCGTTGTGCTGAGCAGCTAAGGAAGAAAATAAGGAGAATAAAAGAAGACCCGTGGACCTGAGCCCCAATGTGGAGAATGGATGGAGAGCTTTAGGGACAGCATGCTTTAAATGTGCCTCACAGTGTACCCTGAGAACTGGGGAGAGAGAACACCTTAGCTGTTCTTCACAGGCCTTACCTACCCACGGGATTTTTATGCTGTGCAGAGGCTGGAGTTTTGGTGTGTACAGGCTCACAGAGGACGGACACGCACATCCATACACCAGGACGTAACCTCTGTAAAATCAGTAACACAGGTGGGGCCAGCTGACCTAGTGCAGATTGCCTCTTGTCACCTCCACTCAGGTGGCAAGTGGCAGGGGACAATTAGTGGTATTATGAGAAGATAGCGGGGTAATCTCTGAAGATTTCAGGAGCGTTGATGGCAGTCCTAAGAGAACACCAGTAATTCAGTAGTTAAATCGCCAGCAGGATGACAGGAGGTTTCCTGTACACTACACACCATACTTTCCCCTAAGAAAGTCTGCTGTCAGCCAAAACCTATGGCCATTCTTGAGCAAAATTCCTCTGACTTCAGTGGAAATTATGCTTTAGAAAGGACTTTTAAATCTTGGCTCTTACTTTGTATCTATTTAAGTATTATCTGGCTTTGCACCTGGAGAATAAACAACACATACCATCCTGTAAGGCAAGGCGTGGAATTTTTCCAACTAACTTATTAGCACAATGTCTCAATAAATCTCTCTGATGGGAAGGATCTGTCATGGAATAACAAGTATAACTTCAGAAAAAGAAACAAGGCTGTAAAATGCAATAACAAAGTCCCTTTAAAATGCTATACATTAATGAGTTAGGGGGTTCTGGGAAAAGACTGAGACCAGGCCAAAGAGACAGTTTTCTTTCAAATCTTGCTGTAGAGTACATTCTGCAAATTCCATTTCCTACAGTATTTTGAAAGCAAGAACAGGAAACGTACAGCAGCATGGAAAGGTGGTAGATGTAAGAACCTGATGGGGGAGAGGAAAAAAAGAACACAGAGTTGCCCGTTAAAAAGAAACTACGTTCATTACTTGCCTTACTTGCCTTTTACTATTTATTTATTTATCTATTTATTTATTTATTTTCTCTGCTCTCTTTTTCCATCAGCCTATTCAGGGAAGATGGACTAATACAATCCATCTCTAAAAATCCTGCTCCCACCAAGCCTGCAAGTACTCCCAGCAGGAGGCAGGTATTTTGAGAAGAGGTGCCTTGAAATGGAAATACGTCATCACAATTTTCCTTCAGGCTGTTTTCACACTGGCATGCCATTTCAGACACTTGAAGTTCACCAACTTTTTATCTACTCTCTCAATCTGCTATTGATTCATTTACAGTAAAAAACTAACACAAAAATTAATGGATTTTTTTGGTTTTACTCCATGCTTTTAGTGACATAATATGCCGGGCAACAATGATCAACTCACAACATTGCAGCAATCAGTTAAGGAATAGCATCTAAACAGCTAGCAAAGGAAATAAATAAATCTTTTGCAGATTTTATGGACGTAACAATATGCACTTCACTGCTGCTTACAGAGACCTCTCTTTGAAATTTCCCTGTAATTTAAAAATAAATACTTTCACACATCACATAATTCTCATTCCTTTACCTCTGTTGTTTTTAAATATTCAGGATTCCTGCCCTGACTTTGATCAACTCTTCCACCACAAGCATGCAGAAATCATCTCTCTCCATCTGAGCAAGTGAGAGTGTACAAGTGTTTGTAACGATTATTCATTTTTAGTTATAGTTATACAAAGGACTTGCTATGCCCCATCTGATCCATGGATTTCAGTGCTTGGTTCTCCAGCAGTGCCACCAGCTGACTCTTCTGGAAAAGGTCAAACCAAGTCATAACAACACAGAAACCTTCAGTCATTTCTGGGAAATGAACAAAGATCTCCATTCCATGTACAGGTTGACTGACACTCTATGTTGTTTTGAAACACAGAGCTTAAACAATATTAACATTTCTGTGGCATTTATAAGTAAACTACAAAAATGTTTGCTTCCCTAAAGAAATGAATCTCTACAGGAAAGTTGAGGAATCGCCCAGGTGTTCATTCTGTTAATAATTTTCTCTCCCCCCTCCCCCCGCCATTCTCTCTGTATCATTAGAAACACACCAAAGCAGTTGTCATTTTTGACTGCAGACAGCATTTTTGCATTATTACAAACAGATCAACATAGTTCAGGCACGTCTATATGCCCCACCATGCTGCGAGACAGCCAGAGCTTTCATTTGCACCCAAAGCATACAGAAACTCTATCTAGGGCCACTGATTTTACAGGTCAGAGGCTGGGGCAAGACCCAGAAAAGCCGTAGTTCAGAATCAGACTGCTTTTCCTGATCCTCCTTTCTGACTTCCAGACATTTCTGTCATGAAGTTTGCTGACAAGCCGCTGCAGTGCTTCAGCTCCGCTCCATGATAAGCCCTTAGATGGACATTTTTTTATTTTTTTTTTTTCCTGGTCTGTGCTGTTTTACTGACTCCTTCCTTATAGCCTGACTTACTGTGTGCCTCACAAGTGGAAGATCAGACAGAGTTTGCTTATCGTTTTCAGTTTAAAATGTCTGTTGTACAGAAAAATGTGCATCCTGTCTGTGTCCTCTAGATGAGATTCCACCAGTAAATGGTGTCACGGTGGATCCATACTAAAATCTGAGTGACAAGTCCTGTCCCTTTGCCAAAAAATGATCAGTCTGTTCCTGCACTCAGACATGCTATGTGCATAACCCTGGGTCAGGAAAGAGAGAAAGGAACAGGCTTTTGAGATGACAAACCACAGTTGGAATAGAGATGGGGGAGGTGATAAGACCTGGAGCTAGAAATGCATCCAAGTACTGGCTTGACTATCTGAGGCTCTTATCAGACCACGATGCTTCATCCAGATTGGGGCTGTAAAACAGACTTGTTCTCCTCTCATTTCTGCAGTAATAGTCCTGCAACACACTCAGATCTGGTTCAAACTAAATCTGCTATTATTTATAAAGCATAATCATCCTCCAGTCCTAAATCTGCTATTATTTATAAAGTATAATCATCCTCCAGTCCAACAGTGATCCTGAAACTGACTTTTTGTGGTGAATCCTGTACATACTTATCAGGTGTTTTGTGTTGCCTCTGAAACACTGAGGTCCCAAAGTGCCTTGTGTTGGTATTGACTGTTCATATTTATGCATGTTTTATTCCTTTGGCCCATAAGTCCTAGATATTGCTTATTTGAAGCCTACGGGTACTAATAACCAAGAAAGTCATTTATATCAAAAGCACTTTATTAGCTAGCGACACAATGCATCCATGCTGATTGGCATTTTACCACTGGGAGTACAGCCAGAGACTAACGAAGGGCCTGGTGCTGAGCAAAGGCAAAGCTGTGGCAAGGCTGGGACCAGAGCCCAGCTCTTCTTGATACTGCTCCAGTCTTAACTTTGGTCGGTTCAAATGTGTTATGAAGGGTCACTTCCCTCCTTCCTTGTTTGTGGCACAAAAAGCCCTCAGTCCTGCAGCTACTCCTGCACAACTGGAGAGTCCTTTTAGTCCTTCCTGCGTACCCGTAGAGAGCTGGAGTCACAGAAACTGTTTGCAATGTTTCTGCAGGAGATGGTGACAAAGAGGACAGATACAGAGGCATAGATGGAGGGTAAAAAGATGGCTCCCAAATACAAAGAAGCACTTGTTAACAGACCCTGTTCTCAGCGTGTCTTCATGGAAGCGCTCAGAATGCAAGTGAAATCATCAGGAAGGCAGAGACAGAAAGCTCTGTGTTTTTTCTTTCTTTCTATCTCAGCCCTTTAAGAAAGGCTGAAAGCAGTGGAATGTTAAACCAAGGGTAAGACTCCGTAGCACACTTAGTTAATACAAAAGCACAGTTAACTGGTTTAAAAAACAGCTATTGATAAAATGAAATGATCTGTCAAGTGTGACTTGAAGAAACATGGCTTTTCTTGTTTTCTCTTGATCTCAATTGGAGTCATAGAGTTTGCATGGTCTGTGATGAAAATGCTGTGTGAACCACAAGCCCATACTGCTGGGGCTCAGACATGCTATAACGCCTCAGCTTGCTGTGCTGCCATTACGGCTGTGATGACACAACACTCATACTGCCATTGCAGTCATAGTGGCATTGCAGTCATCATGACAGATTTAATTGTTCTGGAGAGGTGACTCCGCTTGTTTTGTTTCTGCCTATGTTACAGCAGATAACTTTGACATTACTGGCAAAAGCTGTCTTTAACTGAAGGGGTCATTCTAAAGCTGTCTTTAACTGAAGGGTAGACAAACCCACTGTACAACACACAGTCTTGTCTAAATGAATGTATTATTTATTTTGTAGCTTTTAAATGGGTTTTATTTACAACAAGTCTTAGAACACAGCTCACACGCAGAAGTTAAGCTCTGGCAGTATTGCCATCAGATCACTACCACGTTTGCAAATGACATTTCTACCTCATAGAAAATGAAAAAAGAGTGACTTTAAAACAACCGTTTTATCTCCAGGTATAAGGCTCACAAAACGAATTTGCAAGTGGCTGTAAAGCCCAGTCAAGGCGTGCTCCCCAGCGCATCCTGCTCCGCGGGAACACAAGCGGTGGCGAATTGTGGGACACGCACGCGGTGTCGCAGCTCGGTCATCGCGGTACCCGGCCCCCAGGCACCCTTGCACAGGTTAGTGGTCCCATTCCTCTTCTCTTTCACTGATTCCCTCTTCCTCCTCTGGAAATGCTGAATCACTCTGACTCTTCAGATGCTTTATCCCTGAAAATATAAAAGTCACAGTTAAAAGTTATGTTAGCTCATGTTGGACATCTGTTTTCCTGAAGGAAGAAACAAAAAATAAATAAACTAATTGAAATATTTTAGTGCTTGTACTGATCCCCTTTCCCTACAAACATCATGATTCAGACAGTACTGTAATGTATTTCCAACAGAAATATTCTCTTCCTTCATTATCAGATCTTTGGAAATTTATCATGCTTTGTTGGAAAAACCACTAACAGACGCCTTGTAGAACTGAACAGTATTTGATTCTTTTCTTTTCTTGGTGATCCTTGAAGAGATTACTGTTGCCAATCTCAAGCAACTTTTGAATTTTAAAGGCTCACAGAGTAGGTGTGGGAATTATTCTACCAGAATTTCAACCTGAGCCTTTCCCTGAGACTGATCTGCTGAAAGTCCTTGCTCACAGAGACACAGGGCCTCATGGTCACAGCTTCCTACATGCAGCAGAGTTCTCCAACATGCTTCCCCATGACCTATAGACAAGAACTGTGCTGATGCAAAGTGAGCACCAACCTGACAAAGATTCTCTGGAGCTGATGTGGTGACAAAATTGGATCATTTCTCACACCAAGAATGGAGAGCAGGACATAAACAAGCATTATCCATTGATTCTCACATAGCAGAAGTTAGATAACTTCCAGAAGTAAATAAAAAAAAAAAAAAATCTTTTTCATAATTCCTATCTACAATTCATTCTCAGGTAGCTAGAAGTTTAGATGAAATGTTGTAATGTTGAAATGGATGTTCTGACAGGAGATGTCCTAGCCGGGCACTGCAGCCTGGCCCAGCCTGCTCGCTGCGGCCTTCCCATGGCATGGCCCAGCCAGCACCAACAGGCAGCAGGAACTGGTGTTTTTTTTTTTTTTTTTTTTTTTTTTTTTTTTTTTTTTTTTTTTTTTCTGACTGGCTGTCAGGAAAAGGTTCTTCACCAAGAGGGTGGTCAGGCCCTGGAACAGGCTCCCCAGGGCAGCGGTCACAGCACTGAGCCTGACGGAGTTCAAGAAGCCTGTGGTAAACTCAGACACGTGGTCTGGCTTTTTTCCTTTGGGGACCCAGGAGCTGTACTCGAAGATCCTTGTGGGTCTCTTCCAACTCAGATATTCTGTGATTCTATGATTCTATGATCACTGTGGTTTTTTTGTTGTTGTTGTTGTTTGTTTTGTTTTTTTCCATAACCTCTATTGTACTGCCTGCCCTCACCCCTGCCAATTGGAGGTGCAGACTGGCAGTGTTCTCTGCACTGTCCAGCACATGCAGAAAACCTGTTAATGCCATAATTCACAAAACACTGAACGTTGCAGTGGAGCCTGGCAGAATTAATTGACCCTGAAGTGACATAATGAGATAGGGCAGCTACACAGTGCAGGAAACTAGCATGAAGTGACACACAGGAAGTGAGACTCCTTAGAGTATCATATGGCCACACGAAGATGGTGGCTTCACATGAACATGTGAACAGAAGAGGGTGGCATTCCTGGAAACTTTGTGCACAAAGTGTTAGGTTTTAACAGTTTCAAAAGAGTCAACAGTAATAAAAATACATAGTGAAATGGTAGCAGTCATTCTTTTAGATTAAAAATCACATGCAGGCATACAATGCTGCAGTGGAGCACCGTGGCTGCCAAGGCCGGTCAGAAGGCCCCGGCGCTGCCCAGGCCCAGGCGCGCACTGCGGGGCTCAGCCCCTCTTCCTGCTCCGCAGACACAGTTCGGGAGGACAGGCCTCTGCAGGGGCTCTTGGGTGTCACTCCAGCGGGGTTATTTAAGCTGCGTGACCTGCTCTTTGTCAACACGGGGAAAATGATAAACAAGGAACAATGTGGTGCTCTATCCACAGATATATAATTTTTTCATTTGTTTTTCTAAGTAAGCTGCACTGAAGTTGGATCTATTCATACCCCAAATCTTTGTCTAGCAAAATTTAGGTTGTCTGCTAAAATGCTAGATTCTGGCTAGAGATTGAGTGAAAACTTACTACTTAGGTCACCCCAACTATTCTTACTACTGCTTCTGTGGTAGTGTTAGTTTAATATAAAAGAAAATAGAAACATTTCTTTTTCATCTTTTCCATCTTCAATCAAACAAAGAACTACCAGGAAAAAAAAAAAAAAAAAAAAAGCCAGGATATTTTTGAAGATACTGCTTGTACATCCAGCAGATCCAAGTTCAAAATATCAAGTTAGTTTTTCTGTGTAAACCATGCAAAATTTTTAATATTAATAATTGCAAATAGGGAGAACTGCAGATGCTGATCCACAAGCGAGACACCCATAAAGTACAACCAGAGCCTTTCTCTGAGACTGATCTGCTGAAAGTCCTTGCTCACAGAGACACAGAGGCTCATGGTCACAGCTTCCTACATGCAGCAGAGTTCTCCAACATGCTTCCCCATGATCTATGGACAAGAACTGTCCTGATGCAAAGTGAGGACCAACCTGACAAAGATTCTCTGGAGCTGATGTGGTGACAAAATCATTTCTCACACCAAGAATGTATTCTCTTGATCTCTGAATATGGGATGGATGAAAGGGGTATCTCAGTATATTTGGAGGTTTGAGTTTGAAAAAAAGTTGTGAAGTCCCTGCTGCTGGTTGGTTTCAGCCAGTCAGTGAAGCAGGCTTATGAAATTTATTCAGACTGTGAAGTTATTTTCCCTGTTTCATGTTCATTGTAAGAAAACAGGCCTCAGTGAATAGGCCTAATCCAATCTTTTCAGCTCCACCTTGGCATGGTAGAAGAATTCAAGATAAAAAAGGAGGCAAATTCAAGCTAAAAAGATAATAGAAAAGAGAAACCAAGAAAAATATTCTCTAAAAAATCTTTAAAAAATCTTTTAAAAATGTCTTAAAAAATGTAAACAACAAATGCACAAAATTACTCTCTGAAATGGTTCCCTAGTTTTTGACTAAGGCAGTTGTAGTGGGAACATAACTTTTAGTCAGAGATTCATGATTTCATCAAAATGTAAGTCTGATTAAGTTTTCTGGTGCCATTACTGTCATAACATGAAAACCGTTTTTGTTTCACTGCAGATCATTCCTAAGTCTGCTCACCATTTCTGGCTGTCAGAACCAAAAGCTTCCCTTATGCATCAGTTCCTTTGCTGAGGAGAAATTGCATCCTAGCCACTTTAGTGCAGATGGATAATCTAATAACCCCACTGTCACAGCACTTCTAGAGGCAGATTTTTTTTTTTTTTTTTTGAAAAGTGCATCCTTACAGCATACAGGGCAGAGCCCAGATTACCTCTTAAAATGTAAGAGAAATTGATGGTTTATATCCAAGGGTCATGGCCCCAGCCATGTTATAGGCCAGAGGTTCCTGCACTTCACTACTTATATCTACATCAGTCCAACACATGGGATACTTTTTCATAAATTCATCACTCTGAAAATTTTCAACTTCAGTTATTCCAGTTTAATCAAGTTACAAGTAGCTGAAGACAGCTACTTGTTTTATAGAAGGTCTTACAGAAGGGGAGTGTGGCCTGCTCCACATCCAGCAGGAGCCAGTCTTGCTCCATGCTGGGCCCTGGGTTTTCTGGGTTCCTCTTTCTAGATCACGAAGACAGCACTTGGTTCCCTGGGAAACAGTTGTTCAGATGTAAAACATAGAAATAAATTAATGCTTCTTAGTCATAGTCCTTGTTAAGTGTGCCCTGCAATAACCAAACCGTTTCCAATTAAATAACTGTGATAAGTGAAGAAACACTTTGAGTGCTCAGCTACCTCCAATCTGGCCTCTTTAGCAATGCCCTTTACTAAGGCAAACACTTTAAATATAATTTCACTTATATATAGTTTAATGGACATTTATTTCAAAATGATGTTATGTTTGTACCACAAATTCATCTCTTATTGTTTATCTCTGGACTTAAAATGCCATTTCTTTTGCATTTGCCATACCTAACATATATTATTGAATATTTCAAGCAGGAATTGCTAGGAGCCAGAATAAAGCACAGAATAAAGCGTTTTTTCAAGAATTTTTTTTGAAGATGAAAAAAGGGAAGAAATGAGGGCATGGGGTATACAACTAGTATGATGATTTTTTTTTATTAATTGATATTTTTGATAGGAGTGAAGACTTTTGGCTACATGGCTTAATTGCAATATGTAATGTGGAAATGTAAGGAAATGGAGAGCAGGACATAAATGAGCATTATCCATTGATTCTCACGTAGCAGGAGTTAGAAAACTTCCAGAAGTAAAAAAAATAATCTTTTTCATAATCCCTATCTCCATTTCATTCTCAGGTAGCCAGAGGCTTAGATGAAATGTTGTAATGTTGAAATGGATGTCCTGAGAGGAGATGTCCCAGCCGGGCGCTGCGGCCTGGCCCAGCCTGCTCACTGCGGCCTGCACCCTGTGTCCTCCACGGCCATCACCCCAGGCAGTGGGTAACCCTGAGCAGTCTGCCCACCCGAAGCGTTGCCCCCTGGCTCTGTCTGGTGGTCTCTCGCTGCCCTGTCCCCAGCCTGGGTGGCCTGCCCTGCTCTCCCATGGTGTGTGGAGGTAGTTCACAGCGTCTGAGCCATCCTGCTGGCTGGTCCCCAGACCATCTCTGGCTGGGGCTCTGCTCTCTATCTGGGAGGCCTGAGAGCAAAATTCTTCCACCCTCAAGGCTGCTCACCGCTCCTGGGGCTTCACCTTCTCACTGCACGCTCACCATGACATTGCACCCACAGGTTGCTCAAAATCACCCTATTCTGCCTTAAGGTGAAGCTTGGCTTTTGATTTTTTTCCTCTACCTCCTCCACCCCCACTCTTTTATGCTTCTGAAGCCAGCAGGACAAGAATTGTTTTTCCTCAAAGGGCTCATATTTCACTGCAGGTAATTTAATCCAATTAATGCTGATGAAGAAACCCTTAATGCCAAGCCATATTCAGCAGACGCACACTAATACACTTTGAACTGGTAATTCTTTTTAGATGAAGTCACTGCCTCAAAACATATTTGTAGATTGCTTATAAATTATGAGTGCAAATGGTACAACTTCCTGGCATTTTTGCAGTCACGTAATAACATCTATGCTTTTAATCAACAGCCTGATTTTTGCTTCTATCCATCTGAGCAAAGCACCAGATTAGAAGGCTAAGCAGTGTCACAAGATATGAAATAACCAAGTGTTCCTAAATTAAATATCTCAAAAAAAAAGAAAAAAAAAAAAAAAAAAAGGTAATTAAGGTAGTTCTCGATCTTGAGTAATTAAGGCAGTTCCCTATCCTATTTAACACTTCTTCCTTCACCCTACTTCACTGCCCAAGGAACGGTGTTGACATTTACCAAACTTCAGATTGAAGGCTGCTTGGCAATTTGAATTCCCTGAAGTTTGAAGGGTTATTTAGTTTTATGATTTGGAACTGATCCTCTTCCTATCAAAAACAGATTTCCAGATTTTCAAAAAGCAGTGATAGCTGAAGCTGAGCCGCAGACAAAGCAGATATTTCCAGAGTTTCAGAACTTAAATCGCCTTGAAATTATCAAGCAAACAAACCTGGCCAAGGAGGATCATAGCCAAATAAAAATGTTATAAATAAAATGTTATAAATAAAATAAAAATTTTATGCCAGTCCTAAATGAAATATGTTCTGGTTCCCCCAGCAAGCATGAAAATATCAAAACATAAATCAAGTATTCAAGCCACTAAATTGGGAAAAAAAAAAAAAAAGTTATTTTATGTAACATTTTGTTTTGAATTTACCCGTAAGTCAAAAATGTTTTTACATCTCTAAAAGTCCTTTGTCTTCTTTTTTGTTTTCAACTGAAACATATTTTTGAATTTTATATATATATAAAACATATTGTATATTATATATAATAGATATATATCTATTATATATAATAGACATATTATAGATATATTACGTTATATATATTATTATATTATATATATATAATATAATAGATATATGGTATATAAATTATATATATATAAAATAATAACAGAAAAACAAACTACATTTCATGAAAAACAGCATCCACTGTCTCATTCAGGGAAATTGTAAGCTGGATGCAGTGGGAGGCAGACATGAAGAGCCCAGAAGAACTGGCAGGTCTTCAGGGGCAGTCTCCTCCAAGCACAGGCATGGTCTGTACTGATAAGAACAAGCAGCAGTACCAGACCACCACCTTGGCTTAGCAAGGACCCCAGTAGTGAGCTCCAAGGCCAAAGAGATGATGTATACAGCAGAGTATATTGTAGACGAAGTGAAGACTAGCTAAAAATGAGGAATATCGTGAAAAAATGCAGGCCTATACTACAGGGATGGTGTTAGGAAAGCAAAAAGTCAGCTTGAGTTGAAACTAGCAAAGGATATCAGGGGCCAAACTCTAAAATACTTCACTATGAAACCACCTTGAAGGACTCTGGAAGGTATGTGTACTAGCAAGCTGTGGTTAACCAAGGTTTCATGGTAATATATAAAAAAAATCACTTGATACTTGGTAACCAACGTGCAAAGGTCTACCCTTACTCAGCAAGCAGTGAAACAGCCTGAACACAGCCAGGTCATCTGGCATTACACAGAGCTTGGTCCCGATCCTGCAGATGTCAATGGGACTTTTTCTTCCTGTTTTCAAAGAAAGAGATACCAGCTTTTGTGCCTGACCTTCCTCTTTTTTTTTTTTTAGTTTTGTTACTGTAACATACATTTCTTTAAAAATATTGATAGCTAAATGAAAACAAATGATCTGAAGTATTGGCAAATCTGATAGGTTTATGTAGGTCACACCTGGAGTAGATTAGATCGTCAGTATATCCAGCAGGTCACCATGGCCTCATAAATACTTGTGAACGACCTTTCTGACACAAAGCAACAAGGATTGCCTATTTTTTTAAGCACCTAATGGTTGTTAGTAACTCTTCTCTTAGCTCCAGATATACATAATGTAGTCCTCATGGTTAATCTTTTAAAAGACAAATTTGGGGGCTTACGCTGCTTTTTTCCAAGTCAAAAGACCCAGTGTTATGCTATTACAATAATGACTGTATGAGAGCAGCAAATTCATGTTGCAAAGATCTGGCTGCTTTCCATTTTATTCTCTCACACAGCACTTTCCTCTCCAGTTCCCACTCCCAGAAGCTGCTTGAAGCAGCTCTGGCTCCGTAACACCAGCATGGAGGAGCTGCTTCAGCACAGAAATGCTTTTGTTAATCCTCCATGGGCTGGCCAGAACATTCACCGGAGACAGAGGTCAGCTTAGCTGTGACCAGGGGACAGCGCCTCTCACTTACGGTAGCCAACAGAGTAAACAGAAAGGCTTTCGTTGCTCCAGGCAACTTCTGCTGGTATGCAAACATATCCTTCTGCTGGTTTCCTCTCTAGGCCTTTGTCTGCAGAAGTCAGACAGTATTAAGGGTCCAAATGAAAAGCAGAAGCCCCTGCCATAAGCTACGTTAATGTTTGGGCTTGTAACAACCTCAGCTCGTTCTTAATTTACCCTTTGGAAAGCCAGAAAATATCTCTTAGCTGGTTCTGTGGAGGATGGCTCTAGGTCAAATACCTCAATGACAGCTTGAGGTGAAAAACGTGGCTACATGGCTTCCACATGTGTGACGATGTCCTGCAAGGCTCTCCTGCAGGGCTCTGCTGCTCTGGCCTGGGTGAGCTTCCGGAGCCTGCAGCTGGGAGCTTTACATTTCTTCAGCTGACATTTTGTCATCCCATTTTTCATCATTCAGAGAGAAGCTTAGATGTGCTTAAATTCAACATCATGGCGGGGACAGACGAGGCAATATTCCTCTTC
Organism: Heteronetta atricapilla; assembly: GCA_011075105.1. Taxonomy (NCBI): domain Eukaryota; kingdom Metazoa; phylum Chordata; class Aves; order Anseriformes; family Anatidae; genus Heteronetta; species Heteronetta atricapilla. The sequence continues at coordinate 13,606,643 of CM021737.1, read as the reverse complement.
TGAAGGGCCTGCAGCCGAGGCGCCTTGTAGGCCTCACAGTGCCTCAGGGCCTGCTGCGTGGCTCCTAGCTTTAAGCAGTAAGAACAAAGTGTAGCGCTTTTTATACCACAGCAGCTTGCAGTGGTATAAGGAAAAAGTGGTCTAAAGAGGTGGTATGAACTCCACTGAGTAAAACAGAGAAATGATCTTGTACAGCAAAACAACCTCTCACTGGTGGTGGATTGGAACCACCAATAACATTAAGAACCACCATTTCTTTTGTGGAAACAAATATTGTCTCAGCTTTTGTTTGTTTATGGGTCTCTGGAAGCCAAGGATTTTTGTTTGGTTGGTTTTTTAATCCCAGGGACACTTATAGATGTAAACTTGAATTATGTGAATAGGATTCTCATTCTGATCAGCTCTGTTTGTATCTCCTTGGCAAACCTTGGCACTGCAATGCAGCTCCGGTGTACACCCCATTGGGCAGCTAAAGTTTACTCAGAAAATTTCTCTGCAAAATTTAACAAATGTGTAGGAAGATACTATGTCCTAACTGTGCGTAGAATTCTGTTAACTATAGCAGGGAAATTTCAAATGTTGTGTACAAGGAATGAAGGGACATAAGTACATCCGCAATATTAAGTATGACTTCAGGTTAAGAAAACATGAGACCTGAGACCACATCCAGATTCAATGCACCAGGTGCTAACCAGCTGTGACTGGCTTGTCACACAAGGACAAGTGGTTAAATTTAGGCCCACTCACAGGTTAGACACATACAGGATCAGGTTTCACCAAGAGCTTAATTTTAGCCCCTTTTGCTAGAGCATATCATTGGGAATACTTATCCTAAGTTACAGGGGCCAGGGCTATCCCAGTCTCACAACTTTTGGCCTGGGTACATGGCAAACGTTTTTACTTAACGCAGAGTTTTGGTAACCGTTGGGGTCTTTTGTTTTAAGTGCAAAGATATGTGATGCTCCTCTACAATGATAAAGTCTGTAAAAAGGCAACATCCTTGCTTTCTCTCTTCCACTGGCATCACATGGACTGTCCTGGCACATGGACTGTCCCGGGCACTCCAGATGTTGAATTGCACGCAGATGCCAACCAACATTCAGGTACTGCTGGTGAGTCCTTACACCATCAACAGAGAGAAACTCCCATAGTCTGATTATCCGCTTGGCAGCCTCTTACAAGCCCAGGGTAACTACATGCCTGACTTAGTTAAGCAGAATGGATTCAGGCCAAAGCATTTATAAAAATGACAGCAGCAGACTTGAACAGCTGAATGTTTGCACTTGCTTGGAGCTTTACAATTGTTGTTTGCTTGCAATTAGAAAAAAAAAATCTGAAATTTCAAAATTTCCTTTATGAGTAATTTCCTTTATGATATTGGCAGTGCCAAAACATTTAGCTTTGCCTGATTTTTTATAAGAAAATGTAGGCATGCTATAGGAAAATTAATATTTGATTTTAGATGAAAACACAAGGAAATTCATTTAAACACTCTGAGATTTTTGCATTGAAAACCTCACTGAAGATGCTTTATGAAGCATTTTGATCTCCACAGCTCCATGAGACATAGAATTCTGAGCAGCTGTATTTCGGTTCTCTTTAGGCATTCCTATCTGACATCAGCATTAACAGACAGAATTATCCAGCTGCTCTCGTTTTCCTAGACAATTGTACTGTGGTTTTGATTTTTCATATTTTGGCTGGCATAGGGATATTTCTGAGGTCAAGAAACCTAAACAAATGAAAAAATAAAAATAAAAAGGAAATGACTGCCCCAGTCCTGAGGGGAGAGAATCCCTGGCAGAGACAGTGAGGCTGCAGTGCTCAGAAACAGGAGACTGAGCCCAAGATGGGATGAATGAAGTTCTACATGTAAGGGCTGAGCAGCTTCTACTGCTTCATATCTTCCTCTGTTTCACCCAAGCACTGGCAGGAGACCCCTGGCATTCTGCTTGGTTTATCTTTGGGATATATATTTCCTATTTTTGTCATTCTTTTTGTGGACATTATTTCTTTCCATGGTCTGGGTCAGATAACAGCACAAGATTTGTTAATGGAACATCTGAATCTCTTGCTGAATACTTCGTGCAGCCTGAGATTGTTAGAGCACAGATAGAAAGCTTTCCAGTGAGTTGTGCTTTGTAAAACAACAACAGGAGCAAAATCTCTGCTGGTCAGCCAAAAAAACCATCTCTTGCTTCGTTGTCATAATTCCATGTGCTGTGTGGCTTTCACTTTTAATTAATCCAGTCTGTTTGGTTTCTGTCAGAAGTCTATAAGCTTCTCTGTTAATTTGCTGATGAATCCCCCACTGAGTTGTAATTACAGTCTTCATTGTGATCCTTTTTACGATGACAAAGGAGATAGGATTTTGGCATCTGCATAACCTAACATCAGTAATATTGTAAACGTTGGAATGAGCTCCCCTGTTCTTTTAAGTATTTTATAAACACCTTCAAAATTACAAAAACATTGTGATGATTAAACAAGTGATTGATAAGTCAGTGTTTACATTGAATTACCCCCATCACAGTTACTTCATGGGTGGCATATGAATAGCAGGCAATTACCATTTTACATTACCGCTACAGTAGCTGCAGTTCCTACATCCAAACAGGAATCTGCTGGAAAGGATGAACCTGCTCAGTTTTCACCACCTCATTGTCTGTGAGCTGCTGAGATCACCTCAGACAGCTGGGATCCATTTCAGAAGACCGAAGCTGAACATGGCTTGAATTCTTCCCCTAGCCCCCTGCAGCAGGCATTTTGTACTAAATAAAGCAAAGCCTATGCAGCGAGTTACTAACCAAGTCAGCTTAACTGCCTAGGCGCACTGGAGCTCTTCCAGAAAATCAGAGCCAATCCCTTATCTGGTTTTATTAACAACCCTGGTGCTAGAGAGGTGTTTCTCATGTTAAGAGCTAACTTATTTGGGGCTTGCAGCCTGCACTAATTCTAATTTTTGATTCCGAGACATTTTTCCCTAAGACAAGGTATTGACCAAGCAAACTTAGCACTCTTACAGGAGTAGGGAATGTACTGACACAAAAAAGATGTCATCCATCAGAACAAAAGGTGAAATTCTGGTACGTGCAGCTGCAGGATGAAGTTTTTATCGTGGTTGTCATTAACATATTATGAATTACTTATGTTTCAGAAATGATAAGAAAAACAGCTATTGAACAGCTGAATAGGTGAGGCTGAATGGTACCCCTGGGGCTGTCTGATCCAGCCAGGGCCAGCTGGAGCAGATTGTCCATGACAGTGTCCACTCTGGTTTTGAATATCTTCAGAAAAAGAGACTGCACAAGCTTTCTAGGCAACCTGTTCCACTGTTTGACCACTCTGACAGTGAAAACTAAATTTTCTGATGTTAAATTGAATTACATGCATTTCAGTTTGTGCCCTTTGACTCTTGTCCTCACATAACATACAAGTTCCTCATTTTCCAGCGCAGAGAAATGCCAGCGAGGGAACTGTGCTTGCTATACATTACTATTTTATAAGACATAACTGTACTTAAGCATAAAATTACAACTCTAGTCTGGAAAGTAACTGTGTTGGAGTGGGAGGTGGATAGATATCCCTAATTTTCAATACTGTTCCCAGTGTTCAGATAGGTTTTTCTAAAGAATCCATGCTCCTAATTCATAAATAACTGCTGGCCCGTCTTGCAGGCTGCAACTAAAAAACACACTGAAGAGTGTTATTTTCTCTCATCATTTCTACCTACTTAAAGTCCCGATCCTCACTGCTGCAGCCGGCAGGAAGGGGACAAGGAAGGCACCTCTTGGTCGGGGGGTCGGGCTGTGCTCACTCACTCTTGCTGGTCAGCTGCCGAGCGGGAAGTGGGCTCCTGCTCTCCAGCATCCAGGAAAATGAAGTGACCCTTTCCCACACAGCATCGGATCTGAAACAGCTGGTGGAAAACGGTTCTCCGAAACAGAGCCAGGCAAAACAATTTAGTACCTAAAGCTTATGGACAACCGGTGTGCTTTTCTGTTCGGAAATATGCCAGGTCAGCACAACCGGAGTCCTAGCTTAGACCACAGAGCGGGGCTGGAAAAATGTCTCTGTACTGACCTTTGGGGAGAGGAGAAAGAAGATGAAACAGTGAAAGTTTTCTTTTGACACCTTTAGTCATATTCTAGATTTGACTCTTTTGCACTTTAATTCACTAAGCCTACTGACAACTGAAAGCTTACCAAATTCTTGTAAAGTTTTTTTTTTTTTTTTTTTTTTTTTGGATTGCTCGCAAATCCAAAACAAATAATAAGAAATCAGCTATTCAACATGGAATGCAGTCACCGCAAGTGATTTGCATTGCCATCGATACAACTGGTCTCACTTTGCAGTTGCCATGGGCAGCAAAACATCAGGGGCAAAATCTTTAGTGGCTCCTTATTGTGTCAGTGACTTGATCTTGTGAGAAACCTACATCTCCTGGTTTGCCTAAGGCATCAAAATACCCCAGAGCCAACATCTAGTACAACCAGAATGTAATTACATCCTGGAAGCACGCTATCTGGCACTCAAATTAATAGTCAGAGGCTGAAAATGAGTGGTGCTCTCAATTTTTCTGGAAAGTGCAAACAATAATCTAGGTGACAGAATATCAGTTTACTCAGTTTCATTGTGGAAAATACGGACAAAGTACAGAAAAGCTAAACACATCTCTAAAGGCTTAGACACGTTCATTTCAGAGTCATAGATTCTGTAAAAATGACTTTTAACACTATTTTTGCTTTTGATCTTGCCAAGAGAGAGCCTGAAGCAAAGGTCAAGCTCTGAGCACTCCATGATTTGGGGAAATTTGCTGACCTGCAGGTGAAATGCAATAAAAGCTATCAGATTTTAGTTGAAAAATACATATCGCAGACAGATTTTAATGTAAGTCAGCTCTTTCTCTTATAACCTTTCTTGCCGATTTCCCCAAAATTCTAACAGGCTTTTTTCGAAAAACAAAACAAAACAAAAACAGAACAAAACAACAAAAAAACACTCAGCAATGCACCGAACTACCGATAAGAAAATACACCTGCCTGTCACCAGAGGGAGCTTCAATGCCAAAAATCCCAGTGACTTTTTCTTAGTAATTCAGCTTTCTCGGGAATTGCAAGGCGACTGAAGAGAATGCTGACTTTCCATCCTTTCCCCTCGTTCTCGAGAGAAAAGGATCGGTGTGCTGCCCACCTTTGCCTGTGCAGGGGAAGGGCAGCTTGTAGGCACCGTGTTTTCACTGGCCCTGCTCCTTCCCATCCATCTGGTCTCACACTGCCGCTGTGTCCCATCCCAGGCTGGGCTGGGTAGGAGCGCTTGGGCTCCCTGGGCCCTCTGCTTGCTCTCTGCAGGCACAGCTACAAGTCTGGTGCCTCCCGTGCTGCCTGGAAAGATGCCATCACAGCGAGCAGCCCATGAACCCGCACCGTTTGGGGGGTTTGCCAGGCACATGGTCCCCTAGACTTCTTGCTGTGCGCACAACATATACAAAAGGGGGCACCCCGGGCTGGGAGGATCATGGCAAACATTTTAAGTATATTTTTTGTAGTGGTCATTCCATCCCACAAGTCATATTGAATGTGTTCTTAAAAGTAATTACTCTGTAGTTTGCTCAGAGCCTGCTGACAGTCTCCTCCGGCTATAAAATAACATTGGTTCACAGGTTGAGTGAAAGCTGAAAAACCTGAGAAATCCTGTTTCAGGAAAAATTAGCAGCTAAACCTAATGAGAGCTCTTAAAACAACTTCCTTCTGGCCCAGGCAGCTCACAGGAAAATGAATCCCTTTTCAGATCCATATGCTTGCTGCAGTATTTCCTGTGTTTTTCTGGTCACATTCACACACATAATTCATGTGAGTTTTCAGTCCTAGCTGTGGGCCTAAGAGGATGTGGTTGAAATCTTCAGTCTGCTCATGTTCTTGTCTCCATGCCAAAGCTCTGGTGGAGGGTTTTGGGAACTCTCTGTTCCTGCTAAACTGGGCAATGTCGCATCCCAAGGGGTGAGGGAAGGGAGAAATTACGGAGAGGAGGAGAACCACGTGGCCATCTTTAGAAAAAAATGTGATTTTCAATAAATTCAGACTACTAGTCGTCCACTTCAAAAGGGAAAAAAATCAAGTCATAAAACTCAGACGACATCCCCACCACAAGGAACCCCATGCAGGTGGGCCCCAAGAACCAGAAGCTGTGTTTGTGGAAGGATTGTGCTGTACAAGCCACCACAGATGTGCTCAGTGCACGGTGGTGCCACTCACACTACACAGAGCTCACTGTGAACCTTGGGCTTGCCTGTAGCTTTGCATGCTGTCTTTTGACAGCTTTGCCTTTTCGGGGTTGAGATGGTTGTAAAGGAACTGTGACCAGGTGAAGCGGAGATAGCAACAGACGTGGAGGGACTGCAGAGGTGTGCAGTTAGATACATTTTCTTATAAGAGTAAATTAGAGAAGGTGAGCCTCATACTGCGGAGGGTTTTTGCTAAGATCCTCCTTAGGGAGGTACCCCTGCGTATACCTGTGCTCCTGTTGACCCACCTCCACCCCCAGCAGACCCCAGTACAACCTGACCAGCTGCCCCGTGCCCCCCATGCCAGCCCCACCAGCGGTGCCAGAGGAGGGACCTGCTGCCCCCCGTGTGGCTGGCTGATGGCACGGAGCTGAGGTGTGGCAAGGACCTGATTAACACCCTGGGTACCCTGCCTGCAGCTCCTCTCCGGGAGCTGAGGAGATGTCAATCACCACAGGAGCCCCAGTGGATCGCTTGGTCAGCTTTCTCGAGATCAAGCTTGGGATTTTCAGTGCAAAGGGGCAGTTATTTATTCCAGCAGGGCTCACTGGAGTCAGAGTCTGCCGTGGGGCTTGGTTGTTAACCTCCAACCCAGAAATATGGCTACAGCCAGGAAATAAAATTTAATGCCCTTCCAGATGACTGGCTTCACAAGAACCTAACATCTCATATAGAAATATTATCTTTTCTTCAAAAGCTGTTTCAATTCAGAGCACAGCACTGCCAAAATCTTTGGAATTTCACTATAAAAATGTCTTATGATATAAAGTAACCAGAATAACACATGTTGCCCTTCTTGAGCTTTCTACTTTATGTTTGAAAATAAGTACTAAGCCTCCCACATTCTCTTTCTGTAATATTTTATGTTGTTATTGCTTAAAAGGTTGACTTTTTAATGTCTTCTATTACTGCTTAGGAGCAATTAATAATACTATGATGTTTACACTGCTCTGTGTTTGGTATAACAACACTCAATAATACTACTTTCAAGCCATAAATGCTGTTTCACAAACATTTGTAAGCTAACCATTCTATCATAAATGCAAAGTCATTTTTTCTATCGTAAGAGGGTCTGCCCTTAGAAAGAGGCAGGTTTAACATTCATTGCGTGAAGATTAAAATGAAATATAGGATATGAGGACTTCATGCTGAACTGAATGAAGTCAGTGGAAAGGAGTATTTCCCAGACTTTGGTCTGGGTTGGATCAGGCCCGAAGACCACACATGGTGATTTGGGGACTGATATTAGTGCTCGGCACAACCTTTTATTTTTCACACACCAGGTAGTGGTGGCAGATGACAAGCTATATCACAAATGCCCCCTTTTTGGTGTACAGCAGATGTCAAGCTTAATCTCCACTGAACATCTCAGCCTCTCTAAAGGTAATGTGGTATTTACTGCAGCCAGGGCCAGAGCCATTTTGAAGCAGAAGTCGCCAGCTGTGTGAAATGAAACGTACTCAAAGCTGCCAGCAGTAAGAAATTAAACACAGACTATGGCAGCATCTGCCAACTTTTAGGGCAGTAGCAGAACAGTGGTAGCCAATTGAACTTGAGGTGGCAGCAATTTAATGGACCCCATTCAGCAGCTTAGAGATTCTCTCTCTCTCTCTCTCTTTTTTTTTATTGTATATACTGTTACCATACTACAAGTCTCGGAAAGGAGAGAGGGGAGTAGACAGAGTGAGGAAAAGAAACAAAGCACTGGAAGATAGCATCCTGAGAAAGAACAGCACACAAGCATATCCTGCCTCTTTCTTGCAGCAGTATATGTACAGGAATTTCACAAATACAATCTCTGTAACTAGATCTGATACATCAGATGGAGCAGAGCCAGGAAGTTTGTCCAAGGCCATGCTATATTAAGTGGTGTGGCAGTTTCAAGGTGCTTTCTGACTAAGATGTGGGTAAGAATGGTATATAAAAGAAAAGAACTACTTTTGAAACCAAAGCTGCAGCTTTCTTTTGTGACCTGGTTATGCAAAAGAAAAAAATAAAAAATAAAAAAAGTAATCATACAAGACTGCAGAATAAATTTTCTTTTCCCAGTGCTTTGGGAAGTTCTGGCAGTTGTGTGCCTTCTACCTGTGAAGCAAAATGCACACATTGATGTGCTGAGTCACATCACATTGCAACACATTAACAAACAAGAGGTAATAAAAAGGTACAGTTTTGACTTTTTTTGTTACCCAAGAAACAACTATTGAGATGGATCTTCTACCTAAAAAGAAGGAACTGAAGAATGGGTGCCATCAGGCTAAAGAGCGGATACCGATGCAGGACCGCTGCAGCTCTGCTAAGGGATCTGAGAAGTACTTAGCTCCATCCCTGGTGCTTGCTTCAGGTACTGGACTGTACCTGCATTGTGGAGCAGTCCCAGACATCCGCCCAGAATTCATCCCAGTCCCTTACCCTGCTGGAAAAGCAAAGAGGTCTGGAATATGAGTTCAGGACTGAGGGGATAGCTGAAAACCAGCTCCTTCTTTTGTTCTGACTTTGTGGCTCATGTACAGCACAGTCACATTAAAAAAAGGGTAGGTAATTTCTCATCATTGTAGAGATTGGAAGAATGTAATAACCTGAGGCAACGTGATTTACACCCCATAAGAAAAGCATATGAACAGCACCAGCTTAGTCTGTGAATTTTGACAAACCCAGCCTGATGTATAGAAAACAGTGCAAGATGTGTGTAAGATTGTGGCTAACATAAATTTTATAAAAAGTAAATTTAAGACTGTGTGTGAAGCACAAATCACACAAAGACAGAGTATTTTTCTTTTTTGTATAGTATATTTGTTTGTTTTGCTCTGATATATTTAGTTAATGTTAGAATCCCTTTGCAGTTTGCCATATAAGAAAGCAGCCCATAAACTTATATGGGTTTCTGTAGTCTCTGCTTAAGACTCACAAACTTAATTCCTCTGCCACTTGAAGTAAATTTAGCCTGAGATTTTAGTGCTGTGATGATTCTCGTGGGCTGTGAACTCGGTGCTTGCCACACTAACAACAATCCTTTATGTCTCCAGACTCTATCCATGTTCCTTGTTAACCTTCAGTCACAAAGTAATGAGATGCATCAGACATTGTGAAGCTGGCCTAAGGGGTTACAAATTTGGATGAGGGCCACATACTGTACTAATTGCTTCTAATAAATTACATATTTCAGGAGGGACATCATGATTTTAATCATTTATTCTGCACGTTGTTTCCTTTGGAGAGAAGAACAAGGCGGCACTAAAAAGCCCAGCATCTGAAATTCATGGCAGAGACTAGAAAGAGCTCATTTAATATCAACCGTCATTGTAAATACTAGAATCATGCACGTATCAAATCCCTGGGTCTGAACACTGTGGGAAGAGCCAGTGAGTCTTGGTTGTTTTAATGAGCCAAGCCAAAATTATGTCAGTGGATGCCCCTTAGATTTATAACAATTCAGACTTAATCCCATTTCAAATGCTGTAGTTAGGACCTACCTGAAGAAAAAGTATTTGCTTGTCTGCAGAGAAAAACACATTAAGAGGGGAATTTAAAAGATGAATTCTCCCAGGGAGTAGGGGGAAAACAGAATCAAATGTACCTTTCACCTTGGTGGGGTAGGACTTTAATTATGATCTGATAGCAGCTAAATGTAAAAGTGGTCCAGTGAACACAAAAACCAGCAAAAGTAAAGCCCACTGAAATTAGTAGGATCTTGATGATGAGCCCACCAGCCTCCTGAAGGGTGAACTCAGAAGAGGGAAGGTTTCCTATTTCCCTGACCTCTAGCACACCCACACCAGTGGGCTCACTGTTAATGAAATCCTCAAACCACTCGGGAATGAGCATTTCCTTCTCAAGGGAAGACCTTGATGGTATTTAAATAGCTGCTAGTATTAATAGCAGAGGCTGGTAGATAATGTGGAGACTTGTGAGCTCTGGGGAGCAATGCAGGTTTGGGAACAGCTCAGACTGTCTTGTGTTTGTCTTTGTAAACCTGGTTTCCTGTCACTCCAGTCTGTGTTTCCTTTCAAGGATGAGCTGATATACCAAACAAAACGTGATTATCTAGGCAAAAGGAAAACTGCCTTGGTACAAAGTACGCCTTCGATGGGAAGCTGCAGATGTAGCTCCGAGACTCAAATGTGCTCTTTTAATTTTCAGGTAGTAATGAGATGCCAAGGAAGTACCATTACCAGGGATACGTGCAGTCTGAGCTACTCCTCTCTACTTTAGAGGGTTGTTATCCCATTTCAAACTTCTCTGGAGAGTGTATGTGTGTGTGTGGGAGGGGTAATTGTGAGAATCCAGCACAACTTCCAAGGGCTCCTCTGCCTCCCCAACCAGAATAATGAAGATAACTTTAAGGATGCCATTCATGGATGAATGGATATTTTTGCTAAAACAGCTGGACATCTGCTTTGATACAGAGGAAAAGGCCTAAAGGACTCTTCTTTATTTTTTCATACAAAATGAGAAGCAGGTCGGTAAGTAGGAGTAATAAGCCTTAAGCAATGAGAGTTCACTGAAAAATATTGCCCTGTGTAGAACTAGTAACTTCTAACTGAGACAGCTTCCCCTGGTTGTTTTTATGGTGTTCTTCATAGGGAGGTACAAAACAACTTCTGCACATGAAGATCTTAAAATGGAAGGAAAAAGTGATAGGGATTCAAGCTTAACACAATAGGACATTGGAAGTTGGGGAAGGAAGAGAGAATCTTTAGTTCAGACATAAACACCCAAGAGTAAGGGAAGAAAGGACACGGACAAAACAGAGGTGATGAACTCAGAGGACAATAGAAAAGTTACTAGATTCTCAAGCATGAGATAAACCTAACACTGATATGGAACAGCATAAGCTTAGTAAAATTAAAAGTTTAGCCTATGACATTGGAGCTGACCTGAAATCGAGAAAGCAGTTTCAGCCTTCCTAATGTTCAGTGTTTCATTTGTTATTATTAGTTATTATTACTATCCTCAGGTAAAAGGTTTTGACATACCTAATATAAACAACATGAAAACAGGTAAATCATAACATACTGAAAATATTATGTATTTGGTCTTCAGATTCTGACTTTGGCTAACATTACATACAGTGTAAGAGTACAAAACTAACAAACACTGCTGCAGCAGGGTTAGCAAAAGAAGTATTTTTGAAAGCAAACTTAAAATTCTCTGCCATCCATTAGGCATAGTAATACAATACTAGCAGGAACTGAGCTGTTATCTGGTTTGCTGTCTGATTTGCTCTCCAGATTACCACCTAAATCAATAGCTCTTACATTGATTTTTCCAGCACACTGTATTCCAGTAAAAAGAACAATGCTCTGAGATGAGTCAGCTATTTGCTACGTCTGCAGGGACTCTGGTACAATTTTGTTTAGGAAAATAAAAGTAGAAGCCAAAGTACACACACATATATAGTGATAAGACCCTGCCTGTTGCTTGCACCCTAACCTGACACTGTCACTGCAGACACAAGGGTTTGCTACAGCTCGCTACAGCAACTACAGACCTGCCTCAAGACAGACCAAACCATTGTAAGGATGGAACCAAAGTATTTGGGGGCAATGTTAGACAAATAGGAGCACTTTCAGTTTAGATGACTGCAATGGCAGAGCCGGAAAGTATGCCCAGATTTAACTAAGAAGCTGATCTCCATATGCTTACTATCACATGTAGATCATCAGCAGTACTGCATTTTCATATATTTATTTAGTGTATTTTCACATATTTGCATATTCCATATAACAAGTACTATAGCCCTGGTATCGTATTGAGAGATATTCATCACCCAGAATGTTATTCTTTACTCTATATTGAAGACTACCCTGTGAGTACACTGAGGGAGAAACAGCACACAGGGAAAGCATATGCAAAGCTGAGTGAATAGTGTGAAATCATGAAGTCTGCCATTCTGAAAATATTGCTGAGTATTGCAAACCGCTATAAAACTAAATCATTTAAGTCATTACAGAACTTTTACAAAATTCTGCATTTCACAGTTATGCTTTCACAGCATTGTGTGTTTTGGATTGCTATGTTTTCCTTAGTCTAAACAAAATAACATTCATGTTTTCATAGCAATGAAGAGGAAGGAATAATGAGTTTTCTACTCCAATGCTTTTTTTTTTAAAATAAGAAGGATAGTATTTATGACAGTTTAGTATCTTGAATTTGGAGCAATCCAAGCTGCTTACAAGTAGGGTTACCAACTTCCAGGTGTCCACCCTTGTATCTAGCTGTACCATGCAGTTTAGGGTGTTAAGGTGTACAGGAGAGGCATTTTGTTCTTTGCTTTGTGTACAAGATACTTCAGGTCAGTTGTGAACTGTCTTTCCTACAAGAAAATCTGTTCCCTGGGAATAAAGTTGATGGAGGGGCAAACTATGCCAGGCAATTCCCCAGACCTCAGCAGGGGTAAGACTGAGCAGGTTGCAGAGGAGCTATGAGGACCTATATTACAGGGCACTTCATTTACACATTATTTAGTTTAGGCTCACAGAGCAAAATAATACAGCAGTGAGATCAATAGGTGTTATTGCTATTCATGCAAAGTTTCTTCCTTCCATAAATTATTACAATTGACTATAATAAAATTATTTCTAATATCCAATAAACAAACTTCAGCCCATGTTGACAAACAGATAGCAAGTCTTGTGTAGCACCTGGGAGATGTTTTCACTGTTGCTGAGTGCTGGAGAACTGAAGCTACAGAATGAGATCTGTAGAACTGGTTGTTACAGTAAATTACCTAACGACAGAGTTCACTCTACAAATCAGATATCCTATTGTGCTGAGCAGAAGGAATGGTAATAGAGGATATTCATAATATATCCAGAGACACCCTGCAGGACTGGCTTTGGTCTGCAGTCTGTAAATGGTCCTTTACTGAAACATGCCAGTATGAAGAGCCGATAAATCACCATAGATCTCACCTATTTGTCAGCATTCGCAAGTCCAACTCTGTTCAGACATTGGAAAAACAAGGCCTAGATGAAGCTGCCTGATTGCAGCTAATACTCTGCTGCTTTCATGTTCATTCCTAAGAAGCTCATAAGCCCCCTAAACATTTACTGAGATTCCTTGTGACAAGTAAGGCTTTATGCTTCCTGTGTTGATGCTGTGTTCAAGGGATGTAAGTTCAAACTTCTCAGTGCCCTGCGCTGTGCTACTCGTGGGCACACGGGGCCATGGCTTGTCCCTGGGTGTCCCCTGCATGCAGGAGGGGACAAAGCTGCCACGCATAACAGGGGGCGAGTGCGCTGCTGGGGGCAGGGACAGTACCTGGACAGTACCTTTGAGGGCAGGCGGGGTGTACACGCTCTGCTTCCTTTGCTTTGGCGAGGCGCTCTGGGACTGGGGATTTAAAAGAGAGAGAGAGACGGTGAGAGACCGAAGCGGAGAGAGCCTTCCATGCTTGGCAGCTCAGAGTCTTGCCACGCAACTTCTCCCTCTCGTTATGTGAAAAATGTTTTAAGGAGGGTTGCCACAAATGCAAATTCTTGTTTCATATTTGAAATCGCCCTGGGTGCTTGCCAGTGTAAGTGGTACACCCTTATGGCCACAGTAGGGTGGGACTGAAACAACTGCTGAGCACATGCAAGCAGCGATGGGCAATTTGTAATATCCTGCAATGCTCCGCATTGCTCCAAGTTTAGAGGGTGCATATATCACTCTGAAAAGTTTATATGAAAATGATACTCTATAAACCTGATGCCCGTTCCTGACAACTTTTATAGCTCTCAGGCAAAACAGACCCAATATTACTGAAAATTCCCTGAAAAAAGTAATATTGTTAAACATAAAATTAAGGTAGCCTGTGCGTTTAACAGTCTATGTAGCTGACTCTCATCAGGTAAATAAATAATTTATATATTAAAATAATGCAAGATTTACTTTAATTAACATGCCAACTAAACACGGTATAGAGAATGATTCTGTGTATAGGTAAGGCAATACTTAAATTCTTAATACATACATTTTTACATAAGTAAATGGATGATCCTTCTCCCTGCACTTTTTCAGTATATTACTCCCCAAATAATTTCATCAACTACTTTGTCTTTAGCTAGGCCTGTTTTAAGGCCAAAATCACACCCATGTATGAAAGATGAATTATTCTAAAATAACTAAAATTATATACTCCGTATGTAATTTTAAAGAATTAAATACAAAGTATAATTTTTAAAAAAATATATATGGAGTAACAGAAGTGTAATTAGACCAATGTACAGTTAGCAAAAATTGACTGAAATATATTCTAGTGCTAAGGCAGTGTAACTTCTGCAGAATTAAAGCAGTTAAATTGGTGTATATGTAATACGGAATAACTCCATAAACAAATGACAATAAAACTACATAATATTTCACACATGGCTAATTTTTGAAGACATAAGCACCACATTATATTACCAAGAAAAATATTTAAAAAGCTGTGCCTAAGCAAGCTTTATTTTCTTTCATAAATTTCTAGTAGTGTTTGCTCATAATGATGCTGTCTTTTCCCAAATATTTGCTAAAAATGCCTCCTACTTTTCCCCTGAGTACTTTGGTACATTGTCAGGTAATTTTAATCAGATCTATCTCTTCAAGGAACATTTGAGACAGCTCTTAAGAAAACACTTCCACATGAATACAGCCAATCATATTACCTTATCACAATGGATGGAGTGATAACATTTATAAATAAAAGACTGTCTTCTGTTGAAAAAGCAAGCTATTTATAAACACCGTGGGATAGGTTGTTGATCCTCACCCCAGTGAGTCACTGTAACCCTGTGTTTGAGCCCAAATCTGAAACAATCAATACCGCCTGCTGCTATTTTGAGCTTTGCCAGCTTCTCTGAGCAATCAGGGGAGGAGAAAGTGGTCGAGGAGCTGCAGGAGATGTGCAAGGGGAGATCAGAAAATGAGAGTGGAGGAGCCGGCTTTCAGCTGTCCTGCAGACAGCACCAATCCTGTACCTTCCATGGGCTTGGCAAGCAATGGCAAGGGGGGAGTTTGCAGTGGCTTTGCAGCCCCACAGCCAGTGCTGACTGGGACGAGCTGGCAGGGCCACCTTGGGCCAGGTCAGCTTTGGTTTGAGTGGGCAGGGCAGCAGGGTGGGGAGGAAATGTGCCTTGGCCAGCTCCCTGCTCTAGGGTACCTTCTGTGCTGCTGGAGGTGGGGTGACTGCGCAAAGAAAGACATCAGCTGGGATGAACCAGTAGGCCACAAAGGGATTTTAACAGTAGGTCTATTTTATCTGTAAATGCATTGTAAGAAAAAAAAAAATGTATTTCACTTACTTCTGCCTGTGAGATGTTTGTTCTCTTCTCATCTTTTTCTAGAAGAGGAAAAGATAGAAAAAGAGAAAAGTTAGTACAAAAGAGTTTGGCCATGCAAAGTACTGCAGCTCTGCCCTGCGCCCTACAGCACCATTGTAAATAAGAAACTTCCCTTTTGATTTACAGCTTGTGTGTTTCAGAAATCCAGAGGCCCTGATTAGCATTTAGACATGAGCACTGTGTCTAAAGCCCTTCACTCACGTCTTTTGACTGTGAACTGACAAGTGTTGATTATGTGTGGTCAGCACCCGGCCCTTCAGCTGGGCTGGCAGCAGGGCTCCATGCTTCAGTGGCCATGGGGACCCAGGGCTGCTCTGCCCAGGCCCTGCAGTCTCCCATTTCTCCAGAAAAGCATGCTTACCAAGGCCTAGTAGGTTGCAGTAATCCTCAACAAGAACTCCACCTCCATTCAGCTGTTAATTCACTAGCAATGACACTCAAGAGCACCTCACAGAAACATGCAAAAACAGCAAACCAAAGCGTAACTAAGTCTAGTCTTTCGTCTTAAAAAAACACTGGTGTGGTGTTGGAAATGGCTGTGAAATATTTCCTGGTACTGCTTGCTTTTGTTGCCTTAGTTTGCTCTTGAGCATAGGCATGGAAGAAACGTTGAACGCTAGAGATTTCTAATGAAATAAGCACCTCTGAAAACCTAGCTGAACAGCTAAATGAAATTGCTTGAAGCAGAGGAGCCAAGGATCTTCCTAACCACAGCACTAAATCAGTTTGTGCATCAGATTAAATTATTTTTCTAGTGTTGTCTTGATATAGTTAATAGTCAAAAAGTGTGTCTTCTGGTGATGATTTCCCAAATATTTGACAAAGGTCATATGGGATCTTTGATGCACAATAGTTTGGAGCTCTAAAATTTAAGTGTCTTTTAAAAACAGACATCAATGTCTAATTGTGCCGCCACGCCTTACAAATTTTTCCACGTGCAGATACCACTGTGCAATTTCTACTGAGGTGTAGCAGATCTGAAGGAAGAACTAGGTCTGTGTAACATCACTTCATCCAGCTTAGTCCCTGTGTGCCTGCTGCTTGCGGTGTGCTGTGTGTGAGGAGAGCCAGTCCAGGCAGACTGTCTGCATTTCCTCTTGTGCTCTTTACCCTCATGTCCATGCATCTTGCAAATATTGACTTAGTGGGTTTACTCAAAGTATGGATTCACCATTAGAAACATCCAAATGACTTACACTCCAGGTTAAAATATGTGGTTTGAAACAGAGCTGATTACTCCAGTGTGGTCCCAAAGATACGGAATTAGACAAGACAATCAGGAGGCCAGTTCCTGCCATTGATATTTCCATGACCTTGGGCAGATGACTAATCTCTTCCTTGACTTCCCTACCTGTAAATAACTGCTGCAGTACCTAGTATCCTCTTAAAGCTCTTTGGAACATGAAGATAGTCTGGCTAAATGGGTGATTATTTATGTGTTCATAATCTTTCATATTGATAGTATAACAGGGACACCAACTTCAATGACTTAACATTCAATTTTTTTTTTTTTTTTTTTAAGCTCAGAATCCTGGGTTTAGTTCAGAGGCTGAAAATTGATTAATCAGGAACTTAGAGCAAGGAACAATGAAAAGTAAGTCATGTCCCATTCCTTCCTGAAACTCTAAGCTTGTCCAAATTCAAAGTATTTTTGGTAAACTCAGGTTGAGACTTGCCCAAGTTAAAAAAGATGCTGTCAGAAGCTTTGTCAGATTTCAGGTCTTGTTTCTAAGGATTTGCATTTCTCTAATCCTTTGGACTTGCACTTTTAGTGTTCCTCTTAGTGGGGTGACATTAAACCTACCAGAACTGGAAAGTTTCCAGCCTTTCCTTTTATCCAGCAGCCTTTATATGAGGGTAATTTTGTGAACAAGAACTGGTCCTGTATGGAGTTACAAATCATTTATATCTGCAGGGCAAGGAATGCCAATAAACAGCATCAAACACTGTGGAAATTCAAGAACGACTTACAAAAACACAAAACCAAACAGTTTTTCAAATCCAATACAGAGATATCAGAAATGAACCTGAAGGACCATAGGAGACAAACCTGAAGCAGAAGTTGTGAAGTGTTTTACATGAGTTGTGAGATAAAAGGAAAGACAGAGATGGTTGGAGGTATGTTTTGGTCAATGGTACATCTTGGCAGACATTAGTTTTGAGGACAGAAAGAGCATTGCATGCTTATTTTCATAAAAATGTGTCAATGGAGAGCATAGATCTTTAAGGAGAGGTGACAAGAAATAGGAACAAGGGAAACTGAGATCACTGTATGCCATAGACCAAGGCAGGGAATAGAAAATACACAAAAATTCTGCACATAGGAGAGAAGGAAAAGATGTAAAGCAAGGGAGATAGAGCAAGAAGAGGGCAGTCCTTCTGTGTGTGCAGATGAGGTAGTGATGAGAGACATGGGCAGTGGGTTGTAGCCGAAGCTAGAGGAGAATTTTAGAGATGACAGAAAGCAGAGCAGGAGGGCAGTGTGCACTGGAGCTCGACCAAGAGCTTCCTGTCCAGGGAAATAGTTTTGAGCTATACTGGTCTAACTGAAGAGTTGCAATTATACTTGTGTGAACACTGTTTCTTGGATAGAAATAGTGTTTTTCCAGTCTAAATTATATTGCTTTGAAAGCAGTTTAAATAATGTCATGAAAGCATGCTCTTAATAAGAGTGTGTCCACCAGGGACACACAGGTTAGTTCTGGCATGAGAAGAAATCTCAGAGACAGCAAAATTGGTGATGGGAAGGGATGGTACAAGGTAAGAAAGAACATGATCAGTCAGCTGCTGTAACTGAGATGTATCCATGTAACAGAAATCAAACAAGACATTTCCCACCCTTTCATCCCTGTCAAATCCATTGACAATTATAAACTGAATTTCTTTACTAAACTCTTTGAACATAAATTCCTCTTGAGAGGGGTGAGGAAATGATCTGAAACTAAACAGACTTGATTCACAAGGGAGAATGAAATCCCTTGTTTCTCAGTGTCCTTCAGTTCCCATTGACTACTGTGCACACTTCTACTCAGAAAAAAACACCACATATTTATACAGAAGAAGTAACTTCCTTGTCTTGTTTATAACTAGGCAATTGCACGTGGAGAATTCAATTGATCACGTATACTTCTGTCTTACATGAAATTAAACTCTTGGTTAGATAACTTCTCCCTACAGGTTCTCTTTCTGGGGCCAGGGAGACTGTTTAATGATGCTCCATTTTCTTCTCACAGACCATAACATTGCTCACAGAACACAATACTGCTCTGTTATACTCCAGATCTGATTATATGGCATTTTTCCAGTTTGACTTATTCTCAGCTGCCCTAATTAGCTAACTACAATCTAATACTCAAGTCATTTCTTGACAGCTTTTACGTTTTTGTTTTCAAGTGGTATGTTAGAAATAATATGAGAACTGAGAACAGATTTGTGTGTACTCAAGTTACTGGAAAGTGGGGATTTGTCTCCCACATGCTCATGTTAGCTTAGCTCTTTTGAACATTTATTAGCACAGCCACCCAACCAAGCTGACAGAATAAGCTGAGCTACTCCAAGGGTGTCCTTACATGAGGTCAGAAATAAGGTGGTGTTATCTGAGGTCAGACAGGATCAGAGCTGGCCATGGGCAGAGTGACAACTGCCTAATGCAGCTCATCACTATTCTGAAGCTACATTGCTGTGGAAACAGCAAGGGCATGCCGAGGGAAGCCTGATGGTCATTTTCAAGATCAAAATTCAGCTGCCACTCTTCTCCCACTGGGTAATGTTAATGCACTTGCAGCAGTCATGCAGGGCAAGAGGCGATGTGTTTTAAAATATGTGGCCTCTGATACCACTCATGGACTCTGCAGTGGAGTCATCCAGCAACAGCTCACCTCATCCAGCTAAGTACCCTGCTTTCTTTCCTCTTGGCAAGAACAAATAAAAGCCTCTTCTGTAGGGTTTCAGTCAGGAACTGGAGGAACAGACCAGGTCAGAGAGGCTGGCTTTTACACAAGAGAGAAACTCAGTAAAAGGTTGGTGTAGTTGTTGGAGAGGGTGTTGTGTAGAGAGTTTGGAATTTTCCTTGGGAAAACAAAGATGTGGAGTTTCAGATAAAATCATAGGTGGTTGGTAAGGTTTGGGACTTTTTTGGGGGGTCAGAGTATCTAAATTTCCCCTTAAAATAATAACTACAATAATTCTTTCATTGCTCAGATTGTGGAAATAATGCAGGAGCCACGTGCCTATAATAGATGTAAGTTAAAGAAAGAGAAACAAGAATGGTCTGAATCTCACTGAAATGATCCTGAAGAAAGAGTTTAAAGACATGATGCCACCATCGGTCTGGAGCCTGCTTACAGTCCTGCCCCTATACGGTGTCAATGGTACCACTGGAAAGAGCAAAGTAAATGAGCAGAGCTATGGACACAGCCTTTTGCATGCAGACTTTAGTGCAGGACACACCAAGCTGTGGAGGCAGAAAACAGATAATGCTACAGCTATGAAACAATTCTGCCAATTTCGTGAGTTTTTGTGAAGTGTCTCCATGGCAAAACACTACCACACCTGTCAGCAAAGCTTTCTCTCTTGAAAAATGTGAAAGAAATGAACCAACTGCTGACTTCTTATGAATATGATAGATGATATACAGTTTTGTAGGCCGAAAATTGAAACTCATTTTCCTGGCTCTGGCTCCACTTAGCCATCTCTTGAGATGAAAAGGAGGGTAGCTCTTGGCTCCAGGTGCAGCGGGTTGGTGTTCGGGCAGTGGGCAGCAGAAGCCTGCTCCCAGTCCTGCTGTGTGCTAGTTTTGCGATAAGGCAGATCACCTGCTTCAAAAACTTGCATTCAAATGGCACAAACAATTTCAGGAACCAGAAAAAGAAATGCATTATTTTTCAAACAATTCTTCATTCTCTTGCCACTTAGTGGTAGGTGAACCTGAAATTTTCTGAACATTTTGGTTTCTGTCATTTCACGTTTCAGTTTCTCCATCATAAAATATTGGATTTTAAAAATTATTATTATTAATCTACCAGCTTGCCTCACTGGTGTTTGGTGACCACAGTTTGTATTTGCATTTGTATTTCTAAAATAAGCTCACTGAAATCTGATTTAGAAATTGACTGGCGTAATATTATTTAGTGATTTTTTCTGCTATAAAAACTACATTTCCTTTCTTCTAGAAGACAAAATAAGATCAAAAAATATTTCATGCTTTGCTTTTGGCAGAACACTAACCACACATTGCTGGATTAGCTAGAACTTATAGCTTTTTGCTAAAACACTGAGCTAGGAAATGGAAAAAGTACAATAAGGCAAACATTAAAAAACAAGAACAACAACAACAAAAAAACCTAATTAGCTGTTAATTGTTTGACTTCTGCTTGTTGGTTTCTATTTGCCTGTATCTATCAATGAGAACTTGACTATGGGTATGGATGTAATTACATGTAATTACAAAAAAATATCCTGGTAGGCCCTCCCGGCATGAGTATATGTTTCCGAAAATTTTCACATTGCAAAAGCACCTCATTAAACTCCAATATTGCAGCTGCTGTGGTAAATGTAGCTAGAGGGTCTTCTCCCTCCTCAGTCAAACGCTGACAGGAGAGTACATTCATTACTGTTCTGCTGCATTTCACACACTAATCGGCATCTAAATTACTGCCTGCTCCTTTAGGGAACACTAATAGCAAGATCTGTATAGGAAATATTAATAAAAAACAGGAAAGAGAGGAGTTTGCTAGAAACACAAGCATTAGGATGCTTAACATGTAAGGCACCTGCAGTTAAGGCACGTATCCTGTGGAAGATCCCGTGCTACTCCGGCAGCACCTACCTGCCACCCAAGCTGAGGTGACTGTGTGGTAGATGGCTTCTGCACACCAAAGATTGGCACAGTGTGGCAAGGTTGTTCTGGCTGAGAGGACAGAAAAAGATTGAACTGATGGAACCAAAGAGAATGGGTCAGAGAGAAATGTGCATGTGGGACAGAACAAGGAAGCAGCCGTGGTCTTATGCTCATGGGTAACCCCCTTGTAGGACAGGGAACTCCCACAGGGCTGCAGCACTTTGCACTACCATGCCCTTAATTGCTACTTGGAAAAAATAAAGCCAGTTAAAAAAAATAAACGCGAAAAGTGGCAACAACAAAAAAACTTAAGATGAAACCACAATGTGGCAATTTTACTGATTTTACTGTTTCCTTTTCTAAAAAATAGAGACTCCTGTTCTGTAGAATTCTCTTCCTAGACAGTGACTTTCTCTGGATTTATTTTGATACACTCCTGCTTATAGCATCAGAGAGTTGAATTGATTGTTCTCCTGGAAGTGCAGCACATGGAGAGTCAATCTTGAAGCTGTGAGGAAGGGCTGGGCAGCTGGACATGGGGTGCTGCATAGCGATGTGCCTGGCTGTATGGGAAAGGACCCCAGTGTCTGCGGAGAGCAGACCTGTGTGCTCTTCCACCACCTGGCTGTTCCATGTCCCGCACCTGAACAAAAGGCTTGGATTCACCTGGGCTTTCTTTACATCCAGACCACATATTCCTATACCAGTGGGAAATGGCTCTGCAAGGAGTTTATTACTAACTCAGCATTTACATGCTATTTCAGCCCAAGTGTAGTTGGTCATGCCATCTCCTACACTAAGCTGGCTCAACATTACTCTCGTTCATCTAGATGTTTTTTCCAACGAGCTTCTGACTGTAACCAGCCTTTCAGAGTTAGCTAAAATGCCATAGGCCTGATGAATCAGTTTGGTTGGACATTTTATCTTTTCTTTCCAGGTGAATTAGCCCATTTATATTCACAGAGCTATTTCCCACCTTCAGTATTGAAGCAGCCATAACTAGTACTGAGTATGGACAGCCGTCATATTAGACCAAATACTTCCTGATGGTGCTCAAAGACAACTTCTAAATGAAAAGAATGATCATACTTCTCCTACCAACACAACAGCATCTGGTCCAAGCAGGGTCTGCACTACTGCACACCACACAGGAAGTACACAAGGTCCCACATACAACTGCACAGCTGTAAGAATGTGAAATTAAACCCTTTCATAATATACACAGATCAAAATTTCCTTAAAACATACATTCTGATACTGTAATCTGGTTTGGAAGAAACTGGAGACATTACAAACATCAAATGTGAATCTGAATGCATTTGTTCACGTCACATGAATCTCAAAAGGGAATTGTATGGTGGTGCCTGCTTCACGAGCTTGTTATTCCAGTTTCACACCCAGCTATGTAAATCAGTCTAGTTTCACTGGCATTAAACTAGAATATAACAGTGATGAATCAGGTCTGCAGCCTTACCACAGAGCACTCATGAATTGTTATTACAACCATCAAAAAATCATCCTTCTCCTAAGCTTTATGTTTTCAACTTTCTGTTCTCCCTCCCTAAGAGATTCCAAACCTCTTAAATAAATAAATAAATAAATATTTAAGTTCCATAAATCAATTTAGTATCTCAAAATATTCATTGGAAGATATTTTAAGTTCTTTATTTTCTCCTGTCTTATTAATAATGACTTATTTCTAATCAATAATGACTGAGTTTTTCTTTCTGCCTTCTTTGACACTCTGATCATACATTAAGCAAAACACCATCACATTGCTAATCATCACCGCTTTGCTAACGGAGATCCTCTTGTAATGCATCTAGGAGTCGTGCGCACAGACAGATGGGTGTAAGCAAGAGCACATCTGCATCTGCTGTGCTTTGCTGCTCTGCATAGGCAGGATGTGAGCTGAGCAGCACTTACACACTTTGGTGAGCATTTTTAACACAATTAGACCCTACTAACAATTTTTAAGGCTATGAGCAAAATATGCACCATAATCAGGAGCTTTTATAAAGGCAAACTGAACTAATTTGACAGAATGGTAAAGTCCCCTTGTAATATTTGAGTGGTTTTTGGTGGTGGTGGTGGTTTGTTTTTGTTTGTTTGCTAGTTTTACTACTTCCATTTACTATTTTACTTACTAGCCCAGTCATGATTTTACTAGAACACAAAGCAGCCTTTGTGGATAAACCTGTCATGAAAAAAATCTTCCATGCTAAAATTTCTTTTTCTCATAGCAGAAGTCCTGCAACCCTGCTCCCCCAAGGCCCTCTTCTGCAGCCCTGCTCTGTGAGAGGGTTGGTGAGCAGGAATGCTGGGGTAGACCTTCCCGACAAGAAGTCCTCGTCAGTTGTATGGGGATGGTTACACACCTGGCAGTTCTTCCCAGAGAAAGAAATTAAGCAATGAGAAATACACTTAAAATAAATTTTCTCTTCGAATAACTGATGACTGACTGAATAATTGACTTGTCTTTAAATCAGTGCTAGGCTTGGAGCTGCTTTCTTGCAGTGTATCACTATCCTGAAGGGTATCTATGTACCACAGACTTCTCTTTGGTGAAGTCAACAGAGATAGCTCTCAAAAAATAAGGGGCAAGAGTGGAACAAGGAGAACAAGAGTGGAATCAGAAGAAAGAAAGTCAGTCTTTTATTTCTTATTCTTTCAGTATTTCTGATTATATATATATATATATATATATATATATATATATGGTCCCAATATAAACATCTTACAGGGTTTGGGGGAATTTCTCTGAGATAAACTTTCTGTATAATCTGCAGCTATCAGCTAGTAATTCATGGCATTACAGCTGGGAGACATCTCCTGCAAGACCACGAGGTGTCACTGCGACCAGAAGTACCAGGTCAGGGTTGCCCTATACCTGGCTTCGAAGCTGCATTTAGTTAAAAGCAAAGTACATTTTCCCATTTCCAGCACAACAAAGTTAAGCTTAATCCCAAGTCTTTGTAATTTGTCATCTGTGCACACACTGCAGCGCCTGTTACGCTCTGACCCTCCGGAACAAGAGGTACTTCAGGGCCTGGTTTAGTTTACAGGAAGGTTAGGGGAAGTGAATACTGCTCTAGACAAAACAATTCCAGCCCAGAAGTTCAAAACACGTTGAGTGCTGCTCAGTGTAAATACTGTGGCAAATCTAAGGTCTGCATCAGCAAAACAAACCAGAGTTTATGAGAAAAGCGAAAAACAGAAAATCATTTTACTACTGACTTTACTAGGCCATAAGCAAAAGGAAGTTTTGCCATTGACTTCAAAGCCACAATTTTATCCAAGATATATTGCATGAGTATGGTAAACAAATAAACAACCAACCAAATAACAACAACAACAAAATGAAACCAATGAACCAACCGACCAACTAACCAAGCAACAACAACACAGACAAATGACTGTCATTTAGTGAACTATTTCTAGCATTACATCAACTAGGAAAGAACTCCAGCCATCTGCTGACTGACTTCTTAGTCTGAATTGTTACACATACGCATAATATAGATAACAATATATAAAAATATATAATACACATATAAATAAGGACAGTCACATTAATAGTCACTCCATCTGTGAGATCCAAGTTAATTCATTCAACTAGATAAAAGTGAGCAAAAACTCAAACTGAAGCAAACTGCTGTGATTGGTGATGTGGAATTTGAAATGCTTGGCCTGTTGGCCTGAATGTTGATTGTAAATTCGAGCCTCAGATGTGTGTAAAGTGTGTCTTAAAAGATACATGATGAGTTGCACACAACTCTCTTTTATGGGCGTTCTTTTAGGATGATTCAACTCTCTTCAAGACTGAAATGTAGATAAGAAAAATTCTTTGTGAGGCAAATATATGTAAACTAGGGTGACGCTGATTTTCTGGCATGATCTCTGGTGGCTCTGGGGAAGAACGTCATTACAGTAGGAGGAGAACTCGACAGCCAGCATTTCTTTGTGCCTTGGGAGGTGCTGGAGGGTCAAAGTGAAGTACAAGATGACCTTGGAAAAACAGAGTATCACAGCGACTTGGAACAAGTCAAGAGACAAGGAATGGAAAATCAACCTAAAGCATGACACTTTGTCTCAAAATTTGACTGCCTGTGTAGAAGGAGAACTTACCTAATTGTGAGGTTATACTGACACCAGGCCTATTCTGACACAAAAGGATAAGTCAACAAAGATTACATCTTTGCTCTATGGGTTAAGGGCAGTTTCCACACTCACAGCACAGACCAGCCTGGAACATGACAGTGAAAGAAAAGAAATGCATGGAGGAAGAGGGGGAAGGGGGGGAAGTAAAGATAAAGACTGATTCTGAGAGGCTTGAGGAGGGCCAGAGCTGTCCAGTGACTGCCAGCAAATACTCGAAGGAACAGGAGCAAAGAGCTGAAACTTCCCACTAAAATCAATGTGTCCAAGCAAAACATACTGCCAAACTGTTAAATATTTGCAAGTAATGGCTAATGTTTTACCAACTATTACCAAAGCACATTCACAAAAACTTCCCAAACAGTTTGGCCATTGACTCTTAACACTCCTAACAATACATTAGTTTGTGAAAAGAGTTAACTTGTTCATTAAATATTTTCAAGTAAAAAAAAACTAAGTACCTTGAGAGAACAGGTTGGGAATTCACCAGTAATACTGAACAGTGTCAGTAGTATGTTACTTCCCAGATGATTGCTTGTTTTATGTTCAGTCTGTGTTCAAATGAGATAGTGAAGAAGCTGAGATCTAAGTACAGCTGAGGCAAAGATCATAAAGAAAAATCCAAGATGACCAGAAATACAATACTAGCTGGTTCCCTGATATACGTTTAAGCATTCCCTAATAGCTTTGTATAGAGGAATCAATTGCAATGGAAAGTGGCTTGGAACTGACCCACCAGTGGCAATCTATGTACTGGTGTTGTAGCTGCAGTAACCCCCCCGCGAGCTGTTCCTTTCTCTGCTGTGAGCAACAAGAACATTCTAAATTCTAAAATAAAAGGCATCATCAACAGCCAAAACTAAAAAAAAAAAAAAAAAAAACTTAAAAAAAAAAGTCAAATATTGCTTGCTATAGCTCATAAAACAAGAGAAAATATCCTAGCTGAATAGTTTTATATTGTACAGTCTGGAAAGTGGCATTTACCAGGGGAGAAGAAAGCATATACCAAATAAAACTATTCCTTAGCCAGTGATTACTATTGCTGCCTTTGCAGTTTCATTCCTTTTTGAATAATACCTCAAGGATTTCAGTAAAAATATGTTTTAAAGCTAGTCCTTGCCAACTACTCTCTGCTTTCCTATGATTAGATTGCACATGCATAAAGCCCCTCTCATACGTGTATCGGTTTATGCTCAAATGAAGTGAGCTATTAGCAATAGTGCTTCTTGGGTTTTGTGACCCTTATACAAAAAGAAGATGCAAATGTCACTTTTGTGGATTCATTCGTTGTTTTTCTATCTAGAAGATAGAAAAAGCGTCAACATAATGAGGTTCCATAATCTCATTCTCACCATGAACATGGCTAGACAGGATGGAAATGACAGGGCAATCATTTGTTAACGCAGACTAAGTTAGCCTGTAATTTCCAAAGACATTTTTCAGAATTTCTACTAACCTCACTAAATACCAGGGCCAGAGGGGATCCTGTATTTTGTGTTATACGTCTTCATCTGCACTGTCACAATCAGCAGCACATCATTGTGATTCATGTGGAATGAATTGTTCCACACCCTCCTACAGGATATGCTATACACATTAAGGCCCAAGTCATCCACTAGCATCAGCGTTTTAGGAAGCCTGAAAGCACATTTCTAAACAATTACAGCTCTGCTGTCTATTTACCTTATTTCAAAAACAGAAAGTAAAAAAAACTAATGTTGAACTGGATTGGAACACCTGGACACAGTTCTTTAAATGAAAAATATTCCTCTCTCTCTCTCCCCCTCCCGATGGTTCTCCCACCCCCTTCCAACACATTTAATTCTTCAATATAATTCCAAATTGGTGGTGGTCAGAAAAAGAGCAGGAAAGGTTCACCCACATCTTAGCTTTACACCACTGTCTGAGAACAGCTACCGCAGAGAATTCAGAAAGACTTGAAGGGAATACTATCACCACAAGCCTTTCTCTTTTCTGAGTGATAGAGACTCAGTGCTGAAACATTTAGGCTGTGGGATGTCTACGTACCAGGATAAACAGTACTGTAGGATGCAGTAGAGCTCACTGCTTTACTTCAGTAAGAACTTTCCATCTAGCCCAACCAAGCTCCAGCACTGCTGTGTGTGACTCTTCTCTGCTTGTGTTGTCAGAATGAAAGATATGGTCTCAAGTGGAATATACTGCCTTTAAAATGCACATTTGTGTACTTAGCACTGCTAATGGACTTCTGTAAGTGTGGTTTGGCTCTACAAGATAAAAAAAATGCCAAGACATTCACTCACTGTGGTATGCCTGTGTCCTAGGTATCCCAAGGAAAACATGAAGGAAATGATTGCGTAACTGTCCTTCATTCTGCTGCTACCATACTCTCTTGATCACCCAGTAAAGCTATTTAAGGAAAATATTAGAAGTGATGATTTTAAATACATTCACACAATTAGGGTTTTGAGGGGTGGAAGAGGAAAACAGTTCCTTCCACAGACATATGGTATAATTCTATCCTAGAACTGTTTAGATGACTCTAAAAAGGAATTAGGCTGGTTCAGCTGATCATATTTCCCCAGCTCATGACACAGCCATCTCAGACACAAGGAAAGCAAAGCCAAGCTCTGTGGTCCCTGTACACTCTCTGAATTTCAGTAGTCCAGCCTTGTGCAGCTGGTGAAAAGTCCCCTGACTGATTGCATCTTTTTGCTTAGAGTTCTGCTAGCTTTCAGTCCAAATTCATTAAGTTCCTACTGTTGGTGGATGTTGAAGTGAGGCTTTAACTTGAATTACTTCACATAAAGAGTTAATTGTTTTTTCCTCTCTGGAAGCTCAATAAATGGGACTATCTTGATTGATGCTTTAAGTGCAACCCCTCCCCAGTATTCTGAACATAATGAGGTTAGTGCTAAAAGCTGGATTCTCTCTCATCTGTCCACATTATCTATTTATTCTGCACACATCACCATGGTGAACGAGTGCTGCATTAAGTACTAAATAATAGAGGTCAGACAAACCTTGTTGTTTTTTTGTTTATTTGTTTGTTTGTTTTTCCTCCTCGGGAAGGCTGAAACATTTATTAATGGATTTTAGTTTATTACCTTATTTTTTAAAAAAAAAGATCAGTATGATTATATTATTGAAGTATAATTTAAACATAATCTTAAAACATAATAATTTTATATTCTTATTCAAGCCAATTTGTTTTACTATGCCTAAATGGACTTAATTTCAAATTGCCTATGATTTTTCTGCTGTTAAAACAAATAACCCAACACTCAAAATGCAAACAGCATGTTTTTTTCCAGGCTAAACTGGACCTATTTTGATCAAAAATATATATTTAAATGTCACAAGCCCCAATAACTGTCTGCTCATATAGCAGTACTAAATACAGCTTAGGTACTTTGACTATAGGTAGCTACCTATGCCTAGATGTTGCATTTTTTTTAAATCGGAAGCTCACCATGTATTCACATTTCTCACCAAAACAAATTGTATGAAGTGTATAAGTGTATAAGTATTTGGCACAGAGCAAACCTGTTAGGGTTCCTCTAGCAAAGTGCTAAGCCTTATGAATGTAATAAAGCTTGAAGCTGTCACACTGGCTTTCTCACAACATTATGTAGCTTTCCACACTGCTGTTCTCTACCCCATGGCACACCTCTTTGTCACATTAGTGCGCATTAAGAAGAAAACAGAGGTAAACTGTTCGAAAGCTTATCAGTCCTGACACTGGATAATCAAGGAGCTGGAGATATGTAACACGAAACCATATATATTAAAAATGATTTGCAAATAATCTCCTGGGATGGAAGAAGGCTGTTTCTATGGTGCTTTTGTATAAGGAATGAGGAAAACAGATGAAGAGTACAAGGTTCAGTTCTAAAAATACCTCCTGTACTTTCAGATAGCTCCATGGATGTTGACCCGTCAAACGCAAAACCAACAGAGGGCAGGAAGCAGGAGCAATAAGCAGTGTCATGGCACACATTAGGAGCTCAGCAGCATGGATAAGTAGAAGAGGATGTAAATTCACTTGTGGAGTATAAAAGGATGGAATGAGAGAAATGGATAAATGTAATTTTGCCCATACTATGAATGAGCGTCATGTCCTCGCAGTTGCACCATTTCTCCCACCTAGGTCCAAAATCCAAGTTCTGGTTGTAAATGCCCAGCTTCCATTTCCAGACAGCAGTCATGCTTAGTCCCTTCCACAACCCAGAGCTTTCTCAGACCATGATTGCAGCTCATGCTTCCCCTTCTCATGGAGGGAAGACAAACATCACTGAATGTGAGGAACTTGTCTTGTTTTGACTGTGAATTTACTTACTTCAGCCAAGCAGACTGCAGTTGTCTGTGTAGTCTGGGGGTTTAGGTTGTCAGCTGCAAATAGCCAAGGCTCATCCTGAGCTGAGCTGAGGACCATGTAGTACATCCAAAGAAGAGGCACAATAATACTTTGTAGTTATTGTACTTCTTTACCATAGCGGTTCTTCCATGCAAATTAAAGAAATCTGAAGGCTGCTTTAACTACTGTAACACTTACGGACACAACCTATTTTTATTAGGCTATATGTCTCCAACAGCCAAAGGAAGAGTGAAGACATAATATCAAACATATGACAGCTAAGATGGCGAGTTAAGATGGCCTGACAGGTACCTGAAGGTACGAGTTCAGAACAATACAAGACCTGAAACTCTTGGCTCTTTTTCAACTTCAAGACATGTAGCTTACTTGGGCACTGTATGAAGCAGTACGTATTTCACACTGCTCCAGACTATGTGTTTTACACAACGCATGAATTGTGGGAATGTTTACATTTGTGAACTAATATGTTCATGACCTCAAAAAAAACCAGCAAAAACGCATCCGGGTGCCTCTGTGATAACCTCTAGATGAGGCAGAGCAGTGCACAGTTCATTCCAGCCAAATCAAAGCCTGGTCCTCCAGCGTGGTGTCTTTACCTTACTGCAGGCAGCATGACAGGTCCTTTGGCAAGTGATGATGATGATGACATAAAATACTGTCTGCCTTTGAAAGATGCTAAGGAATTTTTATTATTATTTTTTAATTTATTTTTTAAATTAAAAAAGGTTTCATGGCTTCTGTTTGGCATGTGTGAGCTGTTGCTTCTGGGCTGCATTAAAAACAGCTCAAGCAGTTTCCTGTCCTTATTTATTTATTAATTTATTTAAGTCCATTAACTTTTTTTTTATTTTCATGGGTCAGATCATGGAGTTTTCATTCACATACCATATGTTTGAGGAACTTATGCTGTGGCTTGTCCCAAGGACTCTGTGATCCTGAACTGCAGAGTAAATTCAAACTAATTCAAATTAAACAACATCCTAGTACAGCGTAAATAGGAAAAAAAAAAAAAAGGGGGATGTAGTTTGCCACCGAACATCTGAAGTTCTGAAGTCACACATCAGCCTGCAGATAGCAGGCTTTTTTCAAGCATAGGCATTTTCTTTCCAGTTCAAGAATTCCTCTGTTGCCTATTAGGGCTCATGTAGTGTTTGTTTTATGTATTTCATTGTTTCACCGTGTCAGCTGGCCCTTCGCAGCAACAGCCTTGAGGAACACAAAGGTTTGCACTGCCCGGACCAGCAGTGCCTGATCTGTGAGCATCTTTGTGCCAGTCGTAAGGCACACAGAGCTAGCTGTACCAGTCCTGTGGTGAGGGACAAACAAATCTTTAACAAATCTTTTTCATTGCTTACTGCCATACCTCCATGAAGTCCTAGACTATAATAAAAACAGACAGCACACTTAAATGATATTCAAATTTAGCATATAGAAAGGCCAACTTCTTAGAGCCACCCCCCCAAAAAAAAAAAAAAAATAGAAAAAAGTTAATGACAGTTTTTTTTTATAACCACATTAGAAGCCTAAATTTGCAATTGAAAACAGCTGTTATTTGGCTTACTCACTCCCTATTTTCTGAACCAAAGTAAGCAGTATGTCCTACCAGAATCTCATGCTTTTGAAAAACATATCAGTTTTCATGAACTGTGAGACCAAGAGTTCTCTGGTAATTCAAGTTTCAGTGAGTTTTGCCCGAGAAAGGACTGCAGGACTGGTTTACAATTGACCAGAAACAGCTGTCTCCTACCTAGCAAGTCTCTTTTGCCTTGCAAGAAAAAATGTGATTGTTAAATGTAAAACTTCAATGTCAGATAGAACATAACACATCTACCGTCTCAAGAATATACTTCTGGCATAGTTTGCATCATCAGAAAAGCACAGCTATGCATGGCAATAAGATTTATTATGCAGGGATAGTCTGGGAGTGTCTAGAACTAATTTAGCATTTAAAAAATAAATAAATAAATAAATAAAAAACACTCCAATCTGCTTTGGGTTGTCATGGGATTGCAGCAGGTGTAAGGGCCATTCTTACTCCCACTACCCATCCATCTGCATTGTTTGCGGCTGTACTAAATACTGACCCTGCCCTTGAGGCATCTCACCAGAGCTCTGGAGGTCCTGCAGTGAGCTGGGAGGCATGAGGCCCTGTCTGGACAACTGAAAGTCAGCTGGGAACACAACAGAAAAATTGCTAATGTCCAAACATAGACTGCAAGCGAGTTCCTTATCTGGATACAGGTACAACCTTCTTACGAGTTACCTTTTCTACCTTGAAATGAGATTTACCAAATACAAAAAGGCAGCTCTGAAGAATTATCAAAACACATTGCTATGTTTTTCTTATTCCTAAACACTAAGTAACATTTACATTACAAGGAAGGAAGCCAAACCATGCAACTGAGTAGAAAGGAGAGTTGCAAACAGCAAATACATAGAAAGTTCAGAAACATAGAATTTATTCTAACGTTTACCCCTATTCTAATATTTCAAGAAGACTGAACACTCTGACATGAGCTGAGCACACCCTGCCAGCCAGACTGTTTGATGTTGCCTTGGCTCTGTGACAAATCCAGTCTATACAGGAACACTGGCATTGTTTTCTGATCAAAGTGAGCACTAATGGCATTAAACCTGAGCTGTGGTCTGATACGTTTTCCTCCCTCAGCTGTCATTTCTCTACATTACTACCAGCTCTCACGTGAGGCATTGCAGTATGACCCTGCAGGTAAAAGTGTCTTTAAAACTAACCACATGCTTGCATCCCTTTTTTAAAGGATAGGGATCGAGCAACTGTAGCTAAAGCAGGATATGACTGGGTTTCCTCAGTAACCCATACAGGCATCCTGCTTGGGATGAGACACTGCAAGTTTCTGTAGTTCTGCCCACTAAAATAAGGCTCTGCTCTCACAGATAGTAAAACAGTCTTGTAATTTCAAATAATAGTAAAACCAATTAGATATTATGAAATCAAATATCAGATTCTCAGAAAAAATATAGCTCAATTGATGGCAACAACCACTCTTAAGGTAAATCACTTCTCATCTTGAGTCTCAATTTTTTCTAGTGCTAACTTGTTTGCTGATATGTGACATAATCCACAATAAAGCACTTTACAGAACACATACAGAAAAAGTTGAGTTTTTTTTCATCACTATTTTGTTTCACAAGCCCATGATGTCCACTGCAATCATTATTGATGCTGTCACAATTCAAATTTCTCTTTTGCTGACTTTAATTGAAATTATGTATGATGCCAACCAGAGTAAGCAGGAGCAAATGCACCAATCAATGATACTATGGTCTTGATATTAGCTCCTGCAGTCACATCTGCCACCTGCCTATAAATCATTTAGTGTGACCTGGCATTTACTGTCTCCTTGGAAGCAGGGAAGCCAAGGAGACTCTTCTTAAAATTTTGAAGTAGTTGTCATCTCCAAATGCTGTTTTAAATGACTTATCCTTAGTAGCCATTCCATCTTCACTTTGTAGTACAATGGCCCTTATCTACATCCATGAAGACAGATTCCTCTCAAATCTGTTGTAGACATCAGGGATGGATGAAAAGACTTAGAAGAAAATGACTGTTTTAGATCTATGTATGGCACAACTCAAACAGAATTTATTATAAAGTTTTGAAATGTCCAAAATCATTTTACTTTCTTCTGGTTTCCAGATGGGTCTATATCCAGAATGCCAGAATACCACAAAAATGCTACTTTTTTCATGCTGCAATCAAGAACAGATGCAACAGAAGGCTATAGAAAAGACTGATTCTCAGAAAATGCCTCTCTCTGATTTTCAAAATAAAAGAAGTTTAGATAATTTGAATAAACTTTGCATGGGCATCTGAACATTTATAATTGCACTGGGTCATGTATTCCATTCCCTTGGAAGCATACACTTCACTATCTGTTCCTAATGAAGGAATTGGAGTACTTCGATGGGTAAAAATCAAGAGACAGTATTCTAGTTTAGTCCAGTTCTAATTTAATATTTGTCTTTGATAATATCACTTAATTGCTCTGCTGCTCAGTTTTCTCATATATTTAGAGAATCATGCTTCTAATGAAATCTGTGGCAGTGTCAAGTTTTCACCCTTACTACCGTTATTTTATTGACTGTAAATACGAGCATTAATGAATTAACCATTGTTTGGAGATGAATCATTATTTGTTATACCATTGAACTCAAAATCAAGTAGCAAACTAGCAGTAGAAGTTTAATCTGCAAGTTAGCAAGAGTCTCTAGGACTTGTTGACTCCTCTGAAAGTTGAAGGTATACAATAATTTCAGAAGTTGCCCGGCACCTTGCAAGATCATACCCGTAATGAATTTATTTACTATTCATACTCCCATGGTAAATCTATAATCTGTCTTTCCAATTTGGCTTTGTGGATCTTGTATTTGGTGGGTTTACATAGCTACATGGGCATGCTCCTTTCAAAACACTTGCCCATATCAAGCATGCCATATGGAAACACGTATGCACATACTCAAGCATAAAAAACATGAAGGAGGGAAGGTGCTTATAATTTTGTTATTTTTGTCTTACTCTGTATAAAATTAAAAAAAAAAAAGACAAGATTTTAATTTAACCAAAGAACCTTCATCAATACTAGTTTCCCAGTACCTAATAAGAGGGGATAACATATCAATGAATAAACATAAGTGAAAAGGACGAATACTAGCTCTTGGGTTTACATGGAAGTTTACTGATACTTGCAGCAATCCTTACTGATAATAAAAATGATTTATTTAAAGATTTATTATGAGCATTGCAGGAAAGGAGATAACAGACATGCACCACTTTGTTTACACTAAAATTTCCTGTAAATTAAAAGGAGTTCTTATTCTCTGTTTGGTTTTGATTTGGTACTCTACCAAGTATCTGTTTATAAAAGGAAATATGACAGTACAAACTGTACAAAGTGAATTGCAAAAGAGATTATCAGTCAAGGTGAGTTTGCTTTAAATTAAGTCCTAGCAACACAGGCACTGTATCCCATTAACCTAAGGAAAGTCAGTCTGAGGCAGATCTTTCATGCATCATTACTGAGAGCTGAACTGCCTGAAACATGGGCCAAAATGCTACTCTAAACTGGGATCAGCATTAGCCCTGCAGCAAAGGCATGGGTCACTTGCAGTGTCAAAATAATATAACCTTAGCCATATGCCACACTTGAGCATCGCTAATCTGGGCTATGCTGCAATGATCTCAACCTCAAGAGCAGGGTTCTTTAAATGCTTCTCTCAGTGCATTTCTCAGGAATTTCAGCTACTGGTGACATTAATCAGACTGGGAGACCATCAGCACACTGCAGTAAGAGGATATCCCAGTAGAGCTAAGATGGTTTAATTTTCCTGAGATACCAGTGCATGCAGCAATGATCTAAAAGATACATCAGTAAGAAAAAGCCTGAACTGCTTTTTAAAGAATGAAGAGATAAGGCAGGAAAATAATGTTGCAGAGGGCTATATAAAATACAAGTTTTATGTGAAGTAAAGTAGGTAATGTGTTTCAAATTATGTCTTAAGGACTCAAATTATGTCTGAAGGACTCAAATTATGTCTTAAAGATCATGTTTACTTTCCTTGTACATACAACAAAATGTAGGAAAGTATAAAATACTGAAATTATTGCCATTATCTGGAGGCCCAGATTTACATAGATTCATGTTTTTACTCCAAACTGTTCTATGGTCCATTATTTAGTATTTAGTGCTTTGAGATTAATGCTGGGTTTTTAAAATCATGTAGTTCATTAACTAACCATTTTGCAGACAATCCCGAATACACAAATTCAATACTTTAACAAGTATGCTAGCACTTACCCGGGGGCACATGCTCATTCATGATGACGAGTGATGCTGGTGTAGGCCTTCTTTTCCTGATCTGTAACATGCACAAATCACGAGAGTCATCAGGGCCCACCAACCATCCCACACCCAAAGCAAAGCAAACAATCCATCTGATGTCCTCCTGACTGTAAACCAGGCAAAGTTAAAAAAAGAAAATATGTAAAGGAACAGCAAAGCAGCACATCTCTGTCTTTCTGACTGCTCTTCTGGACTGACAGTGATCAGGGCCATGCGGCTGCTTGGATATGGAAATCCAAAACACAGGGGAGAGCCTTCTCGAATAAGTTTTTGGACATCCATTGCTGATGTGTTTTGGTTATATCTTAAAAATAACTGCAGTAGTCTGTGAACCTATATATTCAAATAGCTACTGCTGTTATAGCTCTCACAAGCAATTATGAATATGTTTTTTTTTGAAGCACACTTGAGAGCTGACATTGCATATATGTTTTCTGATGAATTTATATTTCTAAACTGTGGCCAGAAGTGGTGTTATTGTTCTCTAACTGAAGAAAATGATAGTAAAGGCTTTAAAAAGAGTGTTTCCAAATAGCACTAGCTTAGATATTTACCTATCAATATGTAATTCTGAATAGAAATTGTATGCAGTTCTTCTTATTCAAAGTTTATTTGACTAAGCTTTTTTGTTCCATTAACACTGATTGAGCTACATGATATTGGACTACCCTCCTATAATGGACATATTTGCATTGAAAGTTGCTACACTAAAACTTCCAGGCTATCAATATTCTATCGAATTTTAGAGGGAGACTGAGTATTTCAGCCAGAAACCACACTGACACAAGTGCTCAATGTCAGTGCATTTGTTCTTTTTTTAATTGCTGAGCTCTGTAGTGAGATGGGTTCAAATTTTGCTTTCAGAGGTGTAAATGGAAAATTACATCATCAGGCTTAATGGGGTTATTCCAGATTAGAGTAAATGTAGCTGACAGCAGAATTGACTAATTTAATTTCATCACACCTCCACAGTATAACTGAATAGCACTTGGAATTAAACTCACAACAACAAAATTATTACCCTTAAAAACTAGGCAGAATTTGTGGCACAGCATTTCAAAAGCCATGGGAATTCAGTGAAATCCAAACGCTATGATTCTTACAGATTTCAGAAAAAAAAAATATCAGAACACATCCTGCTTGAATTCAATGCAAGACTTTTCATGGACGTCTTACAGTTCAGAAGTACCAAGGGACAAGATGAAAACCTGCAGCAATTCTCTCCTGCACCCTTCTAGTACTTCATTCAGTGGTCACTCACAAGCCATCACTTTCTGGCAAAGGCTTACATCAGAATATTCAGGAAACAAGATACCTGTCCTAAAGGTGCCAATACTTTTGTCGTTAACACAGAACTGTCAAGGTTATGCTATTCCCCTGGTATCATCTAAAACTAGACTTACAAAAATAGAAGCAAATGTCGAGAAGTATTTGCACTGAGAGAAATATACTGGGTGACCTAATTACAATTTATCCAGATTTTCTCCTAAGCTTATGTTTGTCCTTCTTTATGTACATCTATGCATAGCTGTACATAATAACTGCATTATAACATAACAGAAAAGCATATTTCCTCCATAGACTGCTGTATTGCTTTATATATATTGCATATATCTGTGTACATGTATGGGAGTCAAAACCTAAAATAGTATATATACGTATCTCATACATACGTAATTCTACATCCAGACCTATTTCTACACTTACGTACATTTTTCAAATATGTAAAACACTTTAGCAATGATATAACTAAGACTATAATAATAATGTAAAATACAGGATATAACTGAAGGGATAAATTGTGCAAAATGTAACTCATTTTATCATGTTAAAATCAACGGTAAATAAGCTGCCTTCTAACTGGACTGTGCAATATGTCTTATTAGGTACCTATTATAAACTTCATGTTTTGCTTTATATGAAAACAATCTTCCTAAGCCTGTGTATTCAAGTGGAGCGTTTACGTTAGAGCACAAGTCTAGTTACAGGAACAGCACAGAAAATTTATACCGAATAAACCTACCTAAGATAAAGAAGGCTTATTCTGGCTGGAGAATATATCCAACTGTCTTTTTGCATGTATCCAGAGATTGCTATAACCTCCAGAGCATTTGGTCTGTAGTTAAGCTAATATAAGTTGGAAAAGCATTTAGGCCATACGTATGACCTGTTACCACCCTACATCTTGCACCCATTCTACCCCTTTCCCTCAAAACCGTGAGAGAAACTTGTCTCCTTACCTGCTCAGCTGCTTCGGGATCTATTTGACTCTGAAACAGCGGCACAGCAAACTGGATCTTTTTAGGGCTGTTGGGCTCCATTGCAATGCTGAGGTGAGGCAGGCGAAAGCAGAGCCTGGAGCGCCTGAGAACAGAGCCTCGTTCTGCGGCTCTCCCCGGCGCCCTCCCTAAAGCCACGCTGTGTGCTCCTCAGTAACAGCTGTAATTCCCGACTTAGCAAGTGGATCTGTGTGAGCTGAGCAGCTCCCTTATTCCACATCCACAGAGATGCCGCTGGCTTGACTATTTTTTCCCCCACTCCCCTCTCCCCTCTCTTCTCCAGTCCTTCAGATCCTCTCAGCACAAAGCTAAAAGGAACAATAAGCTAATTGTGTACCAGTTCACTTCTGCATATGCCAAGCATTCACTCAGAAGCTAATTGAAAATGCAATACTAGCATTGCATGGCCTGGAGCCCTGGGATTTGAAAGAGAGGATCTCTCCACCGTACATTACTATCTGGCTGCTCAGAAGTGCAATGCAAGCTCCCTCTGAGTATTGCTGATGGGCTCTTAATTATTGATGAACACAAATCAGGAAGTTTTCAGATTTTGGGGGTGGAGGTAGCAGGAGGGGTGGATGCAATAATTCTGTCTCTGTTACAGTGTGCCAGAACCGCTCTCCTCTTCTCACGTATCACACAACCGCCTTTGCTCTTCCAAATCCTTTTCTAAACCTCTTCCAGGAAGATTTTTTGATGATGATGCTACATGGATGCCTACACTTTCTTGAAGCATATCTGGCATGCTAAGTGCAGTTTGCACCTTAGGCCTGCTCATATTCAGACTGCAAACTCTTCTGGTAGGATCCATCTCGGATAACTTCAGATACTGAGAAGTTCCACATTTAAACCAGCAATCTGGGCTCCTGACAGCTTGACACATCAGAGCATGTTTTGTTCTGTCCTGCTTAAGTGCAATATAGCATCTACTGGAGATGACATTTTATCTCTGTCAACCCTAGAAAAAGTAAAGATGGCTCAGCCTAGCCACTTTGCTTTTAGAAGGCTAAAATTCAGAGTCCCAAATCCTACTTTGGGGTATAAAATCTGTGCCTTCTTTTAAGAACAGGAAAATAATTTGGTCAATCATACCAGTAACATTCTGGTGAATCGTCTTGATTTTCACTTTTAATTTCATCTTAATGAGAAGTACATGAAACAATATACAGTGACCATTACCATAACCTACCCAGTTGCTCAGAGCTCCTGACCACTGCAAAGCAGCACAGCAGAGCTCCTGCAGCAAAGGTGCTCTTGATGCTAAAGCTGGGTCTCTGGACAGACAATGCTGTAGGCAGGTCAAAGGACTATGTTGTAAGCATAGCTCTAAGCCCACAGCCAAAGAGCATTGGGTCAATCTCCTGGTAACCATTACAAACAATTGGAAAGAAAGAAAACAAGGCAAGTCCTGACTGGCACTTTGAAGAGTCAGCTTTATCTGGGATAAGACTACCTGCAGAGAGCAAGTGAATTTTCACCAGCTTTTTGGAAGATCTGTGAACTCTCTCAGAAGAAATACAACCAGTCAGGATGAAGAGCAAACAGGTAAAATACACAGAGAAGAGTATCTTCAGCCTGCTCTGACAGACTGCAATAAGGAAACAGAGAAGCAGCAGAATTCAGAGCTGAGGCTCTGAAACCAAAACTCAAAGGAATTTGAAAACACAATTCTGGTCCAGACCACTGAAAGGATCAAGGATTTTCACAGTTCATCACAGATTTATTCTAAAGCCACTGAGTATTTCCCCATCTGTGCCAGTAGGGAAGGTGGGGGAAGGGGTAGGGATCATGGGTAAAAATAATGCACAGGGTGTGCAGAGCAGAATAAACCTGAAAGTCAAGGTTTGGATTCATACAAATGAAAATAGTTAACACATTATCGGAATACCAGGATATGTCTGAACAGAGGCAAATACACAAGCCAGTTAGTTTATGAAAACAATGTTTAGCCCAGAAGGTGAGAATATAATAGAAATTAAAGGCCTGGTTGACTCAATGATCAAAAATAACTCACAGTGAGGGCTGAAATTTCTCTCCTCACCTAAATTAAAACTCCTTTGTACCACAGTGGCTTCTAGCTGATGGCAAGTAGCTGGAAAAAATGCCAGTGACTTAACTGACAACTTGCTTGATGCTTTGTGTTGGTTGGCACAAAACTTTTTTGAGAGCTATGAGGAAGCCGTGGCTTACAGCAGATGTTCAGAGATCAGAACAGAGACATGGAGCTCAGCACTGCACACCCTACCAAAAATAACAGGCTTCATATTCTGCTGTGTTGCTTTTCTCACAAGAGTTGCTCCCTGGTTTTACATAAAGTTGAAGTTTGCAAGGCCACCACTCATAAACTAATTTTAGTTATAACTTTGACTTATTTTTCCATAGATCCTTAAAGCAAGGGACTGAAAAAGATCACTTGAGTGACTGAATCTGTGGACGTTCTTTTCACTGAAAAATCACCACATTACAAAAGTGAATTACATATATAATATTCTTCAAGTATCTCTGAATCTGAAAGAATTGTCCTTTTCTGAGAGGCTAAATGAAAATAAATAAATAAATAAATAAAATGCAATTAATTTATACTGATGCTGTCTTCCCACATCTTTTCTTCAAGCTGCAATCATTTAATTCACCCACATACCCCCCTATTCAGAGATGTCTCCCTTAATTAATGCAACTGTACAACTGGAACTGCAATGTAGTAGAAAGTTTTCCTTTACTGAGCTGTGTAACAAGTAGCATCCACCTGTTTTTTTGATGAGTAGGATCAATAGGAACTCCTATCAGATAGCATCTGATAGAACAGAACATATACGATGATTAGAGACCAGAGTAAATCAGCTCAGGCAATGTCTCATTGCTGGTGATTTTCCTGTCAGATTTATTGTGATAGTTCAAGTGCATTAACTTAGAATCATAGAACTGCAGAAAAGTCTTAGATGGAGGGGCCTTCTGGAAATACCTGTTCCCACATGCTGCTTGAGGCAGGGCCTGAGATCAGGTTATCTTAGGCTCTCTCAAGCTGATTTTGGAAGAACTCACCTTAGTTCTACTTACCACAGCAAATGAAAGAGACACACCGAACAATGATGCTCAGTGTTTCTTAAGATTGCTTTTAAACCTTCGCTGTTCCTGCAAAGACTAATCACAAAGTGCTTTCCACAGATAGACAATTAGAGGCAGAGCACAACTGCGGCAGTTCTGCTGGCACAGCTCAGAGCTGACAGTGAAGGAAGAGAGGTCCAGGCAGCTTTCACTAAGGACAATCAGAGTTGGGGGAGGTTTTCAGGACAGTCTAATTATACAGTCTCACAAGACATTTATGAGCAGACATGCCATTAACTTGTAGATGTCTATCACAGACAAGCCATCTATTGTAGATATCTATGAAACTTTGTGTATTAAATTATGCTACAATTACAGCTATAGGATTACAGTCACTATAGTTCTCAATACAAAAGCTTAAAATTTCATTCAGTAATGATAAAGTCAGGTCACATTCAGATAGTGAAAGAATGTTACAGCATTAAATGGCTGATAGGCTGACAGAGGTGGTTCAGCTCTCAACTGCTGGACGTTGCTGTCTAAAGGAATCATGTCTTGAAGTTGTTGCTAGCAATAGTATCTGAGAAACAAGCTCAACAGCCGCTTGAAGAAAGGAAGCAACAAAGCCACTCCTTGTCAGGCTGAGACGGAAGCCAGACAGCGAGGGCAGGACAGGACAGGGGGACAGGTCCCTAACGGACCGCCAGGCCGCAGGGAGAGGCCTAGCGGGGAGAGGCTCTCCAGGCCGGCAATGTGGAGGTGCCTGCCCCAGCCGCTCTCCTCCTCTCTGCACCGCTTTGCAGCTGGCTGCCCAGCCGTCTTTACGTGCCTTACAACAATAAAAGTATTTTTTTTAATAGTAGAAGAGACATATTTCAGTGAGCAGTCGGATATAGGCTTTCAGGATTACTGCATCAGCTTACTCTTACACCTAATTTGCAGCACTTGATGTCTCCAGGCAAAATGTGTTTGCATTTTCTATAGACTGCATCATAGTCTGGGGAAGAGCTGAAATGCATTTAAGTACTGCCAAATCCTTTTAGCTCATCTTCTGTTTTTAGTGCACTCCCCACAATGTTTCAAATTCCTTCATGATTCAGCTAAAACTATCATGGAAAGAAAAATAATAATAACTGTCTAAGATCTTTCCTTTCTATGTCATTCACTAGGTTCTGGTATGAACTGCTGTCAAGATGAGCTATCAAATTATTCACAGCTCCTGCCTGAGATATTTTCCCTATTGTAGAAGGAGAGGATTATATTTTTGTTCACAGCCAACGACCCAAGCTGCTGGGAAGAGAACTCAGCAGGCTCTGCCCTGCGCTCCACACCATTTTGGCTGTGGCTGCGATCTACCTCTGCTTCTCTGTAGTGATCAGGGAATACTGCAGCACCAACCTGGAGAGGAGAGAGACCTGGAGCTGCCTGTTAAGGTGCTAAAATCAGATGCAATTCTTCTAAGAATAAGCACTGGCATTTCTAAAAGGGTCCTGAAAGCTTCCTTTCAAAATAGTTAAATACAGGTGTTGCTGTTGAGTGGGTGGCTCCCACTCAGCCTCTGGAAGCACAGTCAGATATTGATATGCAGAAAATGCAAAAGATTTAAAATCTGTACATGTGGGGCAACATAGAGCAGAACACGTCTGTCTTGTGAGCAACAAGTGCTGCTGCAGGTAGGTCAGGATGGAGAACCAAAAGCATTGTTGATCCTGTGACTGCTCAGAAGGACACAAAGTGAAAGCTGTTGGCCTGCTAACAGCGTAACCCAAATTTCTGTTGGCAGTACATGTCCATCAAACACCAGGTTTGCTCAACATTAACTGTATACATGGATTCATAAGAACTAGATATGTAAAAAATACAGCTATTTTTATTTATAATTTCTCTTTAGTTGACATAATCACTCCTTAGCAGTGTAATTGTAATCATCATCAGTTTAAAGTTACCTTGACCTGAGGATGTAAGAACTGATGCTATCAACTCAAGCCTTCCTCTGGGAGTCACAGCTCTCCTGACTATCAAGTAATGTACAAACATTTACTGGTAGGTGCTGACCGCTGCCATCTGTGGAATCAGCACATCCAAAACATAGGAAATGGGCTGTATTAATGGGACATAAACTGATTAGACAGTCAAAAGATCCATGTCTAATATAGACTATAGTTCAATAGTGCAGAGACTAACATTCTGGTAAAAGGTTTACAAAGGTATTTCAGCAGAAAGTCATGCTAGAGTTCAATTCCTTACCAAAGAGAGGGTAAACTTAACACATTTTTCAATGAATAGAACTACTGTGGGCAGTTTACATAGACTTTACAATGAAATTACATTACCTTATTTCCATATTAAACCTTAAATGCAAAAA
Source organism: Heteronetta atricapilla (assembly GCA_011075105.1). Lineage (NCBI taxonomy): Eukaryota > Metazoa > Chordata > Aves > Anseriformes > Anatidae > Heteronetta > Heteronetta atricapilla. The sequence continues at coordinate 13,563,133 of CM021737.1, read as the reverse complement.
TTGTCTGACTGTAACATTGAACTAAACAATTGAAATATAAAATTGAATTTCTACCTTTTTTTTTTTTTAACAAAAGTTAAAATATAGAGGACAGGGAAGCTGAACAAGGAATAAACTTCTATAGTTTCAGAGTCTGGATTAGAAATCTCTGTATACAAACACAGGCTGCTGGGATGAAAACGATTGATGATTTTCATCAAACGGGCTATAAAATCTCAGTATGCCAAATTCACAATATATTTTTAAAATTCTGAATTTTGAGTTTGAGATGTATGTTTTTTTTTTCTTTCTTGCCTCCTCCTCCATCACAGAAGACAGACCTAGCGAAGTCAGACTGATCCTCAGAGGTGGTGTCTGCAGCAGACTCCAGACACATTGGAGGAGCTGAATTGCCCAGACCTGTCCACCTGGCACAGCTGAAGGGATTAGCAGGGGGTTGATGACTTGGAGAAGGTGTTAGGGGAATCATCATTTGCTATTTCTTATACGCGTATTGAGAGCAGCAGGTACGGGGCAGCTCCGTGAGTAGGAATGAGGCTAGGAAACAATGGTGACCCCAGTATGAACTGTGCCCTCTCTAACAGGGCACAACCTCACAGGGTCTGAAGGCAGTGGCAGAGCTAGAAGGCATCCAGTGAAATTATTAAGTGATAGGCTCAAACAAAAATCCTTTTTCCATACAACCTGGGCTTAAATTTTGGAACTCATCTCCACAGGATTCTGCTGAAAACTGGGAGGGTGGAGACGCTCCTCACACTCCACTTGGAGTTTGCCTCTTCCCAAACATATGCTGTTGGCCACTGTGAGAGTGAAGATATTGAATGGCCTGGACCTTGGGTTTCATCTGCTATGGCTGCTCTTATGTTTCTAACTGCACTCTAATTCCAACTGTCTCATGAGCCCACGCTGCTAGACTCCTAATGCTCAGTAATCATCAATCCCTTTGCTGAGATTTTTTTTCATCACTTATGTCAGCAAGAAAACATGCCTATATGTAAACTTTCCTGTAACCCCCCCCAATAATAATACTTAAGATATTAAGTATATATTTAAAACTTGCTTTTAAAAGCAATTTCATCCTAAGCTTTGTTTAATACGTAGCACAGGAATTGACCTTCAAAATGACCTCTCTTGTCTTTACACTTTTAAAAGAAAATCCAAAGCTAATTTGTGTAGAAGCTTTCTTACCAAAAAAAAAAAAAAAAAGACTCTACATGAGTTGTATCAAATAATTAATGAAAAACAGAACTAGAAAAACTTTAGAAACTAGAAAAAAAAAAGGAAAAAAAGAAAAAAAAAATCTATGTTATTTAATAACTCTTCACAAACTTTGAAAAAAAATATACAATTAGGCATCTGTACCAAAGATACCACAGTAGGCAGAACAGCTACTCACCCACTCTGACAATTCTTTCTTTCTGTCATGCTGTCTTCTCATTGCTATAATTTAATTACTTAACCATTGTTCAGGCTTACCCCTTTTACCCTGTTAAAAAAATAAAACAATAATACAAAAAGATGTTTCTGTATATAATGCTCTCCATCACTCAGCAAGCATCTATGCAGAACTGAATGATACACAAGTTGTTTGGAATAATAATATTCTTTTGTTTCTTTTTTTTTTCAAAAAAAAAAAAAAGTAATTGCTCCTATTGTTACATTTTGATTGTAATGATATTGAATATTTTTATTATATGGCATGAATATAAAGGATTATTATCACATCTAAATTAATATATAAAATACCAAAGTAAATTTGCATCATGCCAAGGCAACGCGTTTCTTGTTTTTCCTGGAAATCAAATCATATATTGATTTGGCATTGTCACGTTAATTCAGAGTAAAGCATTATACTGGCCTGGAGCCATCTAACCAGGAGTTACTCTATTTTGCATCATCAGCCAAGTTTCAGAGTTCTGGTTTTGTTCCCTGTTGAAGAAACTCCTCCAAAAGAGAGAATTTCCAGTACTTTTGGCACAATGTTGTTCTACACGGGTAGTCATGGCTTGAATTACTCTAGTTTCCAATCTGGGCTCCTGTTACCTCTCTGTATAATCAGTATCTTCTTTTGGCCAATTTCATTGAAATTGATTAATCTGTGATACAAATGAACAAACATATTTTTATCTACACTATAGTTTAAGTGGAAGCCATTTTCTCAGCAGTACACAAAATCCGAAGGCAGTATAAACACTGCCTCATGAGACTCAGTAGAGTAATACTGGTGAAGATTAGTGGTTGGAATGTGTTAACGAATTTTTTATTTCTCACCTTAAAAGGGATCTCAATCAGAGCAAACCAGTCCTTAGGAAGTGTGTGGCTTGAAGCATATTCCTGGACGTTGCTTGCGTTATAAAAGCTGTCTGCTGAGGGCTTGCACACCACACCTTTTCAGAGAAAGCAGACAATACAGTCTTCTTACATACTTGTCCCCAGCCACATAGCTGGGCCAGTGGTCATCCTCAGTCCTTTCTTTCTCAGGTCTCTCACACACAGGGCTGCGGCCAAGTGGCAGCAGCACCTCACAGCCATTGCAGTGCTATCCCACATGGTTCATGGGGCTATGCTTGCATTCCCAGCTATTTTCTCCAGCTGCTGAATGCTGAGATGTCACCACCTTATTTCAACAGAGGTCATTTTTGTAATTTTTCACTGCAATGGTGGGGACTCAAAACAGACTTTCACTCATCTTTTTTTTTTTTTTTTTTTTTTTTTAAAAAAAGGGCACAATTTCTCCAAAAACTAGACCGCCAAACCTCTTCTTCAAACTGAACAGCACAATAGGCACTTGCTGCTTTGCAGCAGGCTAAAGATTAGTCTATTTGCTATGCTACCAGTAAGGATGGAGTTGTCCTGTAATCATAGAAAACAGCTTTTATATTTTCCAAAATATAGCCCTTGCTTTATAGTCCTGCAGCCAATTGGCAGTCACCAAGATCACTATCACAGTAAACCTCAGAAAAGCATCCAAAATTTCTCTGGTATTACTGCTGGCTTTATTCATAGCAAATTTGATTGATCAGTATTTATTAGCCGCTGATACAGCTGTTTCAATCTGCAATAGAGTTCATATCACATTGCAGGCTGGCAGAAAAAAAGACAACACTAATTTGTAGGGAAAGCAGCAGTTTCAGTCTTTAAAGAAAAACCATCCTTGCTCAGAAAATTATTACAGCTGAATTGACATTACTAAAGGGCAAGCCACCCAGGTTCGGCATGTGTCCAATAATAATGACAGCTGTTCCTAAAACACAAACAGAAATGTCAATAGAGGTTGGTATCAGTTCAGGTTAATTTATATGACAGCAGGGCACTACAACTTACTTCTTTTAAACAAGTGTTTATAGGCATTCCTATACCTACATAATGCCACTCAGATAATATTAGTTGAGGGTGTTGTTAGGAGTGGCAGAATCCTGTTATTTGGATTACAGAAAATTAGGTGTTTGTATATTCATTAGTTTCAGTATAGCTTTTAGAAGTATTTTCTTGAAATGCCTTTATTTTAAATTATGCCAGTAGCTCGCAAATCTGCCTTCCATTAACTGAATGAAAGTTTGGCATTCTCTCTCTCACTTCTCAGGATATATTAAACATTAGACTCTAAGTTGCTGAGATCAAATATTCTTATAAGCTCCAAGCTAACGAGCACCAGATACTCTGGGACCTCGTATACAAGTGACTTTTCTCTCCAAGGCGGAGTGTGGCCAGGCTGCCGCACCCGCAGAGGATGCTGCTGGCAGCCTCTATTTGATGGCCGCCAGCGCCCGGGGTGTTTTCCTCCATCACTCCATCAGAGCCATAGTTGTCACCTTTCTTGGAACACCACTTTGGGTAGCGCACGGGCACAGGATTTACATTAACGGCAGGGTGTGCTAATTAATCTGGCTGGGAGACAAGGGGAGCATCTGCTGCTCCAGTTATTTGGGTAAGCTTTGGCTTTGCGCATTCGCAACCGGAGGTTGTAGCACTCAGGTCTGGCTGGGTGTTCTCTGGGTGACATTTTGGAGTGGAACTACGTACTCATGCAAGCTGCAAAGGAAAGGAGAAACCTACTGCAGCTTGCAACCTCATACAAATTTCCACACATAAGTGATGTTGGAGCTTATACTTCAGCTTCTAAGCATGCAAGATGAGGTTTTCAAGAAAGCTCTGGCTCTACTCACAGGGACAAATTCTGAGGAGAGGTTGAGCCCAACCAAATTCTTGAGAGCTGCAAGAGGAGCCAACAACCTTAAGAGTTTACTTTTAAGTGCCAATTTTTCTCTCAAATTTGTATCTCACATTTCCAAAGCATATTGGATACACTGAACATCTGAAAGTTTTCTGAAACCCAAGTCCCAGGCTTTCCTGCCATTCTCCATTCTGTGTGCTATGGGCCCAAATCTACATAACTTATTTTGCTTAAGAGTAAAACATGCGCAGGGAAGCGTAGAAAAACACTGACGCAGATTATAGGCAAAATAAATATTTTATTGGTTTAATATACACTTTTTTAAAGAAATCAGCCCTTGTGTGTCTTCCTAACACAATTAAAAATCTTATAAACTTTTTCTTCTAATATTGTTACTTTTGAAACTATTTTTGATTAAAGACCTTGACACAGTAAAGAGTTTTAGTTGCTGGAAATGGCAAAGGAGTAAAGAAATTCCAAGCACAGCAAAATGGGATATTACATATCCACTAAGTGTCTATTTGACCACATAAAACCTCCAATGACTTCCAATTTCTCCACTGGAACAAATGCATGTTCACTAGTCTAACTGAAAATAGAATCAGTGAAGGATAGGGAAGGAAAAGACTTTTTTTCCATTTTCCCCATAATACAAGCAAGGTCATTCATCCATTCCAAGTTGCACATCCTAATTGCTTTCAGAATATCAGTACTTTTATTGCATTTTGTTAATATAAATCAGAAGAGACCTTTTCTTGGAATGACTGGGAACAGTCAACACAAAGACAAAAACAGTGCTTAAATAAGGCACTTTTCTACAGAGGGATGGGCAAACAAACAGTAAGGAAGCAAATAAAATTAGTTAAAAGTTGTCTTCTACACAAAGATAAGGCTTTCAGTGTCAGAACTTTAAGTAGTTTTAAGTAACCTCATGTCATTCAACCACTCTGCTAATAGTAACCGCCCCAAGAATTAACAGCAATTTTTTTCAACAGGATATTTTCCTTCGTTTGAAGTGGCACTAAGTAACAGCAGTGGAAACGATTATTGGTTGTTTCAAGCTCTCAAAGTGGATCAGTTATTGCACAATAAATACCTCATAGAGGTCAGTGTTTTTTTGATTTTTTTTTCTTCTTTTTTTTTTCCTTTTTATTTTTTTTTAAAAAAGGTAGGCTGAATGTGAGCGTGTTATTTATATATTGGTTAAGTCTGCAAATTTTCAAGTTTCATGATGCATCACTAAAAGAAATAAGCTACAAAAAAATTTACAACAGGGACATACAAATAAATACAAAACCTTTCAGAGAGCCACAGTTTTGTTGATGCTTTATGGAAAGTAATAAACTAGTTAAAGTGTCTAAGTCTTTAGATAGGAACTCAAGGAAAGGCACACATCATAGAACCAAGCGTCGAATACAGTAGCCTATCTCAGCAGCTTTAACGTCTCCTGAAGCAAAAACAACTTGACACTTGCCAGTGTATGCCACCCAAAGCAGAATTCCACAGCATTTCGGACTACATCCAACCTTGCAGAAAAGGGAAAGCAAGAAAATAGCTAAATTAGATTTTTGGAAGTCTGAGTTCTGTGTTTAAGCACGTATTTTGATAACATTCATGTCTAATGCAGGCATACTAAGGAAATCATGCATTATGCATTCATATGTGAAGTCACCATGGAAGACACTAAAAGAAACAAATAAAAAAATCAAGGACCACTACATGACAATTGACAGTAGGATGGGCCGAACTATAAAACAGCTGATTTTCCAGAGCTGTCCAGGATATCAATGTCCTCTGTGATTAATGAACTTCAGTTCTGATCACTTGTATTTCAGGGGGAATACAAGCAAGGTTTAAGTTAATGATGGAATTTCGTATGATAAAAAAATTCTTTCAGTAAGCTTCTAAATGGTTCTGGAAGATTCACAAAGATTACCTGTAGTACCCATTTCATGGCTGTGCATCTTGTTTTGCAGTTGCAGATCTGCTTTGGGGTGATACGACTGCTAACAATCCACTTACTATTTCTCGCCTTATTTCACCAACAATAGATTCCTTGATCTGAAAGGGATTAGAGGAATTTTTAAGGTCAGTAAGTTATACAACCAATGAATAAAACTAAGTGATATTGCAGACATGCTTGACATTATCAACATATGAAAGCGTACAGCCAAAAAATCAACTTTTAAAGAATGCAAATAGATAAATATAAGAGAGTTTCCCTTGGAAAAAAATAACTAAGTAATTTTAAAGTTCTTACAAATCATATAAATGCAAAGCAAAGTAGTTTTATTTTTCCAGATGGTAAGTATATCTGCATTTTCTACTCAGGATTGCTGGCTTTATGGTAAGAAAAAATATATTTCAACTATGCAAAGTTCTGAAAATAGCATTTCAGGATATACACATCAAAAGCACCCCAAATGCACGTTTTTTTTTTTTTTAACATTAGTTATATCTTGAAAAGGAGGGCAGGATCTACCTCACAGATGCATTACGCAGTACAAAAGGTCCAAGTCTATGAAGATGAGCTGCTGTCTTCACATAAATCAAGAGGAGGCTAATCCTAGTCCTACTCTGAGCAGCAAAGACAAACAGAGAACCTCAACAGTTCCTCACATCACTTGTTGACCAACAGGATATTATCTTTGCCAGCAAAGACTGTTTTTCACAGTATTGTGACAAAACTTATCCATTAAGTTTAATTATTGGAAATATAGTTTATAGATAAAAATAGGAATTATGACTAGTGGGCACCTAACTGTGAGTGAGGCCAGAACAAAGAAGGAACGGAGCATTGGCAGCTACAGTAAAGAAAGAGGAAATAAAGTAAAAACCAGTTCTATGATAGCATATTGTGCTGAAAAGGAGAAAGAGGACACAACAGAGAAAAATACTATGGGCTGTTCACAAGTGAAAGAAATCTTGGGCACCAATTCATTTTTGGACAGTCTTCACAGCAGGAACCAGTAACAAGTGAGATGTGGTTATAGGGACAGGTGACGACAATGACAGTGGAAGAATGTAGGCAGGTGAGAAACAGAGCATGGCAACCATGGTCAGTCATGTTAGCACTGATTAGCCCAGCTAAGAAGTGTCGTTTTCTTTTCCTTACCATAAGGGACAAATAATTTCCTGGCATGAAAAACCGATCTTAGACTAAAGAAAATACCATTCAGTAGAGTAAAGAAAATACCTTTCAGCATCATATCAGAAATAGCTTTCAAGTGCCTGAGTAGCTGTAACAAATATGAGACTGAATGCCAGGGTACTTCTTACCCTGGTTTCGCCAATAAAATATCTCTTCATGTTCTGATACCCCACCAATACCACGGGATTAATATTTACTCAGATTTAGCCTTCCTAAAGGCCTTGCCATGTTTGCATAGCCCTCTTTTCATCCCTGTGAACATCTTGCAATTATTCTTGTAAGTCTCCCCTTTTCCTGGTGCGTCAAAAGGATTAAGCAACAACGTCAGAAGGGTGGCAGCAGAATTCGCAACGGGTTATTTATCCCTTGTCCTCACTGGCAAGCAATTCAATCCCTAAACCATTAGTGGCAAAGTTCCTTGTTTCATTACTACTTTGCATCAAGCAGAAATTCACAGACTACAATATTACTTAGAAACAGGTTTTCAGCTGCATTGCTTGCTGTTTAATGGACAAAAGAAAAGCCAGTGCTCAACAGGACCCATTTTACTGACTGCCAAAAGTCCTGTGAATATCTATGCTGATGCACACATGCATATGTACAAAGCTTTAGGACCACTGTCAATTCAGTAAGTGTCTCCTGGATTTAGAAACTCTGGCATAGGAAAGACACCATGCAGACTTGATAGATGCAGCAGGAAGCACGAGTTTTGTGAGAGCCCACGCCACACAGCAGCCTGGCCATCCAGCAGGTCCCTGCTGCAGCAGAGCTCTGCTCACCTCTCTCCACTTTATTCTCAGCATCACAAGGGCTGGGTCTCCGAGGACACTACAAAGCAGGCAGTCTGTGCCCTCCTCTCAGGATAGACAAAAATAAACATCACTTTCCAAAGTAAGCTAATAAAAGCTTCCCAAATTAGCAAGTAAATGGTCTACTATGACAGTCTTGTGATGAGGCAGAGACTGGGAGGAAAGCAGCTCCTTGCTCTGTTCTCAGCTCTTCCAACAGCTTCTCACTCGACCTTGGTAATTCACTTGAGCCTTCTGCCTCTCACCTTTCTGCTCAGAACACAACAAGGCCACCCTCTGCTGCTACTTTTCACTGCCGCTACTTCCTCGCTCCTTTTGAGACCCATCAAGGTCATTCCTGCATGGTGAGCGCGGCATCGATTCCTGCGCTGACTCAGTCCTGTGCGCCTGTCATGACATTTGCCAATATTTGTCTTTTTCATCACAAGCAATTTAGGGCAAGGCGCACCTTCCATTTACTCCGCACAGGGCACAGCGCTATGCCAAGGCTTCCTCTGTAGGAAGGACAGAGGCAGCCAATGAGCACTCCACCCATATTTTTAGCAGCTGAATGAAAAATTGAACATTTGAAAGAGGAGAGAACCCGCTCAGTTACATTAATACAACCCTAATATTTAATATTGCATTAATAACACAGTTCCACATTCGTACATAGTTTTACTACAGTAAACTAGTAATCTTTCTCCCTGTGAAAGAATTGCCATTACCACAACCTTATGTTGCTGCTATATAATGAACTCCTTGACAGTGAAATGTGCCTCAGTGGCAATTCTGGAGGTAGGCCTTCTGCAGGTCTTGATGGAAAACAGGAATAAGGCTTTTCACTGTCCTCTTATTCCTGATCTGAGGTATGTTTTCTAGAATTAAAAGAATTATCTTCCCGTCAGTTTTCTTCTTGTGCCACTTCTTCATGGCAGCACTGATGAGTTTGCACGCTTATAAAATGAGGAAGTAAATGGCCTGCCCAAGGGAATGACGAACAACCAACAGACATTAAAATTTTGGTCGATGCTGAGCCAACATGGCTTTAAACAGAAATGGTAAAGTGAAGATTCTCTATCCAACCATCTATCTATTCTTAAAAATCTATCACAACCTCCTCACACCTGTTGACTGGAAAATTGTACATTTTTTTAAAAGGACCACTTTAAAATGTCATTTATGATGGAGGACTGTTAGCAAAACAAACAACAACAACAACAAAAAAAACAAACAAAAAGCACATTATTCTTTAACAGAAAGCTTTTCATACTATTCCATCTTCCGAAATGCAGAAGAGCAGAGTGAGATGGCCTGGTTATACTCCTAGCCACACTGTGACCTACATGTCAAGTAGTAAGCACCTCATGTGATACTCCAGTGGAGATCAGGCTGTATTTTCAACAAAACAAGGAGGCTACTGTTCGGCATTTAACATTTCACATTGTTAAATGCTTTTCTGTGGGAGTTAGTCCATTAATGCTAAAAGTTAACACCGAGGGGTTGTTTTTTTTAATGCCAGCACATAGCTGCAGGTCAAAGCTCACATACATTACAACCCACCCAGGCAAATTCTGTAACACTGCCTGACTTCTCTTTCCCCAACACGAGGTCATGTAGCTACAGAGAATGGGAGGAATAAGCAATGGTTTAACATTTGTGAGTGCATATATCAAGAATGCATACTAATAGACTTCTTTCTTTTGACAACAAAAATGGAATTCCTTTACTAACAATAGGGCTACTTAAGGAAGGCGCATTTCAATTTGTGCTATGTTTTAGCTCCAATGAAATACAATAGTTTTTCCTGACCAATATTTAATAGTACATTCTGGCTCTGCAAAAACTACCATGTGCTATGAACCAATGCAAAACTTCTCATGTTCTGAATCAGAGATGATCCAAAACAGGCTGCCAACGCAGTCAAACTGACGGACAATCTCTCTGTGTGCTCAAACATTTACAAAGTGAGTCAAGCTCAGCTATTTGCTGACTACTCATATCTGAATACTAGTCTCTCAGTTCAGCACACATGCTTTCAGCATTACTAAGTCCCTAGTGCCACACAACCCAAAGAACAATCTCTATGCAAAGAGTACACATTTTATTTTTTTGTTATCAATTAATAAAGTTAAAAAGGAACCTTCACATAGGATAACCTCAGAGAAAATATTGACTGAAATAACTCTGTACTCTGACTCCGGCTCCCTCTATTGTCTCTGTTGTTCTTACAATTCATTTGAATTACAGCTCTCTCCTTCCTCTCTTTTTCTCCTTTAGCAGTATCCCACCATGACCTGTGAAACACAGGTTTCTATAGAAGTGCTGGACACAATACAAAAGAAACATTCTGGCTTCAGCTCAGAATCAGCAGTAAAGTGCAAGGCATGATAAGTACATGTGCAAATATTCTCTGAACATCAGGCAAGGAGTCTCTTTAAAAATGGATGAAAAGAAAGCAAATGGACCAGAAAGAGAGAATTTGGGAACTCCAGGAATATTTTATGACATCTCCTAAAACAAGGCCTTTTTCCCACGACTTCTTCCAACTCTAGCACATAGAAGATAGCAGCAGGAGGGAGGCAGGGCGGCGGGAAGACATTTAGAACATAAATGATTACCACCCTGCCATGTTTATTCATTTGCATTCAAAGTAGAAGTTTAAAACTGTAGTGTCACAAGCTCCACTGTAGGTATCAGTGATGGCCAGAAGGTGTTCAGTTCCAAATGCTGAGCACAGTAATGATGAGGTTGTAGGTCCAGTAGTACATCACCAGGAGCTGACTGCAGTACCCTTCCTTCCATAGGATAATGCCACTGTCCATAACTTATCCCGCTGACTCTAATGGGGCTACCGATGGGGCAAGGTATTATTCAGCATCATGAGGGCACTTACTGAAAGTTGGCATCCACCTCACCTCACTGCCAAACTGTATCCTATTTTAACACCAGCAGTTTTCTGATTGTTAATGCTTGTAGCTAAGCATCATTCTTGGCAGTCTCAGCTCTGGTTATATATGGAGTTACCCAAAGCTAAGCAAAGTAAATATCTTCATATACTTCCAGCTATTATCTTCAATCAGAACACTCCTTAGTAATGCTCTTCTGCTTCACAGATCTCACTGTGCAAGTGTTAAGTGCCTACACATAGCAAAGCCCACAGTGAGTCAGCCAAGAGAACATCTCCACTCGCAGAGACAGACACAGCAGTCTTGTGGTCACACAGTGAGTAAAAGGATACTTTATAGTCCAGTACATTCTGCCTTTTTCTGCACTGGAAGAAAGGGGCTGAAGGAGTGGCAAGAGATCCCTCTGGAATCACAGCTCCTGTTTTATTGCAGGACAAGCCTGCCTCTCATCTGTTTTAAAGACAAAGCTGGTTCCAGTTACTCACTGCCTGAAACCAAGCAGACCTGGGTGGTACCTCAGCATTACAACCTGGCTGGTATATTCCTGAGCATGGCACCTCTGCTGCCCTTTACAGTGGATTATGGCAGCACCGTACTAAAGCTTCAAAGGATGTGTTAATGGGTAAGGATCTAATAACCCCTAGCTAAAGGCCAAGTGGTCCCTCCAGTGAAAGAGAGGGAATAAAACCCACAAGTTCTCAATTCCCATTTCTGTATTCACAGCAGAAAGAGCACCACTTTCTCATGGGCACTGATTTTGAAATAAAAAATTCTTTCGCTTCTTTTTCCCATTTATACTACTTGCCATAAAGCTTTTTGTCATGCCACTGACAAAGCAATCATGTAATTTTAGTCCTGTTTTTTAATCTGGCCTACAAGAGAAATACCCAAGCACCCTTCACTTTCATTGACTGCCAACAAAATTGGTCCAACAACACTGGTCCAACATCAGTCTTGACATCTGAAATGAGTTCTCATCTGACTTCAGCTTGCTTTACTTACACTCCTCAAGTTGTTAGTGGTTTGGGGTACAGGGCAAGTATTTTTAACATTTACTACAGAGTTGTTTTAGATGCAGTGTTTCATCAATTAAATGAAATCCAAACTGGCATTTTAGCATTTAGCAAGCAAACATGAAAGAGAAATTTTCACTTGGAAACCTGAAACACTGCTACATAACCAAGAAGTAGAGATAGTAAATTCTTTCTCACCTAGACTTGTAGTAGCAACTAGCTATTAATTTGTGTGCTAATCACAGTCACTGAAAAAACAGCTACTGCTTTGCTTGAGAAAAAAAAATAAAGTGGCTTGGACATCTCATGACACACTGTGAGTCTTTAGAAATGGGACAGTAATAGTAAGGAGCCTTGGTTTGAGGGAACACAAAACCCCTGTGGCAAAGAGTTACATGCAGTTTGGCTTTAATTTTCAGTAAACACTGTATGGACATCTTAGATCTCAACCCCTTTCTCCTCACCTCTCGTATAACTTGTTGCAGCTCTTCCTGCTCCACACTTTTGTGGATTTCATCAACTGAAGGCATTCGAGGGACTTTTTCGAGTTTCTGCTCCACCTCCAGCTTGGAGTCTGCAAGCTCCTCAGAGCTTTCCACCTGCTGTCCAGTGCCTGCTCTCACTGGGGCTGCTGGTGTTAAGGCAACAGAGGCTCGGTACAACTTCTTGCTTTGACTCTTAGACTTTCCCGTTAGCTCAGAAGATCCAACACCAGCTTTTCTACTTGCAGTGGAGCACACTGAGGAGGAATCAGAGTTTCCATGGGAGAATACGGACTCTGTACCCTCTGCTGGTAGAGTTTCCAGTCCAAGATCTCCCAGTCCCAAACCCAGTTCAGACTTCAGAAAAGACTGCTCTCGCATAAGTTCCGAGACCTAAGGATTCAGAAAAGAAACAGGCCTGAATAAGCATATAAAAAAGTCAAATACAGACACAGCCATGCTTTCTTGTTATTTATTCAATCACTTACTCATTCCCTCCATGTAACAAATACAGCTATAAAATAAATATATGCTTTGCCTTTATGACTGTGACAAAGAAGACCATAAAAAGGAATGGGCTCTTTTGAAAGCCAACAAAAATAAGAATTGTGGCAGTTCCCCAAACCACTGACTTTTGCAATACGGATGCACCCTGCCAGAGCCATTGACAGAGGTACACGTAAAAGCTTGATTTTATTTTTCTTTGCTAAAACAATTCCAGTTTTTTTTTTTTTTTTTTCCTGCAGTCTTTGAACTACTACTACTTCGGTAGTTCAGGAGCTTACTCTGGACTCCTAGCATACTCTTCGTAGAAAAATAAGAAATAATTTTCTCTGGAAAACTCACCATCATTAGTCAATAAATGCAACAGCATCTCACTTCTGCATATTCCTCTTAAAAGTAAACAAGACTTCACAGCTGCTTACACCTATGGTTAACTTTGCTTAAGGGAAAATGCAACTATTTTCAACAGAACTACTCAAGTGAGTAAACTATTTCCAGGACTGTGTGTCAAATGAATCTCCTGTGATTTTTTTTTTTTTAATAAATTCCTTCCTGTTATTTATTTATTTTTCTTAGCAAAACATACAGCATGCTACTTACTGGTTCAATGACATTCAGTGGAGAAGGACATGATAGATTGTCAGCACTTCTGCTACCATACATACCCTGAAAAATTAAGATAAGTTAATGCATTGAGGATTTTTTTTAGAGCTGCCAGAACCTAATATATAAACATGCTGTGTCTCAGACAACTTTCGGTAAAAGCAGAAACTTGGAACCAGGAAGCAAAGCTGGTTGGAGAAAGTTTATTTCAGTCATTTTTAAAGCTAGCCCTCTTCTATAAAAGGATTTACGAAAAAGAAAAGATATTTATATGTTTCAAAGAATGCAAGCTTGGCTTGGGATCACAGTAATACCATATTTTCCTGTTCTTAGGTTCCAATTTTTTTCCCATGACAAAATACTGAAGCGGAAGATGTGGCCAGCGCTGCTTCTGTAGAAGAGGACTGGCTAAGAAAGAGGAATGAAACCCATGAAGAACATACAACACTTTCTGTCTGTGCTTCTTTTGTCTGGCTGATGACAGAGTTGCAGCAGGAAATAGAACAGTCTTCTGCTGAGCAAAAAAGAAGAGAAAGAATATAGCCACACCACCAATAAACAGACGCCAGTATCCTTTCCCCCACTGTTCTTGAGCTTCGGGGAGAGTGTGCAAGCAGAGCTTCTCCCTGTGTTTGGCAGGGAGTCACATGTTCATCTGAAGGAACTACAAAAAGAAGTGGAAAAAGAAACCTGAAGATGACAACTGGATTTTCTTTTTTTTTTGTTCCATGGAGAGACAGAGGGAACCATATGCTGTTTCTTGGGAGAGAAACACAGTGCCTTGTCTCTCTACCCTCTTTTCACAAGTAAGAAAATCAGTGCAGAGAAATTCCAGGAAGAAGGAAGATAATCACCCCACAAGGATTTCAGACACAAGCACTACCTACCAAAACTCAAAAATCCCAGGGTCATGAAGAAGAAAAGGAAGAAAGAACTGAAAAACCCCAAAATATGTCTTGACATGCATTAATAGCAAGAAAGATCCTCTGATTCCGTATCTTTTCCCTAAGATGCAGACTGAAAACAATAAAATGACCCTGAGAATAGACACATTGTCATCAGATTCCCCAGATGTCATCCCTTGGTAAGAGTTTTAACAGTAATGGTTTATTAACATTAAACTGATGCACATTACACTGAGAAAACATATAACACTGTTGAAAAAGTAATACTTACTACATGTGTTTGATGTCTGTAAGGGGAAGACATGTGCAGACTTCTCAGCTGGTCTTCCAAAGCAAGTAGACGTTCCTCTAACTGCATCTCTAACTCCTGAAGCTCCATGCGGACAGACTTTCTCAAACTCTGCAGCTGATCAGCTTCATATCTATACGAAATTGATTACAAAAAGAACACTGGCATTCACTGCACTCAGCTGCACATTGCAAAGGGGGAACTGAGCGTGATAATCCCACGAGCAAAGGAGTTCGTGCAAGGAATTTCAAGGTGGAACACAGAAAACTTCTCTTTCACTGAAAATTAGCTGAAAGCCTGAAAAGGAACTAAGGTCTTGCTACACTTCTAGAAAGGGAACTTTGGGAAAATATATCACCCCATGCAGAAAGCTAGATAACATGGAGTATCACAGTTTCTAGCTTTATAGTAGCAACTGCATTTTGATCCAGACACCACTGTCAAAGTAAGCCAACTGATTTAAAACATATTTACTTTTAAAGTGAGTTAGTGAAGAGTTAATTCAAATAAAGTAAACAAATCAGCAATTTCAAAAATTGTTCCACATCAGCGGTTCCTGCAACTCATGGTGAGCAAACACACAGAGCCAGAATAATGAATGCCATCTGTGACTTGTTGAGTGGCTACTGTGAGTAGGAATTGTAGCATCTGAATGCTACAATTTCAATTTTTACTTTTTATTTACATTTATACAGATGGGGAGGGAGGGGGGCCAGAATCTAAACTAAAAATCTTTAAGATTTTTCCCCTCCAATATCCTATGATAAAGTCCTTAAAATCCACAGCTGTAAAATCATTTTCCAGAAAGGAGAAAAAACATCATCAATTAATGAGAAATAAGGATTAGAAAAAAAAAAAACAGAAAAAAAGACCCTCTAGAATGAAGACATATACAGATGAGAGTAAGCAACTATTTTGGCCACAATTCATCTAAAACCAGAGCATTTTTTGCTCTGATTTCACAGGCAGCAGCTCATTTCTTGAAGTGCCAAAATGCTTTCTCTCTTTTAAAAACAAAATCTTTTTACCTTTCCTCTTCTGTCATGTGCTGATAAACTGTTGTCTGTTGACGTAACATAGCCAATTCCAAATCCATCATTTGAGTTCTAAATAAATTTAGATTTCGCCTTACAACTTGTAGCTCCTGGAAAGTGTTCTAAAATAAATAAATAAAGAGGAAAGAAAAAAAATAAAGGTGAAAAAAGTAATTAAATAAAATAAGTCTGGGTCCTATAACTGCATTTGACTATGTGTGCTCTTTGAGTCAAGCAGAGGCTCAGCAGCTTCGGAATACTACAGATATTGCATGCCATGAGCTCTCAGTAATTCAAGAAAACAACATTTTCAGTTGTACCATATGAACACATGAAATTACTTCCATGTATTTGGACTAATTCCTTTTTGACATTTAGGATAGAGTCATGTTATCACTTTAGAGTGACAGAGACCATGCGTAGCACAGTCTGGCATTTACAGGATGTTTCTTTTTGTTTTATTTTGACTAAGTATCATTGTGTGAACAGGGGCACTTACTTCATAGAGAGGTAGAATAGATGATCTCTGAGTAGTGTAACCGGTGGCAGCTGAAGGATCCTGACCCCTCATCACTGGGTACTAGGGAAGAAATGAAGAGGAATGTCAAAAATCCCATTTATGAACTCATCTTCTTAAATGGTCAGATTCTCCAAAAGCAGCCAATGTTAAAACTCAGTCCTTCTGGCACTGTTATTTCCACCACCAAAACAAATATTACAACAGGAAGAGGAATTTTTTCAAAATGGAAGCACCAGCTCCTGACTGAAGCATGTGCACCAAAGCTCTGTAATGTAAATGTGTTGAAGTTGAAAAAAAGAATAAAAAATTAATCCTGTCTGACACAATAAGTAGGGATAAAAGCTAAGTTTTCTGCACCAGACATGAGTCCAGACGATGCCTAGTGCAGGTTAGTGAAAACTCAGTAGTTGCAATTGCCTTAGCTAAAGACAAAGAGAACAACACAGAAAACAGAATTGAGTAAATTGAAGTGTCTCATTTTCAAATCGTGATCACAGTCACATTTGTTGTGGGATTTCCCTCAGTTCTGCATGTGTGTGCGTGCTGATTTTGTTCTTGTTTTATAATCTCACCATATTGCCTACATTCAAAGATCCCTGCATGCCAATGATCTCTCATGAAAACAAAATTGTTGAAGAATTTCTGTTTAAATGTTGCTTCAACATCTGCAGCAACCAGTTAAAATTCAGGGGCTGTTACATGTAGAGACACGGCACAGCAAAGAACAGTGGAAACAGCAAAAGCATTTATCTTTTCAAACACGAAAAAGACAGCTTGTCCAATATAATTTTGAAAGAATTCAAAGGACTATTGACACGCCATGGAAAATTTGAAGCATGTCCATTTACCTAGAGGAGCTTTGCTCAAACATGATCACATCAAGCGTATGGATGTTTTGTTTTTCCTCTCCCATTTTTCTCTGTTCCCTGTTCTGTTGGGAATTTATCTACTCCTCTTTTTTCCTTCCTAATAACAGAACCATATATTTGAAACATCTCAACATTTTCTATAGTAGACAAGTATGCTGTATGCCAAACTCAATCTTGTCTGCAGAGAAAAGCAGCACAAGGAAACTATGTATTGGAAACAATACTTTTTCATACAAATCTCTGTAGTGAGAAGGACCAAACTCTCCAAAATGGAACTAGTTCAGACAAATTACTCTGGAAGCAGGACAAGTGGGCTAGGAGATGTTATTATCCTCTCTGATGGGAACTGATGTTGGTTTTGATTATTATTATTATTAGAATCAGCATGAACATGAATTCTGGGTGTAATACAGAGGTTTCTTCTCCAGCAGCTTTAGTTAGCATGGTATTAGCAGTAACACTGTACCCTGACACATAGCAAGGCTGCAGTTCATTCTCACAAGGGAATTTTACAAAGAAGGTCAAATTCTGCAAATGCTCACTCTCAGGCACACCTTGAGCAACGTCTGACTTAAAACCCCTTTGCCTGAAGCTTTCCACTGCAGTGCTGTGTCACAATACCAAAGCTCACTCCATGAAGCAGGGGCAGCTGATATAACCAAAGTCAGGCTGGAATAGCCTCAGGTTTTTGACAAGTGGCAAAATAAACAGAAGAAAAGGGATCTAAAAAAGAATACCACAGCCCACCACCGCCAGTAGGGAGAAGCAGATGTTTGTTCTTAGATAAAACCCACAGAAGTCACTAAGCTCATGGAGCAGATCCTCCTGAGAGTCATCATGCAGCACTTGCAGGGGAAGCAGGCGATCAGGCCCAGTCAGCATGGGTTTATGAAAGGCAGGTCATGCCTGACGAACCTGATCTCCTTCTATGACAGAGTGACGCGCTGGGTGGATGAGGGAAAGGCTGTGGATGTGGTCTACCTTGACTTCAGCAAGGCTTTTGACACCGTCTCCCACAGCATTCTCCTCAAGAAACTGGCTGCTCTTGGCTTGGACTGGCGCACGCTTCGTTGGGTTAGAAACTGGCTGGATAGCCGGGCCCAAAGAGTCATGGTGAATGGAGCCAAGTCCAGTTGGAGGCCAGTCACTAGTGGCGTCCCCCAGGGCTCGGTGCTGGGGCCGGTCCTCTTTAATATCTTCATCGATGATCTGGACGAGGGCATCGAGTGCACCCTCAGTAAGTTCGCAGATGACACCAAGTTAGGTGTGTGTGTCGATCTGCTTGAGGGTAGGAAGGCTCTGCAGGAGGATCTGGATAGGCTGCACCGATGGGCTGAGGTCAACTGCATGAAGTTTAACAAGGCTAAGTGTCGGGTCCTGCACCTGGGGCACAATAACCCCAAGCAGAGCTACAGGCTGGGAGAGGAATGGTTGGAAAGCTGCCAGGCAGAGAAGGACCTGGGAGTGCTGGTGGATAGTCGGCTGAATATGAGCCAGCAGTGTGCTCAGGTGGCCAAGAAGGCCAACGGCATCCTGGCTTGTATCAGGAACAGCGTGACCAGCAGGGCTAGGGAGGTGATCGTCCCCCTGTACTCAGCTCTGGTGAGGCCGCACCTCGAGTACTGTGTTCAGTTTTGGGCCCCTCGCTACAAGAAGGACATCGACGTGCTTGAGCGGGTGCAGAGAAGGGCGACGAAGCTGGTGAGGGGCCTGGAGAACAAGTCCTATGAGGAGTGGCTGAGGGAGCTGGGCTTGTTCAGCCTGGAGAAGAGGAGGCTCAGGGGTGACCTTATCGCTCTTTTTAGGTACCTCAAGGGAGGCTGTAGCGAGGTGGGGGTTGGCCTGTTCTCCCACGTGCCTGGTGACAGGACGAGGGGGAATGGGTTTAAGTTGAGCCAGGGGAGTTTTAGGTTAGATGTTAGGAAGAACTTCTTCACTGAAAGGGTTGTGAGGCACTGGAACAGGCTGCCCAGGGAAGTGGTGGAGTCACCATCCCTGGAAGTCTTCAAAAGACGCTTAGATGTAGAGCTTAGGGATATGGTTTAGTGGTGGGCTGTTAGCGTTAGGTTGGAGGTTGGACTCGATGACCTTGAGGTCTCTTCCAACCTGGAAATTCTGTGATTCTGTGATTCTGTGAAACTCTACCACTGCACATTCTGCATGTATTCATATATCAACAAGCAGGGTCTGCAAGTGCTCTGCCTATATAGCCCCTGCAGCAGCTTGCAGATTCCTAAGTTGGATCATGAACTCAGAGAATAGCAGTACAGAGGTGGTGGAGACTCCTCAGTTACAGTTGGTAATCAGGAGGGAAAGAGCAGAAGGTGTCACAGAAACCAGTAAAAAAAAAAAAAAAGTGCTTCATTTTAAAACACTTCTCTGACAGGTGAGATGGCCAGAATTTCACACAATGTGACAATACTGATTCTTTATAAAAGGCTGATGACTTCATGTTGAGTAGATGAACACCCAGAGTTGAACATCCAGAAGGTTGGCAAAAAACAGCACTGACATATGCATGGAACAAACAACCATCACTGACATTATTAATGAAAGCACAGGACTTAGAATGAAAAAAAAAATCATTCACAGAAAAGAGACAGATTAAAGTATCATTAAAGGCAAAATGTATTTTCAAATCTAAAGCTAATGACTATCAACTTAAACTAATACCTGATGAAGTGAACATTGCTCCTCTCCCCCACCCAAGAACCAACTGTAACAAGAAAAAAATCAATGCAGAAATAGCAGAGCACTGGAGAGATGATCATTTGACACATTAAACAGAAGCTCTTGAGAGAAGCAGCCATCCAAACTTGCACAAAATGTCCTTTTTATCCTGATCTCCCACACTACACAAAAGAATATTCAGGCTAACATTTTGGTTTTATAAGGATAAACTAAGAAGCCCCTTTGCCTGGGGAAAATTTTTCTTCCTCTTACCTGTGAGAGGTTCTGCAGGGAGTTTCGGATGTCGTGCAGGACTCGGCGCAGTTGCATCTCCACGGTGGAGGGCGGGTTGATAGCATGAGGTCGATGAGGATATCCAGAGTGCCTTGGAGAAAAGGGACAGCCGAAGGGGGAAAGCAAGGAGCTGAAGGAAGAACCGGAGATGCTCGGGACACTGTGGGTGCTCAGCGTCCTCACGTGCTCACAGAGTGGTCTGTCCTGCCACTCAGTGGGAAGGGAGTGGAGGGAGCATGTTGAGTGGGACATGTGTGCTGGCGTGTGCAGTGGGCAGCTCTGTCCCCTGGTGGGACTGGGCTCCTCAGACAGCCTGCGGGGCCCAGCCTGGGAAACTTCTTTTTTGGAGGACGAAGGTGCAATGAACAGCGTAGATTTGCACACAGGCTGGCTGGCAGCTGCCTTACCCTCCTGTTTGTCATCCTCGGACATCAGTTTCTCATCTTCCTCCACACGTGTGTACTTGTAGGTGAAAGAAGGAGGACCACACAGAGTCTCTTTTCCGGGAGCTAACTGGACGTTCACAGAGGACACCACTTTCACTGGGTTCAGTAATGCAGTTGGGAGAGACTGAGACCGCCTCAGAGGATAGCCCGATTCAGCAAACCATTGTCTCTGCCTCCTCAGGAGATCTTTTGACTTAAGGGAAGCGCGTCCAGCCCTGGAATCGGATGTGGTGATGATCCTCATCTGGGCTCTTTGCAAAGCAACATGAACCCTGTCCACAGATGATGGGGAAGAGCTGCCACCTTCCAGAGACTCCAGTGACTTGAGGATATGGTGTGTTTGATACTGAGGAAACTCAAATACATTGTCTTTGTCAACATCACTTTCATCACTGCCTTCCTCCAGCAGCTCCAATTCTTTATGCTCACTGGAAACATGTTCCTCTTTAGAGCTGACCTCTCCTGCAACTGTCTTAGACACATAAGATGACTTGCTTTCTCCTCCATTTTGTTCAGTTTCATAGTCATGGATTTTTTTATCATCTTTCCTTCTGTTTTCAGAATGTGCCTCTACCTTTCCTTTCTCTCCTTGAGAGATATCATCCTCTTCATCTTCATCATCCTCCTCTTCTTCCTCTTCATCTTCTTCCTCCTCCTCAAACTTATTGAAACAGGGCAGTTCCTTGGCTATTGGTGTCTTCTGTTCCTCACTATGCGATGTCACGGTTGTCTCACTGTCACAGCTGTCAGCACTGCTTCCCATGCCTTGCAAAGACTCCTGAACCTAGGAAAGATTCAAACCAGCAAATGGGTGAACATACTGGAGACTCATCTACTGCCTTCTCAGGAAGTCAGGCTAACAGTCTAAGTCCATATCCATTAGGCATTATGGTAGAATAATTCAAAATGATTTTCGCATGCAGGAGAAACAGTGAAAAAGAACAAAGAAACCATAGTATCAGAGATAGGTTAGAAGCATACTGAAGTATGGCACCAAAAGGAGATGGTTTGGCGAAAGGGGAAAAAAAAGGCAAATTATTCACACATTTTCTTGATTTGACAATAAACTCTTTATTACCAGAAGAACAGAATTGGCAGCAGTAAAATTCTAGTATTTTAGGTAGCAATGACAAAGGGATATTAGGGTGAAGGTACTGTGGCATGTCCCATATATAAAGGTTCACACTCAGCACTGAAACCAAGGGTCGTATCAGGGAATGCACACAGAGAAGTGAGGACAATCATGGATTCTCCCACACCAAGAATGGGAAAAAACAGTCTGCCTATATACAAAGCCTGTTTTAAGTCACAGAATTGTTTCATACTGGGAATCTAACGTTAGGCTGATCATCTCCATTGAAGACAATCCAGCACTTTTACCCTATTCTCCATTCCTTTTTCCTAATGCATCTTTTCCTTCTTATTATAAACTACATTTTAAATTCCTTATTGCAGAAGGATGCATTTCCCTATATACTTGATCAGAGCATCGGTATAAGGCAGCTGTTAATTTAACAGGAACAAAAATGACAGGAAAGGTCTATGGATTGCAAAGCATATTCCTCAGGCCAGTCTGATTGACAGGTATATTTAGAAGTGGGCACAACATTTTCATAAGATATGTGGTATAAAGTATAGTCTTGGAAATTTACCATAGTTGACAAATAAACTAGAAATTTAGAGAAGCTTTACTATCTCTGACTTCTGCAATTCTCTCTGCTGTTAGGATACTATTAGTTCCTTCTAGAGAGAATATTTATGGTGTATATTGCATAATATTTCCGTCTCCAGCCATCTAAAAGAGAATTTCAGTCACAAAGGTTGTCACTGTAAGTATGTGCTTAGCATTGCACTGACACAGCCACAAAATTAGTATTAAAGACTGTACAGATTCAGATACTGTTCAAGTCAAAGCTATGACAAGAACAAAAGACTGAAATGTCTAGGTGAAATTAGGTGTGCTACAAGCATGTGTATCTGTCTCTCTAATTCTCCATCACATTGTTTACTTACAAGCCAGGCAAACAAAAATTCAAGTACTTGTATGGAGAATTTTTCTAACTTCTTTGGTAACATGAAACTCCCCGAAGAATAACCTACCTTGAAACCAAAAGATCCCCTAGAAATCTTTTTTTGGCTGTCAAGGAAGAAAGGAAATACGATTCCAGTTGGCCAGTTTTCTCATGAGTTCCAGAGGAATGCTATGGCTGCTAGAGTCAATTATTTAACAGTAGATGGCACTAACTTACCATACACCCCTCTGCATCCCCTTCATCTTCTTTTCATAGGTTCTCTTCACTAGCTGCCAAGTTCTCTTATTCCCTAGTCTCATTATTCATCCGTATTTTCTAAATTCAGCTCAGTACTTGGTCTGAATAAAGCAGTGACAGTGGCAGAAGAAAGCCTAGCAACCCCATGGCACAAATCTCATGCAGTCTCAATGTATCTTTTCAAAACAGTATAATAGAAAGCAGAAAAATCTCAGCACTTTGCAACCAACACAAACAAACTCCACTAGCCTTCCAGTGAAGAGACATTTAGATGCAACGCACTTTTAATGGGCTCTTTATCAGGTTGTAACCGATATAAAGATCAGGAGTGACCAATTCTAGTCTGAGACTCCTTCTAACATGCCTGCCACTTTCAGTGTAGCCCCAGTTTAGTAGAGAGTAGAACCAATATCTCAGATTATTATGCTCATTACAGAAGCTCATGCTCATGATTTCCTTTGTTCTCTCTGTTGCTCTTGGTAAGGGTAAGTTGATGCTTACTGGAGACACAAAGACTAGATCTGTCTCGTCTTCCATTTTGGTACTCAGCTGGCAAAGTACTAAATGGAAAAGGACAGAACACCAGTACCAAAACTGAAAAGCAAACTTTGGTGGATGGGGAGGATGGGAACCTCCTCCTAGTAAGTACAAAATGGCTTTTGAAATGTGTTTGGTGTGCCACAAGGAAAGTCACTGTACTGTAAAAAAGCTCAGTAGCTGAAAGCCACAAAAATGACGTTACTGGTGATACCCAAGCTTCCACTGTTGTATTCCCTCGACTGTGGTTTAGGTCCCAGACAGCTACCCAGTGGCCTTGCGACCAGGATCCATCTCGGAGTTTTCTCTGGCTGACTGACAGGCCAGCCAAACTATGGTTAATACTGTGTGAATGACTTACGAGAGGCAGAGACCACCTCTCCTAGGTATCAGGTATAATGCTGAGCACATGTACATATTGAGCAGTCTCAGAAGCACCTGGCTAAACAAACACATTAAACTCAAACCCTTAAGACCTGAGAGCTCTGGTCAGTGTCACTGCAAATTCCAGGACCGAGATCAAAGCAACTGGAACAGGAAAGAATGTGGGAGCTTAAGACTGACTAAATATTAGTATACCTTCACAGTAAAGTTAGTATGAAACTGTTTTCACATTCTGTCTGCTGCTAGCTAAAAAAATAAATAAATAGAAAAGCATGTAAAAAATGAATGGGAAGGCAAAAACGATGCAAGGAATTAATGATCACCAGAAAAGCTAACGTCTTTCGTTACCTTAAATCTGCTCACTGCAGTCATGAGAGGAATGGACTGCAATTCTGGAGCATGAGCCAGTGACAAAAGATATACCATGAACAGCCCAGAATGCCCACTGCATCTTGGACTGCATCACCAGAGTGGCCAGCAGATGGAGGGAGGGGATTGTGCCCCCCCTGCTCTGCCCTGGTGAGGCCCCACTGGGACTGCTGCATCCAGGGCTGGGGCCCCCAGCACCAGAAGGATGTGGGGCTGTTAGAGTGGGTCCAGAGGAGGGCCACAAAGATGATCAGAGGGCTGGAGCACCTCTCCTATGAAGACAGACTGAGAGAGTTGGGGATGTTCAGCCTGGAGAAGAGAAGGCTCTGGGAAGAGATCATTGCAGCTATTCAGTACTTAAAGGGGACTTATAAAATAGATGGAAAACAACTTTTTGCTTGGACAGATAATGAAAGGACGAGGGGAAATGGTTTTAAACTGAAAGAGAGGAGATTTAGATTAGATGTTAGGAGGAAATTCTTCACTCAGAGGGTGGTGAGGCACTGGAACAGGTTGCCCAGAGAAGCTGTGGATGCCCCATCCCTGGAGGTGTTCAAGGACTGGTTGGATGAGGCCCTGGGCAATCTGATCTAGTGGGTGGCATCCCTGCCTATGGCAGGGGTGGGAATCTTTAAGGTCCTTTCTGACCCAAGCTGTTCTATGAACAGCATACAGGAAATACCAAATTTAGAGCTTATTCCAGGCCCACATATACTCAGATTCTCCTATCTGCAAGGCTTTATATTTTTAACACAGGGTAAAGGACTCAGCAGATCCAGTTCAGAAAATGAAAAATTTTATCAGGACTGGGACTAGCAGTCATGATCAAGGAGGTCAAACACCAGTATCCCTCCTTCTCTCCCCAGGTCTCTCCTCTACCATACTTATAGGTAATATTTCAACCCCAATATGGGAAACTCACCTGAAGCTGATTAAATGGAGAGCAGTCTGTGGAAGAATCCTCAGCAAAGCCACTACTATCCGAATGCTGACTAGCAGTCCGTAACAGCTGATCTGTTTAAAACAAAGCAAAACCCAACTGTAATTCATTTACAGATCATAACTGCTTAAGCCCAGTCACACTCAATACATGCTTTCCTTTTACATCAAAGTAACACAAGTAGATAGCACAATTCCTTTCCAAACTCCCCTTTGAACAATTCAGAAAAGCAACCTCTTTGTTTCAATCATACAAAGTGCAAAACCTCTCCTCATGCAAAACTCTACTTGTGAAACTTCAAGCAGTAGTGGAAAAGAAATATGTATTTTTTTTCTGTGCTGTGGGAAAAAGTCTGCTGATGATGCCACTGCTGCAGTTTTCCTTCCACAAAACTGAATCACTGGTTATTTCACATGCATTCAGTGCCACAGCTGCTTTTGTATTGACACGTACAGGTTTGCCAGCCCTCCTGATCAGAGCGATAAAGGAGCTCATGCGTCTCCTACCAGCCCACACCATCCCATGCATCGAGTGGAGCAGAACTAGCACAGGACAGAGAACTGCTAGAGATGGTCCCTCACTGGTTTGGTGGACAAACACAAAACATCCCTAACACACTGACTGGCAACCAACAAAGCACATTCCCAGCATTCATTTTGTACTCCAGAGATAAGATCCTCCTTCTTGCTCCTTTCTACTCACATTTGGTAAGTGTTTAAATAGCTTAAAGAGACTCCAAAATCCTCAGTGCTACCCAGGAGTGGTGTCCTGTGGTGCAAGCCCTACACCACAGAGCTCCTTGGCCAGGAGATCTCAATAAGCTCCACAGCACGGTGCTGCATGGCACAGCATTCTTCTCCACGGGACACAGGAGGCACTTCTCACATTCAGGATTTACCTCACATCCCCGTGACCATGGCAGTCTGGGTAACAACCACATCTCACCTCTAGTCCTCAGCAGACCTGTAAGAGCTTGGGTATGGGATAAGACCCCATCAGCCTTTACCCCCGCACCCTGCTACCCCCCTGCCCTGGTGCAGAAGCTTGCTGATCTGCTCTCGGAGGCTGAACACAGAATTTTGCCCCACGTTCCTTCCATCACTTAACTGTCATCATATAATTAATCCCAGTCCACAGCTCAATGCATTGGAATGTATTATGAAAACTGTTTTGAAACTGCTGGATATTCAAAACTAATTATTGTTTTATATTTTAAGTTTAATGACCATTTCATTAATGCAGAAATAAAAGCCTGCACAGGCACAGAAACTGGCGAACAACAGGATAGGGAAACTGCCCTTTAAACTTCTTCATCGAGGATTTCATACAGCTTTTAGGGAGTGCCTTTCAAATTGTGCTGCTGCTCTGTTATCATGGTAGCCACAATATCCTGCAATGATAAACAACTTTTTTCTACCACAAGGCAGACATCCCCACCCAGCTCCCAGTGAAGACAATAGGGATTACTTCACTTAGACCAGACCTGGCTCATAGCAAGCACACAATACAATTTACACTGCTGAAGGAGCATGCTGCGCGCCCGTTGCCACTACATCTGGGTCTGGTGGGAAGCTGCCACCTTCTCTGAGGTGAACAGTCACATATTTTGGCCTTCTCTCTGTTTCTTTTCCCATCTGGTGAGTTTTAATTTAAAAGCAAAAGAGGAAAAAAAAAAAAAAAAAAAAAAAAACAAATAAACAAAAAGTACTAGCCCTGAAAGCCTTAGCAACAGGAGAGAGATACCCAATAGTTCAGATAAAGGAATTCACCGGTGTGTGTACTGGCTTCTGGTTTCATGTGTGTGGAATTTATTACTGCTCAAGAAAAATATTGACCTGCCTTTCTATTTCCTTTCCAGTCATACATATATACAGACATAGATGTACGTGATTTGACAGCCTTGCATGACAGATACTGCCAGTTAAGTGGCCAGCCTAGCTCACTCATACCTGCCTCATCATCTTTATCCATGGCAAGAAATTAGTGCTGTATGAACAGCTTCAAACTGCCTTGGTGCCACCTAAAGATACATTCCCTTAATGTAGCCATCCATTCCTGCTGCAAAGGTGCCAGGATGTCTTCTGAACATTTTAAAACAAATCAGAGAAGACATTTTCTAAGTATGATTAGTCTTCTTCTACCATAACCTACCTTTGTCTCTTGCACATTCTCAGAATTCTCCTCTATATGACTACCATGTAAATGCAGTAAAAACTTTGAACAAACAGGAATCTCTACTACTTTGGTAGTGAAATGATAAGGTTTGGCTCTGTAAAGATTAGAAATATCAACTATTGCATTGGGCTATGCTGATATGTAATGGTATCCACCCTTCTTGTCAAGTGCTGATCAAGATGTACAACCTGCTCCACGGCACCTGGATCTCAGATCCAAGCAGATGAGGGGGAAGCATTAAAAAAATAAAAAAATTAAACCTATCAAGTTACATTCAGATCTTGGTTAAAATGTCTCCTGGCAACACAGAGTCTTAAGACAAAGAAGTGCTGATCAGACATGGTTCCCCTCTCTTTACACTGAATAGAGAAAACTCAACATCAAAGGCTGATATTAATTATATACTTTTCTCTAAAAGTGTAAGGTAAGTGTGGGAAAAGAAACCAGCCAAGATGAATAAAAAGAGAAGGAACAATCAAACCAAGTGCTCAATCAAAGTGAGCACAAATGAAAATGTCCCTTGGATGATTGCTTTAAGTTGTACAAAACATTAAAATATTTTTAGGCATGGAATACATGCCAGAAAAATTCAGGTATTCAGAAATACAGAAAATAAGCTGTCAAAGTTCTAAACAGAAATAGATGATGAAGAAACAGGTCTATGGTTTACAAAAAAAAAAAAAAAAAAAAGATTAATTAGAGAATCATTATCAAACAATGAAATAATTCATTTTTTTGTAAAATAATATTCAACTGCCAATAGACTGACAGTCTCACAGATCCAAACAGTCCTATCAAATAATTGTTTTACGTGTTCTGCATCACTGATGCAGAAGAGGAGGAGAAATGCACAGAAACTGCCTGCGAAGCTCTAGTAACGTTTCTTTCATCTACACTATTGGTAAAGCTCTAATGCACTCTGTTTTTCATGAGGTTATTAATAAATTGACACTCCCCAACTTAGTTATGAAGTATCCCATTCCAGGATTAAAGACTTGCTGCCCTGTTTTCCCATGTTGATCACACATGGCACCCCAGCACTAGTGAAACCAGTCCTGTAGGGAGCACTCCTGGGGAAACTCTTCAGAATTTCCAGGGATTTCTTAGCTTCTGGAGATACAAACACAGATTCCTGTGAATTCTAAATCTGTTCCAAATGTTTTCTTCTCACTCCCCCATCTCCTGTCTACTGTGGAGCTGCACTCACCAAGAGCCATAAATACAATAATATGTTAAGGACAGGAAGTGCTGACGATGTGCTTTCTTCGCTTTTAAGGACTAAATTTTCAAAACTAGTTACTGTTTTTGACTATCTGTGTCAGATACTACAAAAGAAACAGGTCTGGGGCTATTCAAAATTTCACAAAGCTACTGATGACAGCAACCAAACACAATTCACAAAGCCCCGAGAATACTTTGTTCTGTACAAGTTGTACCTATATTTGTCCTGTTTGTTGGGCATTTTTGGAATGGAAGGTACTGCTGTATAAATAAATGTCAGGAAGAATTTTGTTTTTTAACTAACGAACTTTCCTTCCAGATAACTTTGTAAAAGGTGGGGTTTTTCTGGATGCTTTTGTTTTGTAAGGTTTGTTTTGTTTTTAATAGTGGACATTTAATAGCACTGTACGTTTACAATGCAAAGCAACTGAAGCTTACTCCTTAAAAAAGATATAAAATCCATGAGCAAAAAGATATCTGCATTTGAGGTTTGCAACAGGTAATCTGAAACGTGAAACATGCTGTAATGGGGAGCCTAAGCTGCAGCACCCTCAGTGCTTTTCAAGCATATGTTAATACTCTCCAGGCTACTTCAGTAGCAAAGACATTTTCTTTAATTCAAATACTTCACATCTTATTATAGACCCTCTTCAAATGCCTTCCCAACTACTGCAAATGTCAGGGAAAGCATCCTCAGCTCTCTGTGTAGAAGTTAACAATGCAAGATTTGCAACATTCTGTATTGAACAGCACTAACCCTGCTAATTAACACAGAAGTACCCCGACAGGAGGAAAAAAAAAAAAAAAAAAGTATTAAGTTATTCCAACATAGGAAATAATTATCTGGAACAAATTTTCATAGATGGGTGCTTGTGTACAGCACAGCCAATACCACTGGAGGTGGTGAGTCTCTATAAGAATCATCAGCTGAAATCACATTGTAACAGAAGACCAGTTCTTGAGTGTCAAGCTGATTCCACCTCTAGTGATTGCTTGTAAGAGCAGAATTACACATTCAGACACAACAAACAGCATTTTCAAAGAGTGACCACTGACACTGGATGTCTTCCAACCTGGCGAGCACCTGCTTCCTGAGAAAGCAAAACTCTACACTGGTCATGTTGAACAACCTGCAAAAAAAACTAACTATTTCAAAGTTTCAGGTAAGTTTGCACCAAATGCTTTACTTCTGGGCAATTTCATTGTGACCTGTATATAACAACATCATACACTTTCTACATCTTCCAGGTGAAATAAAAAATTAATCCCAAACTGATTTTTAGCAAACGTGCAGGCTTGCCATCAGCATTGATATCCACGTAAGACAATTTACCAGAGAACTCTTGGCAATACTAGAACAAGGACAAAGCGTCATTGCTACTCTTTGCCAAGTGCATTCAGGAACAGGTGGAATATACTAGCTGGGAGACACTAACCAGCACTACTCCTGCCAGACTAGAGACCCACTGCTAGAACTGCTACGTGCCTTTCAGCACGTATACACATGATCATCTAATTTTCTTTTTGCTTGCATGGGAGAAAGAGGGTAATGTATCTACAGAGGACCAAAGCCACAACAGCTTTTTAGAAGAAGAAAAATATAGATATATTTCTTCTACTCCTTGACTGCAGCTGCTAGTTCCATAAGTCACCTTTCTCTGAAAAGAATACTTGCAATGCCATGTTGTACAAAACACTGCTGAATTTGTAGCACAAGTTATCCCCAATAGCCAGTCATTAACCTTCAGCAGGTTCACAGCATGCTCAACCATACTGATGTAATTCAGCTGACAATTCACAAGACTGTCAGTTCATTTATGGAAAGGCAAAAAAGATTATCTCTGTGTCTTAGGACAGGTTTGAGTGCCTCTCTTTAGCAACTTACATAGATAACTAGTCATGTTTCACCAAGATACTGCATCAAAGCTAGCCATGTAGCTAAATGCAACAAGATCTAGTTCATTAATTACACATAACAGTTAGAGAACAGACTTAATTTTCCAACTTTGGTCAAAGGCCAGTAACAATCACAAAATTTATCTTCCTTGTACCTCTCCCGAGCCATAAAATATAAATAATGATTTGAGATGAAAGCACAGACTACCTAAGCCACAAGAGCCAGTGCATTTTGTCACACCAAGGAATATGACTTCCATGTGGGTGCAGAGACACTAGTCTTCTCCGCAGCCAGCCCTCAGATGAAGCAGTAGCACATAGGCAAAAGCTGAACATACCATGCAATTTAGGTTTAAAACAATGTAATTTTAGTTTAAATAGGTACCTTAAATTACAGGACTTACTAGGGAAAAAAAAATCCCATACAATTTGAATTAACGTTTCAGTTTCTCTGAGCTATCATCAGTGGCATAAAAGTGAAAACAGGCAGTGAGGTTACAGCGCTGTCATCCTGCCTGTAATTTGGTTGCCACTTTGCAGTAACGTTCTGTGATTTAACTGAAATGGAAACACACATCTTTCTTCTCTTCTAAAGAGAGCAGAAACTTTAGAAGTCTCAGATTTCAGCATTTCAGAAAGGGAAGCAGTCTCAGCACGCTGCTGTCTACTCACCTTTCCTTGATTTGGTCACCGCCAGCTGGTGGGAAGCTGGAACGTGTGGTAAATCTCCCTCTGTACTCTGGATCTATAGGGAACAGGAGATGAGTATTGTCAATTAACTGGAATATGTTCCTCTACTGGATGTGCTACTCCAGGCTTCACCAGGGTACTACTTGTGGAAATACTTTTATTGTGTCTTCCACAAAACAGGAAGATAATGTATGCAGAGCCATGCAGATTTCAACTGGGAAACTTAAAACTAAATGAAAATTAATCCTGTACTTAATCACTTTGTGAAACAGCCTTATTAAGAAAGCAGTTCGTAGACAACTTCTCAAATGATGAAAAGAATATACCTAAAATCTCAACAGGAAGGCCTTTGTTTAGTTCAAAAGCTGCAATACATTTTATTTTGGGGGCAACAGAGGGAATACTCATGGTTCACATGCAAATCTACATGCACAAAACCCCCAACGCAAGTACCTCCTAACCCTCCCCTCTAATGGGATGCCTGCCTAATTTCAAAATTACCAAACAATGACATTTTCGTTTCTAATTTTAATTAAATTAAAAATGCAAAATCAGCATAGTAATAGTTTAAAGCCCAAATTAGCATTTGGTTAAAGAAGATACTCTATTTGCATTGATATCATGTGTATAGCCACCACAGGAATACATTTTCTCAATTAGAAGGATTTTGGCAAGTACTTGGCCTGAACTTTTCATCACTAATAAGCAAACAGCGTTACTCTTACACAATAAATTGGAAGACTTATCCTTTAGGAGACAAAGGCTGTTTTTCAGAGGTAAATGATTATTTTGCCCCAATGCAGGGAAACAGAGAAGGGGCTCACCATTTAAGTTTAGGAAAAGTGTCTTTAAAAAAAAAAAAAAATCAAAACAAACAACAACAACAAACAGGAACAGCAAGTAATCTTACAAGCCCTTTGATCAGACCGGCCTTCTGGGAAAGATGTCTTGATTTTCTTAAGCCTCCCAGCTTCCGATGGCTAAATTTGCTGCTTCCAAACCACCAAGCCTCTTCTCACCTAAATACCTTCCACCTCCTGTCCTTGGCTAGGAGACAGCACCCCGGCCGTGTCAGTGGCACCGCTAGAGGAGCACGCAGAAGCACTCCCCTCTGCTCCCATCCCTTCAGCCAATATCGATGCTGGTAAATGACCTTCGTGATTCTAATTGGCCATCTCAGGAGAGGGACTTTGGGGGAAATCCTGCCCTGACTCACTCCCGCAGCAGCTATCTTCACAGCGACAGACTTCCTAAGGGCGCTCGAACTGCCAAGGCATTTGTCAGCATGCAAAGAGCTTCCTTGATATATTGTCATCTTTCTTAGGCATATGAATGCACTCCAAATCAAGAGAAAAGGGTGGGAGGAGTTATTTTCACTGTTTCTAGTACAGTTTATTGTTCATTAGACCCTGCTTAGAGATGAACAAAAATAAAATCAAGCTGCCAGGTATTGTTCTAAAGTTTCTTTAATAAAGCTGAATCCCTCCTGCCAGGGATCTGAAGGCAGTTGATATGTATATATTAGATTGCGTAAACAAAATTCACCACAACTCCATCCCACACCACATGTCATCATGCCAAAACAGCTGTGTTTATGTACTGGCATCACTGCAAAGTGTGTCAACCAAAACTCTGCAAATGCATTGCATTTGGCTTGTGCAGAGTTCGGTAAGCCTTCTTCCTTCCATAACCCTTTATAGTCTAACTTACTCTGAAAGAAAATTCTGTGTTTTTTGATTTGCTTTTAAAGTTGTTTCAACTTCACCCAGAAGTGCCAAAATACAGTTTTCTCCTCTGGGATATATAAAACCAGTCCAACTATTGAGAATGCAGCAAAAAGCTATTGCCACTCAGACCCTCCCATTTTGCCAGCACAAACATCTGTACACAACAAACTGGATGAAGAAAATTATGCAGCTGAACAGTAAGCCAGAAATTATTTGAATAAATCAAAATACACCAAGTTTCTTTTCCTCCCCTCAGCTGGATCAATCCTTTGTTCTCATTTAGTAGATGGCCACACAACATGGGGGTGATGGCACAGAGGCTGAAACAAATAGCAGGAACTACAAGAGGCTAGATTACCTCTTTCCATTCAATTAAGTGTCTTCAACTACAACATCAGTTGATCTAGAAGACACTCAAAAGCCTGCAGTGCAAACACAACACTAGGCAGTACCTGCTAAATCATCACTTCGTCATTCAGTAAAAATTTGGAAGCTTTCTATTGGCCTGTTTTCTTCACTCATTTCAGCACAGAAATCACCACCCTTCATTTTACATATCTATTTCACATAAACAAAAAAGTTAACTGCTGGATTGTTAACAACAACAGATACTTCAAAATGTGTCCACAAAACCATCTGCTAATTTAAGAGAGCTCTTGTAATTCAAAGCGTGAGTCTATGCAAAAATGAAAAATAAAAAATGCATTTTTGAATTTGTAGGCTGCGTATTTACTAGCCTCATAAGTGAATTACTTAGAGGAATCTGGGTATTAGAATCCCTTTGGGACAATGATCAATCAAAAAAATGGATACATGCATTTACGAAGAAGTTAAAAGGCAGCTAGTAAGAAATTTATATCTAAGCCACTGCCAAAGGTGCATTGAACAGCATGTTTCATCATATTAATTTCTCGAGAACAAACAAGACCACATACAGTAGATTGCCATCAAAACCAAAACCATGAGATGAGCACCTTACCCTACACGACAGCACTTTTCACTGTCTTGCTCAATCCACAAACATATTGAGTTTACTTTTAGATAACAATAAATACATATTAACAGTTAGCAGTCTACAAAGGCTTTTTTATATACAAGTCTAACCTAGGTCTATTTCCACAAGAAAAGATCATGTTAAGAACGGAAAAGTTCCTAATAGGTTTTGCCAGTGACTGCAATTACCTGCGCTTGATGAAAAGAATGAGAGCATTCATTCTCACTCTCAGGAACAACAATAACAACAACAACAACGTCAACAGCATTATTTCAATAAGAGGATCAATTAGCACAGCCTACCAAGAGAAAGTGACAACTGCCTTATCATCTAGAGAATGTAAAGCATTCCTGGAGAAAACACTGACAACTGCACAGGAGGGAACATTCCTCTGCTGGCAGCCAGCAAGCTATGTAAACTGTATGTGAAAACAAAGTCATATATTTCCACCTACCTCTTCCATCTCGAAGGAGTCTTTCTGCTGAAGCATGAGATTCATTATGGATGGGTTTGCAAGGGGAATGCAGGGCTCTCTACCTGGTGATGCCACAGGAGGCCTTTGTGTCGGGGCGCCACTTTCGGACGTGCTGCTGTTGGACATGTTGGAACTGCTGCTGAGGTTGGAAGAGTCCAAAAGACCAGATTCTTCACACAGTCTTTCCTGGGGGTTTGCCAGCCTGCTATTTTGCACATCTGCCACAGTATTCTCTTGCTTATCATCAGCTCCAGCAAGCAGGCTTGCGGGTTTGTGAGCATCCGTAGCATTCATCTGACTACTGGCTATCTCCTCTTTTACAGTAGCCAGAAAAGAGGGAGAGTCTTTCTTTTTAGAGTGCTTTTGTAACTTGGATTCATTTTTAGCATCATTTTCCTCACTCCCTGGTTCAGCTGGACTTTTCCCTTTTTCAACAGGTGAAGGTATAGGACAGCCACTACCATCGGCCTGCTGTGCACTGTTGAGCTTAGACAAAGTCTTCATTAACCGACTGGCTGTATTGCTGCGATTTAAAGGGGGAGGGCTGGAAGCTTCTTTGCTGGAAGACACTGAGTTCATACTGCCAATTTTCTGCAAAGGAGTCCCAGAGACTTGAGAATACAAAGAGGAAAAAGCATTGGCCACAGTAGTAAGCACTTCAATCTGGCGAAAACGACCTGCACAAGAACAAAATGTAAGGAAGAGCTTAAGAGGACCTTTGGTGTCATCACAGCTCAGAATTGCTGATCTATCTCTACATCATTGTACAAACCGTCAGTGACAGCTCTTCTCTTCATATCTGAAGAGCAAATTTTCATCATAACCTGCACCCACCCACCCCAACAAATATCTCTCAACTTATATCAAGAGTCCCAGAGATGGACTGAACACTGTCTAGACCTGTAAGCTGAAAGTGATACCACACAGTAAAAAGAATTGGAAGAAAAACTTTACAGGAGTGTTTGGTAAACGCACAAGGAGAACAGCATGGAAAGTCTTCACAAAGTAGAAAAGGGACACAGGTACACAACTGCAAGTTAATTCACAGAGTGCTGGCAGGAAAAGTGTTACTTGGATTGCTCCGTCCATCTACAAATACAACAGGGCATTTCAGCTATGCCCTCATTTCAGAAATGCTCATTCCTGACCTAACAAAGCTCCTGTCCAAGTCAATAGCCATACTGACAGATTTCAACAACTACAGAAGTAGGTCACCGCCGACAGCTTTAAAAAATACCACATGGATACTAAAGAACACAAGAAAAAGACAGATATAGCTATTTGTTTCAGTGCTCTAAATCTATGACAGAAGACAAACTTGGAAGAAAGAGACAGGAATGAAACAAAACAGAAGGCAATATACATCCTACAGGACGCCTTTCATTTATTTTCCCAGCTATAGATCTCTTTCCTTCGTCCCAAGGTGTAAAACACTGATGGTCACCTCTTGCCATATTTAAAGCCAAGCTAGAGACTCATTACAGCTTCTGAATAGAATTTGGCCTTTAGACTGTACAGGAGTTTTGCCAGAACACTCGATATAAGGCCTTCTTTTGAGGTTGTTTATGCAGTTCAAAAAAATTAAAAATAAACCTTGCTTCAAAAACATACTTACTCGTCAAAGCAAAATTTGGATTTTCCACTTCCATGCGCTGCATCTGGGCATTCAAAAACACTTTGATATCTATTCCTCTGGCAAATGATGATGAATTAAAAAATCTTGCTGGAATTTTTGAAGCAATATCTGGTTCATCTCTTCCAAATCCAAGGTTATAGAGCACTTCTTCAGGATCTTCCTCATAAAGCTCCAGTAATTCAGAAACACTAGACAAATGACAAGATGTTTACTGTCTATGTCTGACACAGTGCCTTCTGTCCAACTACCAGTTCAGTCCACCAGCAAGCTTTGTCTATTGAACTTTTGACTCCTACAGCTCAGACTACTTTAGGAAATAATTTTGGAGATATCTGCATCTGAAGTTTTGGTTCACACCACCAGAGACATCGGCCCTGACACATCTCAGATCCGATCCTGTTATTTATAAAGTCGGCGCTTCCTCTGCAGAGCTCCAATTTTAAAGTGCCATTTAAGATCTCAAACATTTCTAAGGCTTAAGACCATCCGTAAGTATTTACTGCAAACCACAACTGAAAACAAATAGCAGTTTTTCAAGCAACCAAATGAAAATTCCCTTCTTAGCTACGAAATGCAACAATGCATATAAATCAAGCCAAGTCCGTTTAACTTAGGAACAGAAGAAGTAAGTTTTGCCAGCAAAGCAGAGCCAAATTCCACTGAACTGCGCCATGACCTTCAAAGCATAGCACTCTTTTACCTTGAAACAGTTGCACTGCTTTTTCCAGAGCCGGTGGAGTTCATACTTCTCCCCTTCTGGTGGAACTGAAGCCTCCTCTCCTTCGCCAGCATACCATTGCTGTCAACACAAATGGACAGGACCACTGCGATAAACCCCTTTTGTTCGGGGATTTGACTCTCCGTCTCAGAGCGGAGCTCAGTCTCCAATGCTGCTGAATTTCTCTCTCCCCGTTCAGCGTTATCTGGTTTATATTAGCCATGTCACTTATTGAAATACAATAACAAAAGCGAGCCCTGGGACGCCACAGTAAAAACGTATGTAGACTCTAAGTATTCGAAGGCAAATGCAAGCTGAGAAAACAAACCCCGATCTGCCCCGGCTGCCCCACCCTCCCCGATCCCACCCTCCTCCAGCGAGGAAGCCCGGCCTCGGGCAAGCTGCCCTGCCCTGCCCAGCCTGCCCCTGCCTCCGCGGGCAGGACCACCCGGCCCTGCTGCGGCCCTCCCTCACCCTTGGCTGCACCCGGCAGGCTCCCGAGGAAAGCAAAGAGGCTCCGGGCTGGAGGAAATGGAGCAAGATGAGCTCCAAGAGAGACTGCGGGCCAGTTTCTTTCCCAATCCCAAGCTATTTCCTTCCTGCGTCTGGAGAAGCCTGCTCAGCGTTAGCTGGTACCTCCGGCTCAGACCTGCCGTTACTTACTCCTAGGGGCAAACCTGCCAAGGGGGAATTTTACCATGTGAATCCTAGTGCACACACAGCAGAACAACCACGAAGAAACCACAGATGAGAGGATTCACCTGAGAGCACATTTACAGAGCCCGGCTCAGGAGGAGCAGCGAGGCTGTGCCAGTGTTTGCTGGAGTCCCAGCAGGGGTTTTATTTACAGTACATTTAATTCAGAAGCTATCCCCTTAAAGCAGGAGCTTCTCCTCTCTAAATCTTTTTCCCTGCTCCTAAAGGACACCTGCTTTGACAGGCAAAAACAGAAATGGTGAGGGATCATTGAGCCAAAGAAGGTAAATCATACCATAGTTACTCAGAAGATCTTGTTTCTCTGTGTCATCCCCCCCCATTATCCCCCAAAACTACTTCACGTCTACTGGAATAATTAAAATCTGCATTTTTTTCTGCATTTCATATTGACTATTTCTGTGCTATCTAGATCTTCTCTTTCCTTCTCACACAGACTGGCAGGACCAGAAGAGCTTTAGCTCTGGGGTAGCCTACACGACATCCACTGCACCCTCTCCACCTCTCCCTCCAATATAAATATTTCTCTGAAGTAAACAAACAAATAAAAACAGAGACGTTTACCATGTTTCCATTTGGGTATCACTCCGTAGATGGTTAGCTGTAGAGAAACAAGAAGTTGTTATGCACAAAGCTCCTCACGGTTACGCTACCCGCAAGTGACACGAAAAATAGCCAACAAGCGCTTCTATGAATACTGCCGCATGTGCCAGATTTTTCTTTCCATATAAATATGATTGTCAAGTGTTCCTAGTTTACAGCTGATATAAAGACAATCTGGTTTATTCAGGCTTGGTCTAAAATAAAATCTCGCATGGACTCATGTTTACTTGCCGTAATGAATCATATTAACTTGAAGTTTTACATGCAGTAAGTTGGCAATTGTTATATAAACAGACAATTTATTGCTTTGCAGTTGAAGACATGATTACCAGCTGAAGGGGGGGGGGTGAGGAGGAGACGCAGTCATGTGAAGATTGCTCAGCTAGAAGAGAAGAGCAGCTGGTGCCCATGGCCAGGTACAGAGACCGCGTGCGTGTCCTTAAACCAACACATTTAACTCTTGGTGGGGGCCGGGCACCGGCTCTCCAAGCTGTGCCAGCCATAAACTACACCAAGCTGATGGGACCTGTCACCACACGGGGAGTCAAGGGGACTCTTGAGGAGGCCAGCCACCAGATGCCAGGCACCTGGTCACCAGGCCCCCGCGGGGAACTCAGCCCTTTCTGAAGCTGGAGCTGCTCAGCTCCACCCGGCAGCACCCCCGGCAGCATTATTCTCCTACAACATCAACACCCTGTCAAAGAAGAGAGCTGAGCCCCAGCCTTAAATTATGAGTTCCCCCAAAGAGGCGACTCAATATTAACAAACTTGCCACAGAGGAGAGGCAAGGAGTGCATATACGTCATAGCAACCCTCAGAATCAGCTATGGAAAGAGCAAAGGTATGTCAAACGCTGCCAGGAAAACCCGGCATCTAAACTCGCTGTGCCTCCAAGGGAAATGTCAGCAACGGGGAGTAAAACATGGAAACCTCACCACCTCCCTTTTCAGAAACATCATAAAGGAAATTAAATGTATACAAAATGCAGAATGTGCATTTTTTTTAAATATCCTTGCATATAATATGAAAGCAAGCCTATCTACATTGAGTAACTGTTGCCAAGTTCTAGCAGCTGAACTGTGGGTTTCAACAGCTCAGCAGGGTGCTGGGGTTACAGAACCCCGTCCAGTGCCCTCCATGCCATTCTCACAGGGCTCAGGTTTGTCTCTGGGCTCCGGCAGCCAGGGATGCACAAGAGCAAGGCATTCATGCCAGCCAAAAACAGGCTGTCTGTATGACAGGGCACGCAGCACTGCTCCAGGCAGCTCTGTTGTCCCGTTGTTCTCTCACTGAAGCAAAGCCCTGCAGAAACACCCCTGTCCTTGCACATGGAAATGAACCAGCAATTCCAGCACTGAGACCTTGTTCATCTGAAAAGGAGGGAAACAACTCTCTGCTCCCCAAGAACAGAAATCCTTGAGAATGATGAGGGGAAAAATTGAAATTTTAAAAAAAAAAAAAAAAGTGACATGACTTTCTAAAATGTACTGACTCCCATATTCTTAGTCATATGTTCAGATCTTGGATGATTGTTAGGAAGAAATTTTTGCATATGAAATCTTCATACTGCTGGCAATCTAACAAGCGGAAAAGACTGACAGAAAAAAAAAATAATCCTATTTAATCTATTGCAGTAAGCGAATAATTTACTGCTTCTCCATCATTATCAGATCAACTGTTTTCCTCAGAAGTCTTCAGTCTTTAAATATTAAAGATACTTCCTTCTCCAGGCTGTGTTCTACTACTTCAACATCACTACAAAGACAGCTGTGGACAAAAGGGCTTTCTGCTACACAGGTTTTAACGCTTTTGAAAAGCTGTAGTTGAAGAAACACTGAAAGATGAAGGTTGTTTTTTAAATTCATTTGACTGATAACAGATACAGCCTTAGAGCTCCTATCCTGCAGATAGCACCGGCACCCAGTTTGAGAAGCTATTTTGTGCTATTTTATTTCAGGATCTACTGTTAGAAGTTTTTTCTTGTTGGTTTGTGGACACCTCTACCCCATGATGAACAGAATAAGCTACCAAGGGAGGCTAAACCAAACAAGACTAGCCACATCTCCTTCCCTTTAAAAGAGGAAGAGAAAGAGAAAGAAAAGGAAAGCATCTAACAATGGCAGAGTATATAACATGCCTGATCCAAAGTACCTACTCAGCTTTGACATGTTTCCTTTTTAAAAGCATTTAGCTCTTAGTGAGTTTGCCTAGTGGCTGACAGAATTTCATTTCTCCTTTCAAAAGCCTGAACTTGCCACTCCCAAGCGTTTTGGTGGAAGCGGGGCATGCACAACTGTCAAGAGGAACCCATGGACAAGAACAACACGTAGGGGAAAACACTTCCAGACAGCTCCAGCGAGTACTCTGGGCTGTGCTGCAGCTGTGGGCTTTAGCACGTGAGGGCAGAAGGAACTCAGGGCTGACTCTGACCTTCAGGGTAGACCTGCATGTTTAACAAACACAATATTCTAATAAACTCAGAAACTATATTTACTTGCATTTTCCTATGTGTTCTGCACTGGTTTTCTAGTCAGCTTTGACCAGAAGGGAAATGCTATCTTTCAAAATAAAAATCAGATGACTGAACATGATTCTTTTTTCGATAGAAAAAGTCGTAATCCTGCCACACCCACCTTCGGCTCCCAGGGATAAGTCATCTTCAAAACTTCCTCCATTTCTCACCAGCATGCCTGAAAATGTACAATTAGCAGTTCAACAACTGTAATGCTGCAGTGTTTTCTTTTTAACAGCTTAACTAAAGGTATTAGCAAGACACTTCAGTTGATACAACAGGATACAACTAGACCATATTTACAATCCCCGCATTACTCATACACTAAAAATGCACTAAGTTACATTTGAGAACACAAAAAAAGAAAGAAAACAACCACAGCACTGCTTTAACTTTATGCTCAGAAACATCCCCAAGTCAGATTGCAAGCAAATTAATTGCAAGTACAAACCGAGAAGTATTACCCACCATATCTGTTCCTTCTGCCGCTACATTAGCCTCCAGACCTCTTACCAGGGGGGTCCAAAGTTTGAGTCCGGGTTAGGCATTCCCCTCTCTCTCTCCCTATCCCAGATTAAGAGTTCAAGCAAAGACTCCAGAGACAGCCAGTAACTCCTCTATGCTGTGTCACTACCTGCAAATTCTCACTGTACTTTGAACTTTAGTATTCGGACCTGCTCAGATAGTAAAATTTTCAGGTGTGGCAACCTGAGCTATTAGATGCAGAGACTACCAAATGCTCACCAGCAGGGAGAAGAAACTCCCCATTCTGCTCATTCTGCTTTTTTTTTTTTTTTCTTTTTTCTTTTTTCTTTTTTTACGGCTTACTAAACTCTCCAGAAAGACTGAACAGGGATCTTTACCCTCCTTTCCTGAGTTTCTCAGGCACAACTACTTCTCAGTGGGAATAATTCAGCAAGGCCAACTAGACTGTCATTTGTGCCACTGTTAAATTGCCGAGGTCTCGGGTGAACATACACAAGGGCTTGCTGCTTGCTTCTCAGAAAAAAAGATCTTAGTAGGTAAAACCTTTCCTTACCCTTCAACAGAGGATTGCTCTGCTCATCCAGGGAGGCTCCCAGAGGCGTTCTGAAACCACAGAAGAGATTAATACCAGCTTAAAAACTTGCTGCTTCATGTCCTTCCTTACAGCGTGCAGCAAGCTTGTGATAGCAGCGGTTGTCCCTCCCTCCGCCCCCAGAAAGCACAAACATATGAGGACTGGCAATAACTTCCTAAGCAATCCCCAGCCCTCTGAGCAAATAGGCTTTGTAGGGAAAAACAACAAAACAGGTTGATAACGACTGCAGTATTGAGGCATGAGCTGGTGGCAATGCTTCAGGGCCAGCAGCCCTCTCTCGAGGAAAATCATAGAATTCTGAGCAAAACACCCAAAAAACAAGCATGGGGTTTGAATGGACTAACCTAATCTCATTTTCATGATAACCATTTTCTACAAATTTAAAGCTTCTTACCATCGATTTGCCTCAAGCTTTGGAAAGAAGGGTGAAAAGCTGCACTTGCTGATCAGAGAGAAGATAAAAACCTAGATAGCTACGTCAGCTTTCACTTGCCAGTGATGGCATTTTATGGACTCTTTATATTAGCTCTTATTTAGGTGATCTCTGCTATGGCTATTCCTTGAAAGGCAGTAGATTTTTCAAATCCCACTGTGTTCAAAATCAGTAGCAGAAACCATGCAAGTAACAGGTCCAATCCCTTTCTGTGCTCTCATTAAATTTGTTGACTTTATCTGGGTATTTCTTTGTCTTGTCTCTGAGAGATTTCTAACCAAAAAGACCTGTCACTGTTAAGTAGTGCAGCATAATACTACAATTCCAAAACAAATTCAGAAATATAATACTCATAAAGAAGGAAAAAGCAGAAGATTTATGTGCCTATATTATGTATGTTTTCATTTGGGTTTTTAATTAGACGAATGCATAAACCTGCCCAAGGAAGGTCAAGCAAACAGTGCTCTGATA
The DNA here is from genome assembly GCA_011075105.1 of Heteronetta atricapilla. NCBI lineage: Eukaryota > Metazoa > Chordata > Aves > Anseriformes > Anatidae > Heteronetta > Heteronetta atricapilla. Next base: position 13,520,636 of record CM021737.1, on the reverse strand, counting down.
CAGTATTTGCTTTGGTGTCATGACCAAATTAAGCAACAGAAGTTTGCATCTGCTTTGTAACAGACCTTATACTTTACAACTCCCCCCCCGCCCCCACCCCGAAAATAGTTCAGTTTCCACACGCAGCGTGCTGATAGGAAGCAAGCTAACTTTGACGTATCTTTCAAAAAGCAAAGAAAAGCCACTGCAGCAAGAGGCCAACTCAAACAGCAGAAGCAGCTAGGTGCACCAATGTGTTGCAGGTGACAGGACAAGGTCCACAGAGACTCGGTCTCCTCGATTTCTGCGTACATTTCATGTCAGGGTTTCAAAGAAGTTAGGGCAGGCCGTCTAGGCCCTTCACACTCCAGCCAGCCCTGTGCTCTGTGGTAACAACCAAACCCCTGCTCGCACGCTAGCCGTGACAGGCACCTTCCTCTTCTCCCTCCCCTTCCCTGGTGGCTACTCCAGCACCTCTGTCTTTTCCTTACAGAAATGTGCTGCTGGTCAAGCTCGGGGCTGCACAAACCAACAGGCAGAAAGCAGTGAAAACAACCTCTGAAGCTGGCATTTCTTTCAGAAGTGAAGCCCGTCAGCACTGCAGCATGTTGGTGGCTGCTGTAAAAACAGCTCTGTCCCTGCTCACACTCCTGCACACACATACAGCTGCGTTGCATCCCCTTCCTTCAGAAAACCTGCATTTAAGAAGCAGGTGAGGCACAAATTTAAACAAGGGACAAGCACCCACCCCAAAATCCTTGTGAACAACAGCGGGAGCAGCTCTGCTTCTTGGTGTAGGGCTGTTTTCCAGCTGCGGTGCCCAGGAGCCAGCTCCCCGGGGCCTGTCCCCAGGCACCCTGTGACAGGGACCGTTTGCAGGCCACTCCATGTGCAGGAGCTCCAGAGGCAGCCACAGGCCCTGCCACCTTCACGTGGGGACAGGGGGAGAGTACAGGAGGGGCAGGGGAGCACCCCAGGCATCGGGAAAGGCTGGAGCCAAGGGGCCACTTGGGCCAAGGAGCCCTGAAGTTTTTCATTTGCATTCCCACGTGGATGAGTCACAGGTTTATTACCATATTGTACCAATGACTTAATTCCAGCAGCGGAATGCAGGAGCGGGATGAACCCCGGGGTGCAGGTAAGAGGGAGCTGTGCAGGGCCTGCGTCGGGCCTGGGGCTCCCCGCAGTCCTGCAGCCTCAGGCTGCCTGCACGAGTGGGACGAGGGTTTTGCACGGTGCTGGAAACGCCATTTGAACCTCTGCTTTTGCAGCCTTACTTGGGTAGGAGCACTGTTTATTTTAAACTTGAAGCAAAAAACAAAAACCTCTTCTTTCTGAGGCATTTCAAGAACTCATTTCCTGCGTATATAACAGGAGATAGATCCTAAATACCTCCGACACCCCCTGTGCTTCTGGAGGAGTTTAAACATACAGAATTAAAATAACACACACCACCGCACAGCTGACAAAAGTTTCTCCTTTTCTGTCAGTGTAATACGAACACTTTTTCTTCCCATCTTAGTTCAATAGGAGTTAAAACTAAAAGTCTTTTCAAGCTTTCTCATTGCTTCAAAATGCCTTGTCAAGCTTCTGGGGGGAGAGATAAGAATCCCTTTTTCAAAGGCACGCGATTCCCAAAACATGAGCAGACCGGAAACTTTGGGTAACATCTGACATTTCTGAAGCCTCCATAATTCTTATCACAGTGTGATACATACTTGTTTTTCTTGTTTTGCTGCCTTTTTTTTTTAATAAAGGTAAAAAGCATGGGATACTAGGAACACTCATCTCTCCTGCAAAGCAGATGTGAAACAGATAGGCCAAGCAGTATGAGTTCCAAACTGCTAACATGGTTAACAAAGAACAACTAGTAATTCTTTTTATCTAACTTGTAACACCATTGATGCTCTTGGAAACAAATGAAGGAATAAATCTTATAAGCAGATCTGTTTATGCAGTGGATTGATGCTAATTTTTTTGTGCTACTGCCAACTCAAAACAGAAAATGAGATTTAAAATGTGCCAATTTTCTTCCAGTGTACTTTTCACAAAAGCTGATATAAACTCAGACAAAATGGGAATGACTTTTTAGAAAATATGTAACAGAGAAAATACTTTATTTTAGTAACTGAATGCTTGTTTATAGTAATAGTTATATTTTTGTAGGAGAGCTAACTGGTAAGAAAGCAGTTGTGCGATAGACCAGAAACAGATCGGTTTGCGTAAGTTGCCCACACTTTGTAGCCAACAAAGCTCCACAGCAAAAGCAGTGTTATTAAATAATAATTATCTGGGATGAAAACAATCATAAGTTTTCACAACAACTGTTGTTTCCAAGTATTCTTTTCTTAAACAATAGCATAGTATCTATGGGGCTGCTCTGACACCTTTTACACTTTCCCCTTTTCCTATATACATTGTTATCAGGAGTCAATCAGTTCAGGGTTTCTATACATACAGTCACTTTATAACAATTTAAACTAAACAATCATTTTCCTGCACGTATCTAGCTACTATGGCTCCCAGGTATACCATATATATAGAAACCAACCCATTCTGTGATTTTAAAACACAAGGAACTGTGCACTACTTCAGGGAGCTGGGATGGTACCTCCCGTATGATATGTGCAGTATCTGCACGCCCTCTGCACGCTACAGACTCAGAGGCTCACTCCAGCTTGGATGGTTTGGCTTAAGAGATCTTTAAAATAATTAAAAAAAAATCAAATTTTATCTTTCTGATGAGACACAAGATTCTTCTGAAAATATTTACAACAGTATAACTACACTTTAAAAGACTTCTGTGAAAGGGCCACAGAGGGTTTCACAGACAAGCATTAGCTAAAGCTTGCATCCCTACATCAGCAAAAGGGTAAACTTGTGCTTCGTTTCCTTACATGTAAGATATGCAATTTGAGTGTAAAATAAGATTCCCACATTTCGTGAATCAACTGCCAGCGATGCAAACACATTCCACAGAAGTGGTGGGAGCTGGTTTTAACAACAGATTACTGGAGGACACGAATAAAAGAGCAAGCTCTGTATTATTATTCAAGATTTGTGAACATCAATTAGATGTCTGTGCTGCAGATTTGCAGGAGTGTGCTATTCCTTAAATTCTGTACCAAAATGGAAAGGATGACAGTGCCAGGGAAGGTTCCAGACAAAAATCCTGCAGATACTGAGAAAAGCGTCACAGCCGCATTAGCAAGCATTTCTCCTTCAAGGGCCTCTTCCCCCTTTGCTCCTTCGTTTTTTCCCCTCCCTACTCAAAAACCAGTTTTAATAACGCACCAAATCTATAACACTTTATGGATATGCTTCATTAGACTTCCAAGGATATACTTCATTAGGTCTAATTTCAGGTAAATTCAGAAAAATCTTCTTCCATTTTTGCATTCTGGGAGAACAGCCTGTCTGGTTTGAACGTTGGATTTTGGGGCACAGAGTGATTTCAAGACTCTTGCTGCCAACACCCCCTCCCAAGGCACGGCCTGGAGAGATCACAAAGACAACTACACTGAGGACACTGCAACTACATAGCAGTCCGCACTTCAGTTACAGGAGTAAGCTCAGCTCAGCCGCTTACTGGATCAAAAGATCATAAAGGCACAGTTAATCTTAGAGGTAAATCTTCATCTTAAAGTAGCTGTGCTTAAAAGAAGGGGAGATCTTGAAATTTTGTTAACTACTGGAAAGCTAATCGTTCACTTCTTCCCCCCATTAGCCCTGGCTCCAAGGGCTGCTAGAACTGAATGGAGAAAAAGACAGGAGAGAAGCAGCTGCAACTGGATGTAGCATTTATGCTTTTATGTGACTGAGGCCGAAGAAAAAGTACTGCTGTCAGCCGGCTCTGAACACCCACAGCGTATTTTGTAACAGCACCAGAATCTCAGAATACGCACCCCACGCCTCAAGTTAAGGAAGTCGGTCCAAACGGTAGCAGACTGACAGAGACTTGGATCGATCCAGCTAGCCTACGCTGCTCCTGCAGACCCCTAAGCACAGCGGCCCCTGCCACATGAGCAGTCCTTAAAGCTGCAGCAAGAAACGGGCAACGGGGGAGGCATTAAGAAGGAGCCCCTCTGAGAGGCACAGGGCAGCTTCCAAAACAAGGCTGCCTTCCTCTCCCGACCCGAGTTCCTCCCCTGCCAGAGGACTTCAGAAAGCCTGCGGCCTCGGTGCAGGACACCCTGCGAGTAAAGGTGCCAAGCGCCAGCTCGTCCCCCTCCAGCACCGCTGGCAAAGCCCGCTCGGCACCCCGGGGAGCAGACGCCCCCCACGGAGGGGGTTCGCCCCCCGCAGCAGCGGCAGCAGCACCCACCTGCAGTCCTTCAGCCATATCGCGATCTTCTCGTTGGGCACGCTGTGGCCTGCGGGCAGAGCGGAGAGAAGAGCCGGCAGTCAGCAACCGCCCGGCCGGCGGGGGCGGCCCCTCGGGGGTCCCCGGCCCCGCCGCCCCCCGCCCTGACCTGCTTCTGCGGCCAGCGGCAGCTTGCCGCCGGCGAGGTGGTCCTCCTCCTCCTCCTCCTCCTCTTCCTCGTCGTCTTCCTCCTCCTCCTCCTCCTCGCCGCGGGCCAGCTCCGCCGCCGCTGCCGAGAAGTCCTCCGCTTCCGACGCCTGCCAGGAGTCCCGGCTCTTGGCCCAGGCCTTCCTCTTCTGGGTCGCCCCCTGCCACTCCTCCGCCGCCGGGGGCTCCTCCATCGCGACGGCGGCTTCACGCCGGGAGGCGACCGCGGCTCGGAGCCACCCTGCGGGGAAGGGAACGGGAGGCGATGGGACGGGGCGGGAGGGGAGGGGACGGGAGCCGAACCGAGCCGCGCCGTGCCGTGCCGCCCGCACCCACACGCTGCCCCCCGTCCCGTCCCGTCCCGTCCCGTCCCGACCCGCGGTACCCACATATCGCGCGGCGGGGAGGCGGCGGAGGCTGCGCCCGCCGAGGCTGCGGACGGCGGCGGCGGCGGCGGCTGTGACTTCCTCATACCGCTGCGGGGAGAAAACCCGGCGGCCACGTGATGGCAGCGGGGCCGGCGGCAGCTCGCCTCCTGCCGGGGCCGTGCGGAGCCGCACCGCTCCGCTCCGCACCGCGCCGACGGGCGGGGGCTCCCCCGCGACACCCCCGGGGCTGCCCCTGAGCCCCGCGAGCTCACCGCAGCCGTGGCACCTGGGGGAGAGAAGGCTTTGAAGAGCTCCCTCCTAGTGCTGGCTTCGGGAGGCGGTGCTGAACTACTAGGCTCAAAAAGGACTGGAGTCCTCTGGAGGTGTCGAGGCATTGACAGGCAGGAACATGAGATACCTTTTGTCTAAAAGCAAATCTGCCTATGGAGTGACCAGGCTGATGTGCTTAATAAAGAGGTATTTCTTGCCACAGGTAAGACTGTGGTAGTATCCTCTCATTTCCTAGCTTAGCAGTTCAAACCTTACAAGGAATTTCTGATAGCTCTTTCTAAATGCAAGTGTTTGTTCTAAAGAGCAGACTGCACTTGAATCTTTCTTGCTGATCCCCAAAACAGTCTATATTTTCTCACCAAGGCAAACACACAAAACGTTTTTTTTTTCCCATCAAGTTTGGGCTGTGTGCTGAGCCATGTCTGTTCCCAGCAAGGCGAGTTAGAGCCTAGCACCTACCCCAGACCACCAGACACGCTGTGCTGTGGCTTCCTGCTTGCCTGAAGTTTCACACGAGTGCATTTATAGCCCTGGAGTCTTAAAAACTGATTTTTCTGGGTTTGGTCCTCAGAGCCTAGCACAGCGTTCCTGTAGCTGATAGCCAATATTTCTGTTTTATGCGTATGCATCAATAGATGTGTCTGTAAAAATGAACGTTGAGGTTGGGACATTTGGCGAGAGGCGCTGCAGAATCCCGTGGGTGGTGGGAGCGGTGTGAGAGATTTCACTGCCCCGATTGTTTCGCTGCTTCTCAGGGAGCACAATAGCTTCTGGGCAGTAACAGTTTCGTTGGCACGGCGAAGAGCTGAGGCTGAACAGTTGCAAGCTAAAAGCGGCTACTGTCTGCTGTGCCAATACATCCTTAAGGAGTTCTTAATCCACAAATTACTGACATTATTGCCTATAATTGCTTGTCTGTTGTGACAACACATATTCAGGGAATGTTTGAAATGTAAACAGCAGCCAGTAGCTTTTCACAATGCAGTCCTGCAATGCCTGCCCCATTCAGCTTGGACTCTCACTTGCACCTTTTTATCACGTCCCAGAAAGTTCCCTTCTGACTCTATATGGATAAGGATCGCATGCTCACCACATTAAGAAGGCCTTCTTTCCATGGAAAATATCTGGCTTCTCATTTCTTCCTGTACTTGTAAGCAAAAAGTGATTTTGTTTGGTAATAAAAGCTCCTCTCACTTCAGATGGTGATTTGTTAGCTGTACTTCAAAGAAATAAGTGACTGGGGAAAAAGATCCTGTCAGGAATTCTTGTCACTTAAAACAGGCCAACTTGATTTTTCCAAATTCTTTTTGAAACTATTAAAATTGAAAATACATTGGCAGTAGATAGATAAGAAAGAATTACTACAGCATAGATTCCTGAAAGAGGGTTCATAACCGTAGCACCATAGCAGTACTGCTTGGCATCATAGTAAAAAATAAAAATAAATAAATAAATAAACTCTTAAATTTGTCACATGGCATTGGACCCGTATACATAAACATGTATAGAAATATATATGAACACACACTGAATACACACACAGATACAATTTAGCCCAAGGTATCCTGCTAAATCAAATTACTGCCTTTTGTTCTCCAAAGAGTAAAAAGTTTTGAAGATGATTTTTTTTTTTTTTTCCCTGCAGAGGATTATTTCAGATACAGGATTGTCTAAAAAAAAATAAAAAAATCATTCCTACATAATTCAAATAGACATAAACGAGACACTTCCACCACTTCCTCTGGGGACCTGTCCCAGTGTCCAAGTTCAGGGTGAGCAGCGCTTTCCTGCTGCACTGCAGCTATGCTTTCCTGTGCTTTGGGCATGAGCAGACTGCTTTCCTGCTGCATCTGGGCATCAAGGGATCCTTCAGCACTTCCCAGAGGACAGAACCCAACGTCCCCCTGAAGGACAAGCTCAGAGAGTACCAGTGCTGTGGCTCACACCCTATTAAATGCCTTATGACTGAAGACCTGAGAGTAATTTTAAAGGCAGGAACATTTAGAGGAATGGTACTATAAGGAAAAAAACACTTCCATTGGACTTTCAGATTGCAGTGAGAACCAACTCTCAACAAGAGGAAAAACTTCATGCTGCTGCCTAGGTCTGTAGGTCTGTTCCTGGGACAAGCAGTTCCCAGTCAGCAATATATCCCGACTACAACTGGATTTCAATGTGGTTGGTTTTTTCCACACAGAGGAGAGGAGGAGCTAACAAATAGTTCACCTTAACAAACATCTTAACAAAAAGCATTCCTACATAGTAACAAAACTATGATAAATATTGTGCAGTTATTTGCTTTGGCAGGGTGTGTGTTCAAGAGCAAGGGAATGCAAAGAAACACATAGCCCAGTGTCATGTACATCTTTAAAGTTTCCACAGCTCCATTTTAGTCAATGCACTATGTTAAATTAAGCAATTTCTTTCTGAGCCAAGAGTATTAAAAAAAAAAAAAAAATCTATTTAGGCCTCTGTTATACTATAAATGAAAATGACAACCTGGCAAGATACCAGCAATAGCTATTGTATGTCAAAGGAAAAAGGTCTTGTACTGTCTTTTTGATATTCTGTGTTTGATGGCCCACTTCAGGGATGGGCAATTTGGTTTTCTGACTTCTCCGGTACATATCATGCATCTGCAAATGCAAGCAAAAGGCTGGAGATTAGTCTTTGCAGAGCTCCTTCAAGGCGATAGCTGTTGGGAAGGTGCAGATATCTCTTCAAGTTGCTTTGGCAACTTCCCAGCTTCTCCAAGTGCATCTCAGCACCCTTGTCCTGTTTCTAGCAAGAGCAGGAGACCAACCAGCACATTTCTCCCACAGAGCTTCCACAGGTATTTTCCCTGCCAGTGGCAATGCCTCTTTTTTTCTTTTTCTTTTTTTTTTTTTTTTTTTGGTTGGTTGTTTTTTTCTTTCTGTTTATGTTTTTTTTTTTTTTTTACGATTTTTGTTTGTGTCTCATAGGACACCCTCTGTTGTGTTAAGCCTTTTGAAATCCTTGTCTCTCTCACAATACTGACAAAGCACTCCAAGAGCATCTGCCATTTTAGACCTTTGAGGATTTTCTTAACATACTTACAAAAGGAAACCTTATTTTTTTTCATACCATCAAAGCTTGCAGGAACCTAAATCATGTAACAGAAAATGTAATTTGCTAAGGCAGAACAGAGAGTCTCCTTGCATCCTATAAAATATACATGTGCCATAAAATACTAAATAAAAACGATGCTCATAAAACAACACAATGCATTTCAGTTATAAAAAGTTTTTTTTTTTTTTTTTTTTTTTTTTTTTAAATTATGTATTTAAAGTGAAATGTTGCAAGTCAAAGGCAATGGCATCTGAAGTGCCATTCCAGTATCTTTCTTTACAAAGAAGAAAATCCTATACTGGTTTGGAACCATCACTGTTAACAGACAGATGTTCTCTCTCAAACTTATGGAATAAAAAGGATGGAAAATAGCCTAGCAGTTTTACTCTAATAAATTAAAGTGTTCGGACAGCCTCCACAGCTTTGCCAGTCATTTTGTTTATATAAGTGATATACATGATGTTTCTATACAGAATTTTTTTGTAATAGTAGTGCACTTTGGGCTCTTTTCAAACTCAATATTGCCTGTTTTATAAAGTGACTTGTATTTCTAGGACCTCTTGCAGCAGAAGGAAGGAGTTAAAAAAAACACTTCCGTTAGGGCGTTTTACAAGAACTATAGTATAGCAAGAGGAAGTTTCTGAAGGAAGAGCCGGATATCTGTACTGAAGAGGATTACAGCTGCACCACCAAGTCAGATGGAGGCAGTTGAGTCCAACTGTACGTTAATGTATGAAAAAAAAACAAAAACACCATAAAGAAGAGGAGAGAGTAAAAGTGGGTCTAAATCATCCAAGATGTAAATGCACTCACATCACTGAACTCTGTCAATGGGCAGTTGTAATTTCTGAAGATACTATGATCTTTGCCAAGAAAGCAGGCTAAGGAAAAAATACCCCACAGATGCAGAATATTAAGTGTGGTTTGTTTCAGTTTTAAAACTGACTCTGAATTTTCTCCTTCAATGCTGTTATTTTTAAACTCTTTAATTCTAGAGACTTCTTTAATTTTAGAGACTTTCATTCCCTTCCTGAGCAACATCCTTACAAGACTATGGCTCTAGGACAGTGTACATTTATGCATATGTATCCTGTACTACAGAGTTCTGTGATCTTTTTACAGTTGAAGAACTGCAAGACAGTCAGTTCATTTATACTGTTCTTCCTCATCATTTTCAAATGTTGTGTTCCAAATGGCTGATAAAGGAACAACCCAAAAAGCAGAGAAGAGAAAGATTTACCTGCATTTAAAAGCTGTTTGTTTATCTTATCCTCCACATTGAAAAGCAGCCTACCAATATTTTGAGTCTTATTCCTGCTCTCACTGAAATCACTGGTAGAACTCTGCATTTTAAATAATTAAACATTTTAACATACATTGAGGTATGGAGTAATTGCTGTCCACTGCCAAACAACGATCCAGAGGACAGCAAAACAAATCAGCACAGCATACCCAGCTGTGACCAGCATACCATACTATTTTCTACTCACTGGACAGATTTATTTATTTTTAAATGAATAAGTTGAAGTTTCATCAGCTCCAGAATGGAGGCAATCAAGTATCCTATGGATTCAGGTTTTGTGGGTAGCTATTTTCACTTCCATTGAGTCTTCCATCATTGGAGCATTTGTAATGTCTCTCTTCTATAGATTTTTGTTGTGTGATGAGTGACTTCATGGCGCAGCCTTTGCCACTTATCTGCCCAACTACCTGCTTTATGAAACATGCTGAAACATAATGCTAAATTCTCTTCCCTCCTAGCATTGGGCTGAAATTTGCCAGTAAGCTCAGAAATTAATGCTGGAGAAGGAGAGGAAAATAATCTATATAAATAGTTTTTCTTCAGAATTCAAATAAAACAAAACAAACCCCACCAAATATAAACTTGAGATTATTCCTCATTGCCAAAATCCACACAATATATGTGTATAAGCAAGCACAGAGGACATGCCCCTTGATTGTCACCTGGAACCGAGGAGCCCAGTTTGCAAGACTAGTTACTTACAAAAATGTTCTGTCATCTATCTATGCAATGTACTGATTCATTTATGGGCTTGACTCAGCTCTAAAATTAATGCATTTCCTTTCCTTGGGAAATACAAGAAATTCCAGAGTGATAATAGTATTGACTTTAAGGCGTTGACCAAGTTGTCCTATAGTTGCGACTAGTGGTAGGACAAAAAACATGAGCAGAAAATCCTATGCTGAGCATAGAGAGAGCTGCCAAGTAAAACCACAGCTAGGATGGGCTAGGCAGTCTTGGTGTATTTGTATTACTTGGTATAAGTCACATCCACTTGGTGTTGAGACATCCGTTCAAACAATAGTGCTCAGTGCCATCGGTATAAACTCCATCGTTGGCAGAGGGAGCAGGGGGGTGGGAGGGAGGGGGTCCAGGCTTCGTAGCTCCTTCAGGCTAGCACTTGGCCAACACAAGATTGTCAATTAAAGAATATTGCAGTAAAAAAAAAAAAAAAAAAAAAAAAAAAAAAAAACAGAAGAAAAAAATATCTATGTTTAAAATGTCAGTGTATTATCTACATTAAAACAAAACTGGAACAAAAGGAACAAAATCCATTTTTTCCCCCATTATACATAAATTAACTACTCCTGAACTTAAGGGTGGTAAAACAAAACAAGACAAAACCAAAAAAACACTGTGCAAAGGCCAGAATTCCTCTGTGAAGCTGCTTAAAGAAAAAGCCATATTTTACTTCACAAGCTCTTTCACACCGATCAATAAAATCTAAAGAAAGATTTATTTACCCAGCTCAATAACTTCTTGGTGAGTCACTATGCTATTTAAATCTTTTTTTCATAGACATTTAGTGGTCAGGCGGTATCATTCTAAAGAGGATATTCCAGTCTAACAGCTCCATCTTGTCGCATGTATTTTAAAATGTTTATAAATGGATCCTCCAGTGTTTGGAGAGCAGGATATTTCCCTAGCTGACCGGTCAGAGTCTAGTCTGATCCAGTAGCAACCAACAGCCATTCCTGGCCTGCAGTTCTTTGGTGACCTATGTGAATTTATCTGATGTGGTCAACAGAAGTGGCTCCCACTGGGCAGAAGTCCAAGACACAAAAGCGACACATTTTGTACTGATCAGGTACCTCATTGCTGTCTACAATCCTGGCTGGCAAAACCTTCATGCACAGAAGTCTCATTAACTTTAAACATAGCTTGTTAAAGTGCGCAGAAAGGACTGGTGGTAGTGAAAGTGATGCCACATATAAATGGGAACAGAACCTGTGCTGCCCAGGGAAATGGCTCTGTTACATGTACCTTCAAGCCTTCTGGTGCTAAATCAGAGGGCTTTGTCTATTCAGCCCACTTTAGGTAGTAGATTAATACTGCCTTTGTGAGCATTCAATAATTCAGACTAACATACCTGCATCCCTGAACTCGGATATTCTCCAATCTGTTTAATAAATCAAAATATAAACTGAAAGTCCAAGTGCAGTATGCAAACAAACAAACAAAAAATTTTCCAACATGCAGAAGAAAACTTTCCTTTGCTGTACAGTGGGAATAGTCAATGCCTGCACACTCCCTAAGAGGCTGGTTAATCCCAGCGTGCTCTTACTTTCCACAACTCTTACCTCCCACTTGCAGCTAGTGAGTGCTCTCGCACGTACATTAACATCTGTGCCTCTTTCCAAGTACTCAATCACTTACTGCAGGAATGGCTGCGATTATCACACACAGAAAATTGTGGGCTGTAGATATGGAAGGGTGAGAAAAAACTGCCCTACTAAAGATAAGGGCTCTGCCATTTGTGTAAATAAGTCAGAAGCTAGTTTGATTAGGGCAGATATTGCACAACATAACACCTAAGGGATAAGAACATGACATATTTTAACCTAGGCTCTTATCACTGCTGTTGGAGCATGGTGGCTGGGACTGTGACAGCTTATTTTGGTGTATGGCTCTTTCTTATGCAGGCTCCTACCCTCACCACAGGGAAGGATGGGTCACAGTATTGTCAGTCAGGGTTCCCTGACACCAGCAAGAAATCAGCTTTCAAACACTGCTCATGTATCAGGCTTTGCCAGTATTGGAAAACTTGTTTTATATTTAAAACAAACAAAACAACAACAACAACAACAACAACAAAAAACAACGCATTAGTAATGTTTAAAACAATTTTGAGCCTTCCGTGGATGAAGGCAGTTGTTCTGGATATAGAAACATGTCATACATGGTCCTCCCTTCCTCGGTCCCATACCCTGGTGGCCGTAGATACCAGATGTGCTGCACACTAACCTCTAACATGTAGGGAGTGTCAGTGCTGTCACACTGACAGCCATTAATTCCGTGGGCTCGTCTGTGTCCACCCCATCTTGCAAATGGCCCTTTTCAGAAATTACAACTTGCACAAAGCTGGAGGAGGCCAGTGTATGCTCCTGACCTCCCACAGAAAATGCCGCTCTTCTCTCCTCAATGCATGTTGGTGCACAGCCAAAGAGTCACGTATGCAGCAAGAGTAAGGCCTGGGGATGTGGAGCCCGCCACAGGGTGCTGCACTGCAGTGAAAAGCTGAAGTTTCTGAGGAACTGCCACCAAAGTGATCAGAGGAAGGTAAGAAATATTGGTAAGGGAAGAGGGAGGCCCCCTCCTCTACCTACCATGCTCTGAAGGCCCCCAGCACCATGCAGGTGATTTGGCCATTCCAATGAGCTAAGGAATATTGTGATAACTTTTTTTTTTTTTTTTTTTTAAACACTGAAATACACCTAACAATCAAAGAGGCAGAGAAATTAAGGTCTGGAGAGGCCTGACCTTTGATACGACATCAGAATCCTTTTAGAAAATAGTGTGTGAAGATGTGGACGTGTTCCCCCTCAGTTATTAGACAAAGTATGTTAACAGCACACTGCCACAGCCAAAGTCACATTTTAAAGCTGAGCTCTCCAGAACAACACCTTGGAGTTTCATGGATCCAGAAGCCTTGGCTTCACAAGGTGGGTTTGATCAGAATGCCAGAGTTAACCACGCAGGAACAATGCTCATGTCAATTAACATTACTGCGTGTCTCAAATCCTCGCCTTCACAGAAAGCTACAGCATCTCGAATGAGAGCTGCAGCAGCTCTGTCTCCCTGCAGGCCTTATCGACCAGCCTTTCCAATCCACTTTTGTTGGTGGATGTGTGCACTCACGCACACAGGACAAGATCACACAGAAAGGCTTATCTGTAAAGTTTAGAGGTGATTAACTTCATTTAGCAGCAAAGAGCTACAGGAAGCACACCTCCTTGCTGAAAGCAGGTCTTGCTTTCATCCAGACAAATGATGACAGAAGAAAGACTGTCCCTGTATTTTCAGTTATGGCATTCTTTGTTTTAATGATTAAATGTGAAGGAATAATTATCCTGGCACTACTGAGCACACCACAGTCTAGAAGCTTTTTATTTGCCAGTTATTGTTTGTATTATAAATGCTAAAGTGAAATGACGCAAGTGCCCTTTTCGTTGTCATATTGTTTGCTTTAGCTTTTGTTGGATCTAATCCAATGGTACCTTTACGTAGGCTTCTGTGTAATTAAGATAGTGTGCACAGCCTCTGAAAGGAAATCATTAAGGGTCTCTTGTGGAGAATGCACCAATTTCCATGTCTGTGCCTTTTAAGTGGGGATTGCTCACCCTCCATCGATTAACTTCATGATAGTACAACAAGCAGACTTTAAATATTAATCCTGTGTTAAGGCTCCAAAGAAGCTTTCAGCTGGGAAAAAAAAAAAAAAAAAAAAAAAAAAAAAAAAAAAAAAAGTCAAGCCACCTTTTAGGCTCTAATTCCTGACAAACATGAGTTTCTTGTTTCTTGTTTTTCCTGATTGTATGTTCCTTTCTTAGAAAAAAAGTCTCTGGAACGGGTTTTGCTTCTACCTGGCCCGCTCCACCCCCCCCCCCCCCCAAATACTTCACATGCTGTTTTCAAAACCTTACAAAAATATAAAAAAAAACCAAAAAGCAGCTATCCAACCCCATCTTTCAGAGCTACAGGCATAACCAGGCAGATGTCTTGGTTAGAGATCCAGAAATCAAGAGCACAGGTCTGCTACTGGGGAAGAAACCCGGTGATTTACCAGCTGAACCAAGATGACAAATGAATATACAGTTTTTCCATGTATTTGCTCACCTGCAGTCACAAATACGAAGCAGAAACCCTCCTATTGCCTATAAATAGCTAACCTTTATGGCACCAGCTCCGTGGCTGCTGCATGAGCGGCCGGGCTGGTGCGGGCTCCCGATCTCGCCCGCTGCCATTCCCAGCACGCTTCTGCAGCACCGCAGCTCCGGCTCCTGCTCTTGGTCACTCGCACCGTCAGCAGTTTCTGCTGGGTTTTTCACATTTTCACAATTTCAAAAATAAGTCGTTCAGTCTCAAATCTGAAAACATTCCTCCTAAGACTGGGAAGTTTTTTCGTATCTCTATAATCAGGGCAATTCTAACCCTCCGCTTTACCACTCAGAACATATTAGGCAAAAGACATTAAATTACCGCTTGTGTATGAACCACGCATAGACCACTGCTATTAATTTCTCTACAGTGTCTCCTCTCTACACCTCACCAGAGGGTACAAACCTGCTCTTGATCTAACAGGCCAATTAGGAAAACACTAAAACCAAACTGCGCCCATCGTATGAGAGGGAAAAGCTCTGCTACTGCTCTCTGATCACCCATCTTGATTATGAGTTCAAGCTGCCACCATTAAAACCAGTTCAAAAAATTGAGTGGACTGCAGGGGAGGTTTGATGTCTAAAGCTGGTTACAGAAGTAAAAATGAAGAAACAAAAATACAACATACAGGTATTGCATGTAAATTTTTAAACTTAAGACTAAATCGTAAGTACATTAAAACAGGAACTGCTTGACCCAACATGCTTTAGCTAAAATTGTAGTTATAAAACCTGATTAAACAAGGCTTCATTCCCACATGCAACTCCACCTTACTGCCTTGGCAAAGCCGTAAGCTGGTAACACCCTTTAGCTAGTTTTCACAAAGCACATTTAGCAATTAATAAAAGCAGAGTGGAGGAGTTCATGTTTATTTCCAACACACTGATGGTGCTTAGGGAATCGGCGCTGTCTGACAAAGGGTGGTGTTCCCGAGAAAACACTTTGAAGTGGCTCCGCTGCGCTCCTGTTTTCTGTCTGAGCTGAAAGGCAGCAGGGCCCATCCAGCACCCAGGACCAGCACAAGTCCTGCAGCCCCGGGCCCAGACCACCCTCCTCGCCCCCTCCTGCCGGGCCGGAGCCCCTTTGCTTCACAAAAGGTCCTTGTGCTCCCAGCAGCAAATTGCTGATAAAGCAATTCTGCCTCCAAAGTCAATTAGAAAAGGAAGTAAATTGTTCTAAATGCAAATGAGTATTTCACAGCATCCAAACTGTAGCCACTTACAAGCCTTGCATGTTGCAGGGTATCCTGACATATTGGTTCTAGAAAATCAATGCTTAAGTATTAGTTACACTGTAAACACGTCCATTAAGCTTACTGCTTGCTGGAAAATCAAATATGAAGCTTTTGGCAACTTTAGCTGAGCTCCTATTTATCCCTAGCTAGACTGCATGAGGTTTCAACAGCTAAGACAACTGAGACAAAATAGTTATAAACTCAGCTTCGTCTGTACCATCAAAGACCATCTGAACCATCTAATTTCAATTGTATTTAAATTTCTCACCCACTTCTGGAAAAGAGTCAACAGCAAAATTTTCTTCCACCCCCATTCTCTGCAAGCTTTCTGTGTCTCTTCTATTTAAATGAAGAAAGAAAAATGCACAATGTTTTTCAGACCAGTCCCAGTATCCTAGCCTCAGGAATTTGTCTTTGTAGAAAGACGACATGGCTGTAGCACAAAGCCCATGTTTCTGACCAGAAACTCTCAAAGGGAAAAAACAACTGCTCCTTAATAGCTGAAAAATTGTACCAGGAGAAGAGGAAGATGTTCAGAGCTCAACAATTTGTTTCCTTTTATCACAAGCCAAAATACTGTCACCAACCAGCACTGAGAAAAACATTAACTTTCAGTTCTCCTTTATTAGCTTTTTCATGATTAAGTTGCTCCATTGGTAAATCCTCAGAAATGAATTGCTGAAGCCATGAAGTCAGATGCATGCTTATTAGCAAAGGTGTTTACTTCATCTCCTTATTCTAGTGTTAGCAAAAAATAAAAATACAAAGTGAAAACACAAAGTAAATGCTAATTCAAAAGTACTGCCCACTTCAAAGCATTATGTGGTAGTTCTAGGCACACGGTTTTACAATACCATGCAGAAATGAACTGATCAGCATCTTTTTAGTAACTTCGGAGGATTAAGGTGACCAGTCTGATGGCAAAATTGACAGTTTTCTTCCAAGGTGCAGATGCTTCCTGACTCATGGGCTGGCAGCACAGCTGCTCTTTGTCTTGTGCTGTGACCTGCCTGGGATATAAAGTAGCTGTTCCAGCAGCAGGCACAGCTGCACTAGGTCTAAATGCTCCCACCGCGGACTCTACAGCTATCTGAGTCATGCACTGGACAAAGCACAGAACAAGAACATCTTTGGCACACGGTGAAGCCAAGCAGCCCATGTGCCAGAGGGAGCAGGCTGGACCCCGCTCCAGACGGTGCACGAAAGCCTCAGCAAAGGCTCCTGAATCTCCCTCTACCTGATCCTACCCCTGTTCTCTGAAAAATAGTTTGATGCTATTGTTTTTTAAAGTTAGTTTGGCCTTGGAAAGCCATCAAAGGCAAACAAGTGAGGCTGTGTGGTCTCAGTAAGTATCAGCTGGTGGTCACATCCTAGAGCCACCAAACTGCAGCTTGGTGGTGAGCAAATGTCCACAGCTCTATCTCATCTCATGAGAAGGGGCTGAGGAGCTGCCTTGCCAAGCAGAGGACAGTTGCATGTATTTCTCTCCACATTTTATGTGACTCCCAGCCCAAAGCTTTTCCCCTTGGTTTGGTGGTAGTAGAAAAGGACACTGGAAGGTCTCCTGATTTATACGTGGACTTTTTTTTTTTTTTTTCTGGCAGAACAGTTTTGGGAAAAAGCAACTAAACAAACCTGAAGTACATTATTTTTTAAAGTTCATTTTTCTGAGTGTTTACACCTGGTTCCTATATTTGTAATGGTGACGGTTCCTTTCCGGGCTTCTTATTACAGAGGATGCACCATCCAGTAGTCATGAGGTCAGAGCATCCTGTCAGGCAGGCAAATAAAAACCTTCTGCTTTATAAGAGAGAAGGATAAATGCCCCCAAGAATTACTGTAAGAGTATCAAAACAGGGTTTTGAGCTTAATCTCTCTCCCATGTTACTGTTACACCTTCAACCTCTGAAAGTCCCTCTGACAGGGACAAATCCCAAAATAGGTCCTCCTGAGTGCAGTGGCTGCTGACTCTGCTGAGCACAGGGACAGCATGTTCTGCAGCTGCCCAGAGTGAGACAGCAGTGCAGCAAAATGTGCAGCAAGGACGCAGGGAGCATGTGGCATTTTCCAGTATTACTCCGTAATAGGAACCTTACAGCTGCCAGTGCAATTAGTGCTCCATCAATCACTGATATCACCAAGGGCTCATTTTTATACAAGAATACCTTAAAGAGCAAAGCCACCCTCCTCCCATCTGATTGTCTACTGAGATGACATATTTCACAACACAAAAAGCAAGCATGCTGTGGTAACGACGACAGTGCCACAGAAAAAAGATGACAGTATTAAAAAGAAAACTCCAACCTTTTTTTTTTTCTGCATCTAAGAGGAAAGAGTGATAGAAATGCATTTTAATCATTAACTTGGGTTAGCTTTCACAGTACCTGAGAAACTGCCATATGGAACATATTCCAGTGTAGTTTCTACTCTTAATGGCCTAGAGCTTTCCAAGAAACAAATGGTGTGGTACATAAACTGATATCAAAGTGGCCTTGCCTTCCCTCCCCCTAAAGCTACAAATACATCACCCATGCAAGAAGCCATTAATGTACATTTAATGCGTCTAGTAAAAGTCTGAGTGAAACACTCTGGTTATTTGGGATAAGTATTTGAACAGAATAAGATGAAGTAGTGGGAGACTGGAGGGAGAAATTCCAGCAATGCTACCATCCCACTTCAATTTCTTCTCAACAAAGTCCTGCTGTGCTTTAGACCAGCGTGTGAAGGATGCAAGGCATGAAGAACTGAGCTATTTAGCCCTTCAATTATCCAACTCAGCCATCATCACAAAAGATGGTGTAGAAATCTTGATACTTCGCACTCTTGGAAAACAACAAAAATCAGCACCAGTGGAAGACAAATGAACATCAGTGTCACTATGAGTTGGTCTCAAGATTTTTCAAATGAATATTTTTCAAACAAATGTTTAGATCTGGGGACAATTCTAGTGTTTATAGACAAATGCTTTTTGCTTTCCTAGAGATGTTATGGCATTTATATGAAGGGACTGGGATTAAATTACCAGGAACTGATTTCCTGTCTCTGGAAAAAAACAGCATCCTCAGATTTTAATACATGAGTTAGAGAAATGATTCTTCAGGCTGCAGTTTGGCCTCAGGAGATCTGGTTTGAATTCTCCCATATTACTTCAGTAAAACAGTCGAGGAACATATCACAGGCACGTATCACAGTGCAGGTACAAAGCCACATGTGCAGCTTTGATTGATGGAGGAACATGGTGGATGCACATGGATTCAAACTCCACCAATTATACTCTGAGTGAGGGGATGTGCAAAGACCCAATAGTTGAGCTAACAAATGCAAGAGCTCATTGTTTGTTCAACCTCTTTTTTTTTGCTCGCAGTAGGACAATATTCCTTGCTACTTCTCTCTGCAAAGTGAGTAGGGGTATTTCAGGAAAAGAAAGCTAAATGGACATCACAGAATATTCACCAAATGTCACGATGAGACTGATGTTACTAGGAAAGGCACATTGTACACCAAACTTATCTTGCATGAGGCCTATATCAACCTTAAAGCAATGGGATACAGCAAATTCATTGATGAGCTGTGTCCAACCCTCGTTTCTGGATAATCACAACCTGAGACAAAGCTAAGATGTGAAATAGCAAAAGCTCAAGGACAATTCTACACAAATCTTGAGCAGTAAAGCACCAGTCCAGCTTTCTTCCCCTACCTCCTACCCTCCAGACAGCTCTTACTTCTTCACAAACCAGGCTGTTCTCAGGACCATTTGCTCTCTGCAAAAAGCATCCAAGTCAATTTACCTGGGTGGCAAAAGGGTGCGAGAAAGGAAAAAAAATCTCAGGTCATTTGAATTTTGAGTAAATATGAGCATACTTTCTGGTATATTCTTCTATCAGATTTGGCTCTCCTTTGGTTGGGTGGCTTAAACAGCTGTCTGTTTGCACGTAGTTGTGTAACCTTTTTCTACAGCTTGTTAATTTGACTTGAGATTGCAGCATATGGTTCCCTTCAGACATAACTTAAAAATAAAAAAATAAAAATAAAAAAATCTCAGTCATTTGTTTAAAGTTTGAAGAGAATCAGAATCCTGTAATTTTCAGCATTGTTATGAAATGGGTGAAAAGTTTCTTATGCATTTCCTTGCTGGTGTGCATTCCGCAGCTGTATAACCACTTGCAGAAGCACTACAAAAATTAGCTTGCTGTGCACTAATTACAGAGACAGCTCTTGCCACAAACATTACAGCTGCACATAACACACCTTGGAGGAGTGATGACTGTACTAAAAGTAGTAATTGAAATATGATGGCCTTGAAACAAAACAAAACAAAACAACAAAAAATAGGCTAACAACAGGATATCTTTCATAGCTTTGTAGTCTGTTATACTCACATTTTATGGATGCATTAAAACTTGAATAAAATGCAATATTATTCATTTTGAATTAAGCATGGTAAAGGGAGAAATGTCAAGGAGATAACAGCAACAGAAAATTCTCAGATCAAAATAAAAAAGATCCTCCCCTGAATGGCTTTGCTTTGACTGAGGGATGAGGACAACCGTATATGCAATGTATGGAGGCCAGTGGTAAACAATCGGAGCTGAATTCCAGCTGGAGAGAGAAACCAACAGCAGCAGGAGGGAGACACACAGAGGTGGTAATGATCAAAGTGCTGCTTCGTACTAAAGAGGTGGTAGAAACAAGATGTTTCTTCAAGAAGTTTTTATAAACGATTTTGCTAAGAAAGCTACAGTTTTGGGCAAGCATGGGACAAAGCTAAAAGAAAGATGGACAGGAAATCATTAAGGACTGACCCTTGCCTGGTTTAATAACCTCAGCTTCAAGATGGATCGTGAGTGACAGGGCTAGAACAAGCACTTTTGAGAAGCCTCATAAGCAAATAATCGAGAGGCATTTGCTTCAACTTACTGTTTCCCTTTAATGGCTGTAGGATAATATATTATCTCCAATCACTCTCTTATGCTATTTTTACCCCCATGTATGGACATCACATCTCTTGTCTTCAACCCAGGCCTTTGGAGTTCTTCCCAGCATTGTGAAGGAACGCAGAATATTACACTTCTTATATTTAGCTACTGCAGATTCGAGGTAAGCATTTCTGATTCTCAAGGATGAATGCCTTGAACCTGCACCAGCAGCAGGCTATAAAAATGACTTCAGCTAGATAGAGAGATAGCCAGCACTTGTTACCAATACAGAGGGTGTATTTCTCTTTGCCTCCTCTGTCAGATTGTCTGAGTGACAGGAAACGTGGTAACTGGACCCCATAGCTCACTCTGAGTATGATGCACATTCACTTTTTGAAGAGGAACTTGTGGTCTGACGATACAGAGGAGAGGGTAGAATTTCAGCTGAACTGTCCAGTATCTCCTAACTGAAAGAGATATAGGCTTCGACAGCACAAAATGGAGAGGAAAAAAAAAAGAAAAGAAAAGAAAAAAAAAAAGGTATAACGGTATAATGGTATTTGCAGACAAAAATCAATGCTCACAGAGAAATGGCAAGTCACAATATGTCTCTACAAAATGCCAAGAACACTTCTGTTGTGCAGTGGGTAACTACAGTGTCTGTTTTCAGCCCTAACTCATACTAAGGCTTATTCAAGCATGAAGATGACAGCTTGTGAGATTGTGCTGAGGCTTGTAGGACAGCTGCTCCATTTGAAGGTACAGGTGATAGCTGCAGGAACAGCACTCACAGGCCTGAACTGAGTGATTATGTCCTCTGTACAGTGAAAGGCTTTGACACCAGTGGTTCACAACATCTAAGACTGAGAATACCTGAAAAAGCTTCTCCAGAGTTTAACACCATCCAAAGAACAAGTTACAGACTAAATCTATAGTCCAAGCCTACTTGGTGAGCTCACTGCTTGCCTTCCAGCAAGTGCCTCCAGGCTATTCTATGACGCTGCCTCCTGCAAGCCACCTTAACCTCCAGTGCCAGTTCTATGCTTTTTGCCGTCCCCACTGCAATCACCACGGCTTACTCATGTACAAGTCACACTTGTGAAGCAGCCAGCTGGGAACAGAGAAGGAACAAGTAATGCACAAAAGTGATGACTGATTTAAAAAACAAAAACCTAAGTTCCAAAGTGTAATACCAACAACTGTAAAGAAAATTAAAAAGAAAAGAAAAAGTAATCCACTTAGAAAAGGTTATCAAACATCCATCACTCATTCTATTAAACATTCTTAGAATCATAAAGTCTCCTGAGTTGGAAGAGACCCATAAGGATCATCGAGTCCAACTCCTTAACTCATAGCTAATCATAATTCTCAACTCACAAGACTAATGAGCCAAAGACTCAGGATTTCCTGGCCCACATTCTGATGTCAATAATAGGAGAGGAACAATGCAACATGATCACTGGCATCAGGGAGCAAACTTTTAAAGTACAGCCACAGCACTCACAACATCAGCAAATAATTGTTCACGGTAGCTGGCAGGCAGCTTGGAATGGTTTTATTCTTAGTCTGTTAAACTTTTTTTTAAAAAACAATCTTCAATTAAAATATATCTTTCTTCTTTTCATCATGAAAACTTAATTCCTTTTCCTGAAGGTATAAAGTCATTGGCAGAACAAAAAAAAAAAAAAAAAGCTTTTTAACATTGAACATGTTTGAACATCAGCAGCTGCCTGCTGGTGCTCTCCATACATCAGCGAATCTGAGCTCATGTCACCCTTCTCAGGGGTATGAGTTACCAGAACACGGACTCCCTGCACCCTCTAAGAAAACATGAGGGCACCAAGACTGCCATCATAACGCAGGGCAATCTCGAAGAAAACTGTCTCTTGGCAACTGGAAAAACAGTCTCAATGCACTTGGACTAGTCCACATCTGCTCTTAAAACACGAGGAAAAATATTGGAGCCCTTTCAATTACCGATAATGAAGTTACACAGACTAGAGATTAGATTGTTCATTTAGAAAGCAGTCTAATAAATAACCTACACATTTTATTTATACCCTTTCTAAAGTCCCTGATTCCATCGATTCATTTCATGTCCCTCCTGTAGCAGCTATTACTATGGAGTTGTAGAAAAACAAATACTTGGATATTTTTTTTTCGAATTAATTCCAAGCATGTTGGAATTTCTATTAATTTCTACTAAACTATTAAAATATGACCACTGCTTGAAAATCTTGTGTTCAGGGCCTGTTCCAGCTAGTGCATTGTATCATCTTCAGTGTCTCTTTTTTTTAGAGCATTACTTTCTTTTCCTTGTTTTTCCCTCCCATCCCTCACCAGTGAAATGCCACCACCCACCGTCAGACACCTGTCCTCCATTCACAGGCAGCTCTCTTCATCCATCGGTGTAATAGTTTCAGGTTTAAATCCTGAAGGCAGTGGTAGTTTTGCCTTTCAGGTTAAGTTCAAGAGCTGGCAAACATCCCTAATGAGTTTGTAAACACATTTCTCTAACTACAAGGAACCATCAGGGGTTTCTAGCAACAAGAAGGATTCCTTCCCCTCAGCCTCTCCTCTATAGCTTCTTTGCCTGCTACTATTTTCATGCACCAATTCCATTTTTAAATACTTACTGGACAAAGCAGTCACTATTAGTTTGAGACAAAGTAGTTATGATTCACACAAAAGCTATTACTTAACTAGGAAATAATATCAAGTAAATAGCATTAAGAAAAAATGTAAATCATGCCTCGGGCACAGGAACTCACGTGTTCCACTAGGAAAGCCATCCTGAAGCGCCTGTTCTGGGCTCCTCAGAGCACCTCAGACATCATTACCTAGCTGGCCTATCCATGAACCTTCTGATATTTTTAGCATGCCATCAAGGAAAAAGTAATTTGTACCTTAAAAATAACTATTGCTTCCTACATTGCCTCTTTTGGAGAACGAGCTAGAGAATGCATGGATTAGAAATACATAGTTTTTTCCAGGACAGCACTTAAAGAAGCCACTTTCTTTCTCTATTGATCAACTTTACATACTTGTATTTTGTTGAATGACAAACAATAGCACAGAGGAAATTAAACACTGAAATCTGCAGACAGTCTGTGGCAATATTTGTTTAACAGCTGCCGAACCCTGGAAGTAACAGTGAAGCACATTATGTAAGAAAATTCTGTAACCCAAACAGATAATATTCTGGTTAACATCACAGTGAGGCTCTCCTTGCTTGAAACCTCAGTTGTTATACGAAAACAATGTTCAGCTGAGGATCCGCAGCACAGAACTATTTGTTCAGTCCAGAAATAACAGCCTAGACATGTTCAATAAGTCAAATTCAGGCAAATACATAATGGCCTTTTCTTTAAAAAGAAACATTTAATACAACAGATTACTTGGTCTTACTTTACCTTTGAGAAAAATATTACTAGTGTGATAAATTGTACACTAGGTTGTTCCAAGTCTCAGAGTTAAAAACTGAATACATGAAAATAAATCTGGAAGAGTTAAAAGCTGCAAATGCAGACCTGGACAAAGGGTTGACATAAAAAGTGAACTAATTGAGCCCATATTTCTTAGCAGTATCTTCCAGATTAAGTCATGATTGGTTTATGAAACTAAACAGAAAACAAACTTTTTAAAATCTTCATAAATAAAAAATGTTTATGAGCTTTAACCCAGAAGAAAGTTGACACTTTGCTGAGAAGATGTTTTTCCGGTGTAACCAGGCATGTTTTTAACTACAGTCTGAAGCTGGCTGGTAGATTAACAGAGCTTTAAAATGCATCTTCATAAATTGTACATTTGTTTGACTGTTAGACATTTGAAAAGAAACAGTAAAAAATTACCATTTCAAAAGAGGCTGTATGGACTTATCAACTTATCAATGCTATGTTTTAATTCCAGACAGATAACATTTCAGGTAATTATCCAAACTACAAACAATAATTAAGGGAGCAACTTTTAAAATCTGTTTAAGCTCCGCACAAATTGTTTCAGAGGACACACAGTGAAAGGCTTATAGGAAACCAATTAGGTAGCAATACACTTGATAAAAGTCTGTAATTTTCTAAATAAAACAGTATAACTCGTTTGCAACAGCTAAAAGTTCCTACAAAAAAGCTTAGCGAAAGCTCTCATCTAGTTTTAGAGTTTCACTAGCTTCAACCAACTGGAAAATTTCAAATCAAGAGATTTCCTTGTAAGTCCACCATCAATAAATAGAGCATGCACTGAAGACCACCACCTCTTCTTCTGCTTAAGAAAAATCACAAAACAATGCTAGCAAGGAAGATAAAGGGTTTGTTCAATTAAACCTAGTCAATTCTCAATTGACTTCAGAGGAGTCTGTCCTAAATCTAAAGTTCACTACACAAGTGTATGCTAATAACATCTTCCTATCTTACCCATCAACTGATTTTACCAGGATTAAGCACATCAGCTGCACACTACTCTGGAGTGGCTGCTGAACAGAATCAAAGACCTCTCTCCCACCACATTTTTCCTTCCAGCAGAAACATAGCTAATGAGATCTGTTTAAAACTTCATGACCGCTGATATTCATCTGTCTCTTTGAAACTTTCCAGCCTTAGCAGAAGAGACTTCTCTGCTTTGTGCTCTTCCCAGAGGACATTTGCCATCAGGGACAGTGGCTGCAGCACCTCCACCATGCAGTCAGGGGAGGAAGAAAGCAGGCCATTCAGCAGTTCCTCCTCCTGGTAGATCTGAGCACTCCCAAAGACCCACCAGAGCTGTACTGTACACAAGATTTTATCTACAACAGCTAGGTTGCCTTTATGAGGATAGGAGATATCGGGCTGACCATTCAGAGGGCAATGCCAGAGATAAAGATCACACAATAAATTTGTGCTGGTTGCCAACACTGAGGCTGGGCAAGTAAGGAAAGTGAAAACAAAATCTAAATAGAAAGATAGGGAACGTCCACCTAACCTGAAAGTTCCTTTGGGCTGCCTCTGTATTGTAGCACAGGAAATAAGGTCAGTGTTGGGACTAGTGATTTCCCATTTGCTTTCAAAGCTTCAAGATATGGCAAGAATTCTGATGCTCAAAATACTAAAAAAGCAAGAAGAAACAGGAGCACTAGAGGAAACAGGTAATGAGACTAAAAGCATCATCCCCCGCACACATTTTTAAATCTGTTAATAAATGTATTTTCTTCTCTTCATTCTAGGTATTCCTACCCCTTTGTTTCTGTTATTGTCTAAAAATTTGTCCAGTTGGTGCCTGATTAAATAATTGCCACACTGCCTTATATTAAGATTCTGCCATTTCTCTGAAGAGATGTTTCCTTGTTCCTATCTTTTCAACCCATCCACTCACATTTCTGAGTGGGTCTTGTACAGTTACTGTATGCAGACCTTCCTCTTCCCATCCAAACTACGGTCTCTCCCTTGCTGTGAGATCCCACAGAGATCTGGACATCAGTTCAGGACGAGCCTGGCAAATCCTCATTAAGAAAAATTTGATACTATCCCTGGCTTTATAGCAACAAATTGCAGAAAATCTCACTATGGGCTATGTAATGCAGATCCTGTTTTCAATGTTCTTAATCTTCACATCTGAGCAACATCTGACTGAACCTAGGAACTACTTGGAAGGTTTAGCTGCCTCTAGACCTTCAGCAGGACAGATAAAATGCACAGATGAAGGCTGCCATCAGCTGCATTTTATTTAGTGTAGCAGAATGTCTGTTCACCTTGAAAACGCCCATTGTGCTTCACTACAGCCACCCAGAAGACAGACATCCTCTGGCCAAGTTTTCTAGTGCCTGTGCTCCTCCATCACGTCTGCTGCTTGCATTCTAGATTCACCTCCAGCTTCTACTTTCTCATTCTCTGTCAGCTCCATCCTTCACTTAACTTACAACTGCTCAAATTGTGTTTTCCCTGTGCTGTCCCTGTACTTGGGATGAGTTACACAGCTACCTGGCACCTCTCCTTCCTATTCCTCTCTGCCGCACAAGCTCAGGGGCAGGCCACCTGTGCCATGCAACCGCTGGCAGTCATCAACAGCATTTTGCTTCCTCACAGTCCTTTTTATATGGTGTGTGCTCCTACTCTGTGCTTATAAGGCCCATGGCAGAAAGCAGGGACAACCTTCAAGTGTGGACCTCAGGCACTCTAGTAGAATATTTCCCTAAAGTAACAAGAGCATCCTCATCTGTACAATAACAACACTCTGGCATTTTCTCAGCTTTACGGAGAACCAAGAACTAAAGCAGTCCAGGCTCTACCTATGGCCCTGGCACAGCTCTCAGGTCTCAGAAAGCATTGCCACCTTTATGACGGACACCACATGTTTGACGAGGCTTCTGCCCTCCTCTCCCAGTCCCAACGCTCTGCTCACTCTCGGCTGCCGAGGACCAGGTGCAGACAGGCCACGGTGCAGCAGCAGCCAAGCAGCCGAGTGCAGGACCTGGCACCGTACCACCGGCAGCAGCCCTGTGCAGGACAGCTTGCTCCCCACCACTGCAGTTTTCCTCCTGTGTGGTTCACAGCTTGCCCACAGCTGCAAAGTACATTAGTGGGAGCAATCCAGATGAAGATCTTCACTTCATTGTTTTTTTTTGACACTGGAGTTTCCAGTCAAGTTTATTTAAGGTAATGATGCAGCCACTGATGGGGGCAACTTCCCAGCCGGCTGCCATGTCAGTGCTATAGATGGAGCATACAGCCTCAGCACCCACAGTCAGTATGCTAGAAAAAATTACTCAAATTTCAGATGCGTTCCGGCACACCCAGCACGTACCAGCTCAGGTGCTAACACACAAAACCCCCAGCGGGGAAGTTCACACTGGCTTTGCCGTCCACTTCTCCAGTATCCCTCAAAGAGCTGGTGCGGCCTGGCTCACAGCTGTAGTTCAAGTGGGACTTGGCTTCTGATGCTCATCATCCTCTTGTCCGCACCTGGAGGCAGACCAGAAAAGCCTGTCTCTGCCTACACGGAGATGTTCAGCTTGCTCCAGAGCAGATCTCAGATGTAAACCAAGGCAGTGAAAATGGTTCAGGGGGACCTGAATCCCTGCATGGAAGCAGGACCATGCCTAAACACATTTACCCTTTTTTTTTTAGAATCCCCTGCCTAATGTTACAGCTTAGAGAGCCATTTCACAGGTAGCCCAATAGGAACAACTCAGTCCAAGACTTGACTACAGCTTAAACTTTTTAACTCTGACTCATTTCTATATGAAGCTAGATTTCTTTTTTGAGGTTGAGAGCAGTGCAAATATCACTAAGCCCATACTGTGACCAGATAATCAGTAGCTCTTGTAAAAGGACAGCTGCAGCTGTAATATGTATGGCTTTTTGTAACACAGGTTCTCCAATTCAAGCAAATTTACTCAGTACTTCTTGTGATATTGTACTCCTCAGAATTAAATTGACATCAGCCTAAAATGTTCCATTCTAGAATATTTTCAGTGAACCACATTCAGCTCCAATGTACAACACCCGGATGCATGTTGCACCTGTTCACACAGGGTAAATCCCCTCCCCATTTTCCAGCTTACTGCACTTGCACTTTGCAAAGCCCATACAACATCTCCCGTGTTCACCCCCACCGTGCAGCATTTCCACCCCTGCTAAGTGTTTCCAGCAGCATGCCCATCTAAGTCGAATTACCCAAGTGTTTGCTTTTCATATGTTCATCTATTTTTCTACATCTCAAGATATGAAAATGAGGTGCTTAAAGGTTCTTAAATAGAAACTCCCGTGTTATTACAGGACATTCTCCACTGCAAGCAACCTGCAGAAGAGAAGTGATGAGTTCATCTCACATGGTATGCTTAAGGCTGGAGTAGACTTTTACACCTTTGTCTTCTGTTTCAAAGCCAGGAAGGTAGAGAACACCCCTCAAAAAGAAAAGTTCAAAATAAAAGCACAGAGGGATCTATGCATGACTGTGAACTATTTTTGGAGACAAGATGCTGCTTATCCTATGGTAAATCACTATGAACATCTGCTGTGTAGCGAGAGCTGGAAAACAATGACTGGAACCCAGCTGAAATCATGGCAGTGATGAAATACTGTAAGTACAGGGCTTTCTGATTATTTTCCCCAAAAGAGAACATTTTTTTCGTGGCCGCTATTATACTATGACCAGGTGCCTGGCAGACTTTAAAACCAGGCTGAGGAGGAAGCTATGCTCTCAGAAGATATCCCAAGGCAGCATCACACACAGTGTAAGTCCCTTGTGCCAGCACTGAGGTTCCCCTCCTGCAAACAAGGCACCAAACCCTTGCGGCAGCTCTCAGCTCCCAAGTCAGCATTTCTGCACAAGTCCCAGCAGTTACTACTTCTACGTGCCCAAAAGAATTCCGGTAGCGACAAAATGAATGTGAAACTGTAGTCAGGGTTTCAACACATTTCAAACTTCAGGGAAAAAATTCACCTCCCCTTTTCAGTGGAACAGATAGGAGCATTCTCACAGAGAATGGTGCTAAAGACCCATGCTGATGGGGTGGGCTCCAGGAGGGGAGAACACCTGCTCAGACCTTGTCTCTGCCCTCAGCCTGCGCTCAGGGAAGAGGAGAGAAGTTTGTGCTACTTGGTCACTCTCATTAAAAGGAGCTGGTTTTGCTCCACAGCCATTGAGTACATTCCTTGGATTCTTTCCTTTTATGCTTTGTAGGTCAGGGTTAGAAGTCACTGCTGAAAGCGCAGGAAGTCAAAAATCACTTTTTCAGCCTTCTGTCACCTGAGGGTACTTCTGCGATAAACAGAAGGCTTAAGGAATGGAGCACCTTTTACAGCCCCTACCACAAATGACATACCAAACCTTGAATTCCTCCCCTTCCTGTGTCCTCAGCTGGCACAGATGAGTCTGTGAAAACCCACGCACATTTGCAGGAACACTGTTTGTGCCCCTACTAATAAGCATCCCACTGAACAAGGCAGGGCTCCCAGCTCCACCACACTTCTCAGCTCTCCAGGAGCGAAGACAGGTGCTGAGGACTGAGGGAGGCACACCACCATGCAGGGGCCCCAGGAGGTGACAAGGCCAACCACCTAACCACCGGGCTTTATTAAAATGCAGCTAGGGCAGTCAGGATACAACACTGACTGTGTGAAAAGCCAGGTTAAGGTATTTCACAGTACTTGTGACCCACACAAAATATTTTAAAATATTCACACCATATTAAATACCTAATATCTTACCATACCCTAACACAAACTAAAGCATCTGCCAACAAACTCTGAAAGAGAATTCACAGATCTTCATGCCAGGGAAGAGGGCCCAGGGACTAGGACCCAGCCCCACGAGACGACAGTGTGGGATCAAGGAAGGAGGCTGGGTTCTTCCTGTCTCAAGGCAGACACCATCCTCCCAGAGCTTTCCAGAGCTGAAGTAACTATTTCACTTTATGGCCTGCAACATATATTTTTTCCTCTATTTTTGCTTCCAACTGCATATTTTTATAGGACTGCTGCCCTTACCTATTTCAATACTGGCTTTAATTATTCCAGTGAATACTTGCTTCTGATTTTCCTGAAACTACTTAGAGAAAGTGAGCCTAAAAAGGAAAAATCGAGAAAAATTAGGTTTTGCATTCATTTAAAGGCATTCTGTTCAAAATTAGAGAAAAAATGTTTGAGGTTTTATTCAAAACAAGTTTTTAGCAAGAAAGTTACAAGAAATTATGAGAGGACTGCTAAAGGTCAGCATGTTATAACCAAATTCCTGCCTGTTAAATTACTGGTATATTATGCTTCCAAGAAAATCTGTGTTTGACATCTGTTTTCTTTACGAGAGATCATTAGTAACAGACAGGCCGAGTCATATCCTCATTCTGCACTTACCTCAGGTTTTGAAAGGACAAACCTGTCCCTCCCTAAATGCAGGACTAGATTCAGACCTGGCCTTGCTGGACTTGTGCACTACCGTGATGTTTTCAAGTTGCTCTGGATTCAGACATTACCCAAAAAATGAGTATTAATGAGGAAAACAGGAAGGTGAGCTGGAGACGAGCTGGCTCTGCTTCTCATCATTTTGCACTCACTGCTGTTCAAGCTTTTTTTTTTATCAAGTCAGAGCAGATTTCTCTTTATGACATAGCTGGCAAAAAAACTTCCTGAAAAAAAAATGGTGGCTGGTAGTCAAATTAGGAATCAGTACGGATCACAACATCCTGCTACTTCTGAAGAGGTTGGTACTGTAAAAAATAATAAAAAAAAAATAAAACATGCCCATAGCAGAAAGCTCTGCAACTGAAGTTATGGAAAGCAACTGGTGTTTTAGCACATGCTAGGAAGCAAGTGTTTTCCAACACCACTTGTTGTTGACAGGTCAACACATGAAATATGGAGACATCTGGATATTTCAAGGTCAGTGTGTGGTTGTGGACATGAGCTCTCTGGAATGGTGGGCCTCTCTGGACATGACCTGAAAGAACCAGACAAGCAGTGCATCCTTCCCCCGCCACTCCAGACAACCCTACCTCTCCCCCTTCCACTCCCAGGTCCCTCTTAGTAACCCCAGCACAAGTGTAGGCAAAGAAAACACAAAAGGATGCCTCTAGCTGTGGTGGAGGTTTCAAAACTATTCAGCCTTCATCCAGGTTATAATTGCCCAAATATTTGATGCCACAGTCGGAGATAAATGTTTTCACAAGCAGGGTTTATAGATAAACACGAGCATTATGAGTGTGCCTGTAGCAAAGAAGTGCTTAGAAACTTAGGGCAACACAGTGCCCGAGGCTTTCTGTACCTTCAGGTGCTTTGCCATCCCAGACCCAAGTATGGAGCACACATTGTAAGAGCCTGGCTAGAGGACTGCAGGGACATGGGCTCAAATACTTTCATTATCTGATTCTAAAGATTCTGGGGTTTAAGTTACACAATGCAGGGAAAAACAAACAAACAAACAAAACAACAACGACAAAAAATAAAATAAAATAAAATAAAATAAAAACAGGAAATCCAAACATATTTTCATGACCTTCAGAAGTGTAATAGTGATGTTTTTAAGGATTCTTAAAGCATCACTGCTCATTTCATTTGCTCTTTCCACATGATGAACATTGTGGTTTTCTACAATGCAGACAGTTAAAGTGAGATGTAAACCTCGGGTCAGTTCAGGATCCTCTTTTTATTTGTTGTTGTTGTTGTTTTGTGTGTTGTTTTCTTTTTCTTTGCTTTAGAATTATTTGCAACCTTGAAGAAAAATTTACTTCCATACCTCAGTTTACCCACATGTGGGATATTTACTTCCCAAACTGCTCATAAAGTATAAATCCTGTAATGTTGTCTGTAACAAGCATCAAGCTCTGCAGATGAATATTAACTTTTTCAATCCACATCACCAATTCTGCAGTGTTTTAAGAAAATAAATGGCCAGAACTGAAGTTGCATAGAAAAGACTGGGAACAGGTGAACTGTAAAAGTGGTAGGGCTTCATTTGACAGATGAGGAAAAGAATACCAAGCAGATTTTGGATAAAGCAGGCAGAAGGAGGGAAGAATAAAGATTGATGAGATGGTGCTTTGGAACCTAGTGAGATAAAAGGTTATACAACCACCCATGCCCACCAGGATGGGGCTTAGTTTATTTTTAAGTGACAGGGATCATGCAAAATTAGTTAGAGCAGAGACTGCAAACAGCAACAGCTGCCCTACTTCTTTAAAAAACAGTTTCTGAATTAGGAGATTGTTCTTCCAAAGCTGAGCATGGTTTCCATGCTACACAAACACTACCTGGATGTAAAGCAGCCTTCCTGAAGGCCGAAAACTTCCTCTTAAATTTGCATTGTTTTGTATGATACTTCACTTCGTTTCTGCCTACAGTGGAAAAGTCTTAAACCACCCTGCTCCTAAATGCTAATATGTTCCTTCATCTAAATGCAAAAAAGTTACTTTTCAGGCAAAAAGACATTTAAAGCCTTGCAAGTCACATTTTGTTTGTAAGTGCTGTTGTGGCTTCCGTCCTATATAATGCTTTGTTGTGGTTTTTTTTTTATTATTATTATTTAAATTAGAGACGATGAAGTTGTTTGCAGTAAATTGTCTCATCCAGCAGAACAAAGATAAACTAAAGACTTTAGTTTTGACTTTAAAAGGTGTGGACAAACGAGTGGCACAGGAGAGTGCACAAGTAAGGACTTCCAGGAGCAGGCAGGGGCCACCACACCTGACATCAGCTGGAAGGTCCCTTGTTCAAACCCTGGGTCAGCAACAATGGGGAGTTACTGCCTTTCACTGACTTTAGCTCCTTCCAAAAGAGTACTGATATTTTAGGCAGATACCTAACAGACAGACATTTGCAGCATCAACAGAAAAAGCAAAGCTTTGATGGGAAGAAAGCCTGAACTATCCTTAGCTCCTTTTGATGCAGAGCTGAAGCAGATTTGGGAGGCGGGATACAGAAGCACTGCTAGACCAACAATTTGAAGAAAGCCCGTGTAATGCCACCCAAAGGACCTAACTTTTCACATTATGGTAGAGGAGTTAAAATTCGTGACCTTTGAAGAGAAATCCATCTGGAGACTTGTTATTTTCTCACAGATGAGACAATTATAAGGAATAGCCCTTTGCTTTATCCCTCAAGGAAGTTTCTAGCTTAGTTAGCAACATGAGTTATTTCTATGGCAACAGACAGATATAAACACAGGATTATAATGTTCAACAAAGGATCAAGAAGAGGAAGAAATAGGAGTTGAAGAGAAATATCTGGAAGAGCTACAAGAGCTGCAGAAGCCACTAATTCCTTAAAATACATTTCTTCCTCCCAACAGGACTCCTTACCAAAAAGGTGCAATGCTCACAGCCTTTGAATTAAATAGGCAAAAGCCAGATGACTGTACATTATTTTTGTTGAAGGCATAACTCGTATGAAGGCATACTCGGAGTAGCTGGCACCACTGACATGCAGGACGGGGTGTGTCAGGGTACCATGCTGGGGTCCCTCAGCCACCGCTGTCACAGCTGCAGCCAGGCCACCTCGGCAGAGCTCGCACTAGAAAGCAGGTACCTTTAGCCTACAAGTATTGCTAGAGAGGCAGGATGTCCAGCACCTATGTATGAGTAAACTTAAACACCCACACGCGCTTACATACACTAAACAGAACCAAACGGGTAATTACAGCATTGTCAAACCAAGACTGATCTTGGAGGGAAAGCACAGGGGACACCTTTTAAAGTCTCTGCCTGTTCCCTTTCACTTCCGAAGCCATGTGCACCGCTCCCAGATGCGATCGAGCCCTACCAGCAGAACAGCACCAAGCCTTCGCTGCTCATCCCAGTGCAAATAGCAGCGTGGAGCACCACAGGACACTGAACCCAGCCCCCTCCAGCTTTTCCCTTTCATTTTCTCCAGCAGGATCAGCCAGCCCTCTTGGCCTGGGGAGCCCTGGGTGCACCCAGTGGGCAGCACACCACAGGTCAGTTCAGCAGAGCTGGGAGTCCCGTACCAGCAGAGTACCTGTGCACCAACCCCACAGGGCCAGTGCTTGATTGCTGCTCCAGAAAATTCATTCTGAGCTGGTTTGGGTGTGCCTGCGTGAGCTGCAGTTACTCCTCTGGATTGCCCTAGAGCAGCCACTTCCCAGGAACATCTGTCTTGTGGGATCCCAGCCAGAGGAAGAAATTTCTTTAATATTTTTTTTTTTTGGTTAATCACCACCCTCATTTACACCAGACACATGCTGCCACATGAGGCTGGGAAAGAAAGGGAAAGCCTACATTGCACAGAGACTGGCAGCAGGTCTGAGACATGGCCCCACCAGCCACAGGAGCCAAGCAGAGGCAGGTGCGTGGGGAGCTCACAGCACGACAGGCCAGGCCACAAAGGGATCGCCAAGCTCCCACAGCTGATCCAGGGCACACAGAGATGGGTTTGGCACAAGTTAGGATCACTTGCCTGGGCCACAAGTCCATCAAAGGGCAATGTAAGCACATCTGTGGTTGGTCACGGCCCACTGGGCTGCCTGTCAGGAAGCAGTGAAATAATAGGGGTAGTACTGCCTAAAATTAGATGTGAAAGACCATCACGCATCTTTTGAAGCTTAAAAGTAACTATTTTCTCCCAAAGTAGGGAATGGTTGAAGGGAGCATGTAGTGCTTCAGACAGACTAATGCAGGAAGTTCTCTGCATCCTTCAGCATCTTGCCAAGAGATGCTGTGCACTGTCACTCCCTGGTACAATCCCAGGCCCTGCAGCACCCTTTAGCTTTTAAAGTCCCAGTGAAAGGTCTGGTTTTGCTATCCCTGCCTTTGGAAGTCAGGTGCAAAAGCCCTGCACAGTCTCAACCATGAATCACCGCTGTGCTGGCAGGGAGGAGGGTGGGTGACAGTAAATAGAGCCAGACAGAGTAGACTGACATATCCCAGAGTCCTTGCAAAATCAGCAGTGACAATCTCCTGCATGCCTGAGGTACTCTCATCACTCGTAGGATTTAATCTAATGCTTTCCACATAAATAATTCACACAGGGACTGATTTACTGTACAGCTGTCAATGAACCGACAACAGTACTCACATGCTTCTCATACTAAAACAACTCCATTTGCCAGTAAGGAAGGACGCAAGAAAGGATGACTATTTTCCAGCCCTCTCCCCAAGAAGTGGAAGCTGTCATAATATTTAACCTTTCCTCTACTCTTCCACCAGCAGGCACCCGCCCCACCCCACCGTTTGTTCCCACACCCCAGATAGGAGAGCAGATAAGGAGTCCCCGGCTTGCTGCTTCCTGACCATGAGTCACAGCTCTGAGTCAGCCTTTGTGTTTTAGGGAACCTGGAAGGCTTTGAAACACGCTGTTGATTTTGGCAAAGCTGCCTCTTTTTGCTTTGAGGGTAAAACTATCTACACACATCATTCTCATTCTGAAAATAGCCTCTGAGGTGCAAACAGTGGGGGAATGACCGAAGACCTGTCTGTAGTGGGCTCCCTGCATAGCAGAAGCAGAACCTCTCCATCCTGGTGCACAGCTGCACTGAAGGGACTGATCCACAAAACACTCATTGCACGCCCGGGATTTAAGCAGGATGCATTTGCAGCTCCCAAGTGTCCATTTCATGCACAGGAGATAGCACTGTGCATGACTTCAGATACAACCACCTCTGGAACAACTCTTCTTCTTTCCAGTGCTGCCCAAGAAAGGTGTCACCAGCCCCTGGGTCACCACCTGCTTCCCACATCCAGATGGCAACCGACATTAGGTAGCACCAGTTCCAGTCCCAACATCAGCAAGCCAGCCTCCTCTGTTCTTCCCAGTGCATTCATCCCAGTAAGTCAAGGAGTTGGTCACATCTCAGTTGAGACAACCCGGTAACAAAGAAAATGGGCAAATCTACCTCTCAAGAGCCCATGGGCACCTTTGCCTGGTCCTCTTCTGTCTCCACAGATCAGCACTTCATATTTATACAGAAAAATCCTTCATTCTTGGCAGAGCAAAGCACCCATATTTTTGTTAACATGTTTAAACATTACATCAGCTGCTCGTCTCAAACATTCATCTGCATCATCCACTTCAGTGCCTAGTTCTGTATCTGTTTTACAAAACCTTTAATTAAATTAATTATGCTTTAATATATATATTTTAATTTCCTTTTGCAATCATTTCAGACATCTTTTGATCTCTTGCTGCAATTTCAAACTATACTCCTTCCCTTCATGTCTGTTTGGATAAACACCTTTGCTTGGGCCAGATTCATTAGCATTTTAATTGTTTTCTCACTCCAGGACTTTTCTGAGATCCCTGCTTCTCACTGTAGGGCAAATTAGGTTCTTTCTCCTAGATTAAGTCCTAAATTCACTAAAATGTCTTAAAGCGTAAGTATGACAGCATAAAGAAAACAAAAAGTTATCTGTAAAAAGTACAATTAGTTATTACACTTCCTTTTAGAGGGTAACTATTGTTAAAGAAATTGTATCAAGGAAATTGGTTCTAATATTTTTTAATAGGGATTTTACATGATAAAGCAAAAAAAACTGAAACATGCCAAAGCACAAAGAACAATTAAAATAGCAATTGTAACAGTATTTTTAACGTTTCCTTGAATTAGTGTCTAGAAAGGGAAAATATAATGTGAAAACTTAGATTTTTAACCTTATTACAACATGTTGACTTTGGAAAAGAGCTTCAGCACTTTTCTCCGTACATGTCTGTCAAATGGTTTACTTAAAAATAAGTTATCAAAAAACATGGCATTACAAAAGCAAAATTTTTCACTTTTTACAATTTCATTTCTAAATGCTTTTATTTTTAATTTTGACTGCACCCTTTAAAGTCAAAGTGAAACATTTCAGCTAACCAAAGATGTCCTTTCTCCAAGTCTGGTCAGCCAATCTAATTTAAAAAACCCTTTTGCTCAGCTCTGCCCACAAACTCCAATTTGCCACGCATCAGATGGCAAAAATTTGCATTCATATTCTATGATTCTATGATCCTTAGCCTGCTGCAGTTGAAGAGAAGTTAGCTTCCCTCTCCTCACTGATTTGTGGCTGTGATTCAATGAGAGAGTGCACATAATCAGTTATGTGGGTCAACTATCAAGTGACTGTTTGTCTGGTCCCTTCCTTGTATCATTACATACATAGCACATCAGTAATCTGTACTGCAGAAAAGAGATCCGCTAACACTAATGCTGATCCTGAAAATGTCAGAAGCATCCTTACCCTTAGTACAGTCGGCCTTATATAAGAAGATGACATTCATAGCATATTCAAGGTAAAGCATGTGGGGACATTCAGAAAACATGTTTGCAACACTTCAGGCTTTTTTTCGTTAACAAAAGGGCATGTTCCAACACAGAAAAGAGTGGGTGCTAACACTAGCTCTTCTATAAGAGTGGAGGCAAAGCCCTTAGTTTTCAGATCTGGTGGGATAAGGGAGGTCAGTGACAGGAGAGCTAGGGTTCAGACCTACTGGTGTCATGCTAAAGCGCTTCCAGTGCTTTGACTTCTTTGGATTTAATAGCAAGGAAAGGCCATATTCTCATGGAGAATAAAACAGCAGCAGTTACACCTTTAGCTCATTGAAGTAGATCCATCGAAACACTTCACTGCTTTCATAGACAAATTCACTTACATTCTAAGTGGCTATTTTAAATGAATTCACTTCCACAAAGGAAGACAGACCACTTACATTAGGATTTATCAAAATTAATTTTTGTTTTGGATTACTTAAGCAGCATTAAAACACGTGCATTATACAATTGTTTTTTCCAGGCAGACCACCTTTTTGCTTGCTTCTTACCTAGGAATACCATTTCCCTCACATGAAGCTCTCCCACATGTTCAAAATGCACCTGCTTTCCTTTCTGAGATATTGTGGCAGCAATGTGAGTGTTGCACCATCATTGTATCCTCTAACACTAGCAGGTATCTCAGGCTGATCTAGCCGAACCCCTCAAGTACAAACAGGACAGGATCTGCTGTCACAGGTCTGGGGCTGCAATCACTCCCCAAAAATGACTGCAAGCAGGAATCTTGTTCTGCAGTCCCTTCACACTATAGGTGTCTAAAAAACTTCAAGTAATTCCCCACATCAAATAGACACAGGGTGGCAAACAGGGTGTAAGACAGTCCCTTGGAGACTCTCACAGCCATTTGGCTACAGCATCCATTTAGAAATGGACATCCCCAAATCAAAGTCCATAGCCAGGTTCCAGTGGAAAAAGCTTTCTTTCAGCAACTTACAGTGAACTGAAATTTAAACTGTTAGACATCTTGCTTTGAGTCGTATGTTAGTGAATGCTCTGAAAATTATATGTGACCTGATCTAACATTTTCAGTACAACTTCTGAAGACAAAGTCAAAACGGGTTTCTACTAAGGAGCCATCAAGTAGGCCTTCTTTAAGCCAGGTAACATTACAATTCTGCCACTTCCTAGCAATAATTTCTTTGTATGTGTCTGGGAAGTACTCCCATTGGAAACAGAAGAGACTAAAGGATGAGAGCAAGGAGGGCAATAGCATATCTTCACTGGAATCCGCCGTGTCTGCCAGCAGGACATGACATTTACAGCTTGATCAAGGAAAACGGAGTAGGGAAACCACGTACGCTCTGTGTACAAACAAACAGCTGATTTGTTCAGATGCCATTTGTAGATTGGCATGGGATAAAGAGTGATCAGAAGAAGTGTAACATTAGAATCATAGAAAGGTTTGGGTTAGAAGAGACCTTAGAGGTCATCTAGTTCCAAACTCTCTGCCATGGGTAGGAACAACTCCCACCAGACCAGGTTGCTCAGAGCCCCATGCAGCTTGGCCTTGAACACTTCCATTGCTTCCCACAACCAACAAGCTCTTTCCAGTTTGGCCTGCTGCATCCAACCCAGCTTTCTTAATGCTCTATGCAAGTTGCAAAAGTCTGCTCAAGGTCCTGTATATCTGATTTCACACTGGCACCTGTAAATGTAGGGCAGTGATATCAGATATCTGTCCTACTTTAGTAGTTCCACCTAACTCCAAAAGGCTTATTTGGAACATAACTTTTCATTATACAAACAGGACAAAAACAAACTCAGCAGGATGCTGGCACTTGTATTTATAAAAATAACCCACCAGGAACTCATATGCTATCCAACACTATCATCTTATAAATCACAATTTAATATGAAAACAATGACATGCTGTTAAACTAATTGGTCTGTTAAAGCCTAACAATGATGGTTCTAATACTAGTTTTATACAAGGAATGGGGAAAAAGGTGGACAAAGTGAAAGAATACTCAAGAGCAGGGAAAAGAGCCAGAAAAAAATACAGTGGATAGGAAACATGTTAAAAACAGAGGCTGCCCCAAAAGTGAATTTTCCTAATGACAATAAATGCAAGGATGAACTAGTAAGCAACACGAACAGCAATCACCATGAGTCTCCTCATGGGTTTGAGGTTCTCACCTCAGCCAAGAAAAGATTTTGGTCTTAAGAGCCCCAGAAACACCTCAGTGGCAATAGACTATTGAGAACAAAGTTCCTACTGACTGCTTGCATTCAGCTACCATACATACCCCCAAAATTGGAAGTCTTCCCAGAGTTACCCATGGTGGGACCTACCTCATATGTCTGCTGCTTAATACTACATATTTTTGTCAATATCTACCTGTAAGGTAGATAAATCTTATGTAAAATACATAAATAGTGGTTGGAAAAGAAGAGAAGGGTTCACTACACAGTAGGCTAAGAAAGAAGCTGCTTCTGTAGGAGAGAGATGTTACCTTGTCCAGAAGATCTATGCTCTACCAGCCTGGTGTTCGGTGTCCTTCAGCACAGAGAGATGACAAGCCATAGTTGGTAAAGGAGATGAAGATGCATTAAAACCATCAGATGTTTTTTCCCAACTTTTTTCCTCATCTTCCCCTGCAGGAAGAAATACAAGTAGTATAGAAAATACCTTAGTTTACATTTTACATACTCAGAGTTTTTTTTGTTTTTTTTTTTTTTTTTTTTTCCAGACTGTGTCTAGCATCGTCTGAAAACAGTGTTTACTTCAACTCATATGCTTCACAAATTTCACAGGATTGTCATGCTAACTAGGATCTCTTCATGGCTGCCAAAACATCTGTCGTGAGACTTACCCAGTACTAATGAACAAAATTTACCATCAATGCACATGACCAGTGTACTACTGAGCACCTACTTACATCTTTTGACATCTTTTGCACCTGGACATTAAATTTATTTTTTATTTTTTATTTTTTTTGTGACCAGAGTCCATAAGCAATGGTAATTCCACTAATGGCAAGAGTCACTAAAACTATGGTAATTTTCAGCAAGGGAATCTGGCACAGATCCTTAATGTACTGTGGGAAGGTAGGTCCTAAAAAAACATACTTCTGCTGCAATACTTAAGTTTCATATCTTAAAAGAAAATTTGAGCAGAAACACCTACACCCATTCATTCATAACTTTCCCTTCATTATTTGTTGCATTGCATTGTTCACAAACAATAGAGATGTACATAAATAGGGTTTTATGCAACCCCTTTGTGATAAAAATAGCTACATTTACAATTCTCGCTAAAGTACAGCAGTATTTTCATCCCTCCTTGCAAACCAAGTTGCGTGCATTTGAGCAAGTCCTGCTGCCCCTTTAAGCTTTCTTCCCTCAAAGCATTAACACACACGGAGATGAGAGCTGGAAGAATGAGCTTACTGTTTTGTACGCACACAGCAGAAATAAAAAATGAGGATGTTTGGTGTTGGGGCTGCACTGCACCGATCCAGGTGCCCCTCTCCAACACTGTTATAAATGACAAGAAGTACACATTATTGACCACTGAACATAAAATAATAACGTAATTAGCTTTCACTTAAACAATTATCTAGTTGTCATTTCCGATCAAAGTTCAGAAAGCAGCACAGACTCAGGAGGGCACAGGGCTGGAATTAGTAGGCAGTGCTCGCTGCTGACACTGCATTAACCCTCTGTAGGCACATTTTCAGATACAGCAAGCAGTCAAATACAGCCCACAGCAGTACCCGGAGGAAGACTACACTTCTGCATTCATTAACATTTGTGAAGTTACTCATTAAATCCAGGCCAAGTCTGTTGGTGTGAAAAGCACCCGGTCTCATGTTTCAGCACAGATAATGCATCAGCTCCTGTGTACTGGGATCACGACACTGCACTTACAGTCTGAGTTTTTTTTAGAGGAAAAAAGCTCACTCCTTGCCTTCTCAGCTCCAGCTCTGCACTGGAGAAAGAGTCACCCACCACCCAGTGTCCTCTGCTGCAAATACAGCACAATCTGGCACTGATGCAAAACTGACCATCTCCAACCAGTACTGTGGTGGACAATTCACTTCCATCACTGATGAATGCTGGGACTTCCTATCAATAATTTTGCTGGCATTTTTTATAATTACGTGGCAACCAGCTGTGGCTAATCTTTAAGTGTTTTCTGAAAACTGCTCTGGTTCTGTGCATATGGAAGGGAAAACATCTTTGATGGGTATAACCATATCGATGACATATCAATGAGAAAAATGCATCCAGTCTAGATATGACTTGACTGGCTTCATTTTACCTATTTTCAACAGGGAACAGATTAAAGTTGCTCTGGGAAGAAAATTTTTTGGGGCTGACCCAAAAGAAACATGAAGAATATTCAAGTAAATGAAAGTTATCCTAGGCTATAGCATACCTTTTGTTTACTGGCATCATGTCCTCAGGCAGCAGGAGCCAACAGGTTAGACAAGAGGCTTTATGCATTAACCACAGGAGGGAGGAGAGGAAGGGCCTTTGTGCCTCCCAGCCGAGCAAGAGCACTCAGCACATGGGAAACCCAGAGTCCAGGGACTTATTCCAGAATCAGAAAGTACATCTTGTGTTACTGGGGAGAACAGACTAAGAGGAGGCACCTGAAAACCCATTCTCCTCTGTGCAATCCCCTATGCACAGTCATCTGTCAGCCGGGGACACAGGCTCCCGGGTATGGTGCAGAGGTGGATTTAGTCCCACAGCAGCTAGGCTGCTGGACCTCTGTGAAACCTTTTCATTTCTGGAAGCAGCAACGAAAAATACACCCTGCCCCCAGACCATAGATCTCCCGCTTATGAACACTGATTTGGAGTAGTACACTAGCAGCAGCTCCTTGGAAATTCAGATAATGAAATTATGATTATTCAGTTAGAGTTACTGAATTCATTTCCCATTTCCCACTTCTGTATTGCAGAGCATAGCTCCTCATTGTTTTAATTTAGAGGAGAGATTAATACCAACTGTGCTTAGCCTCTTATCTTTGCTCAACAAGAAATTATATAATGTTTCAGGAAATGAGTTGAAGTAAAATAAGCACCTCTTTCAGGGTTAAATGCTTAGGAAAGATTCTGCTTCATCCATTCCGGCATCTTATGTTTACTCAGGACAGACAGCACAGGCAGCAAAAGTAAAAAGCTTCAGCTGTAATACCAGAGGATCAACCCAGGGTTAAAAGTTATTTTCATGCCTGGTCAGTTCCTACAGGTCTGTAAGGCTGCCAAGCCAAGTGTGACTTGCGATAGCAGCGACTTTTGTCCTGGTGCTAATCTACCCGCATCTCACTGCAGACTACCACAGATTCATATTTGAGGGGCACAGGCACATCAAGTACAATATTAAGAAAACAAAGCATCTAAGAATAATGAGATTCTTGACACAAATAGACCTGTACCACAGGGAAGATCCCTGGGTGTTTCAGGATGTATGACTAACTGGTAAGATACAAGAAACAGCAGCTATGGGGAGCACAATGCAAGCCCTGTGCACCATTGTTTTTGAAATCAGTGTTTATCAGTTTTCCATGAATCACCAACTGTTCCTTAAATACCAGTGCCTGTATTCTTCAAGAGGCTATAAATAGACCCAGTTTATTTGGCTGTTCCGGTGAAAGCTGTGAAAAGGATGACATTTGTTCTTAATATATAGCAATGATGAAAAGCTGTCACAGGATCAAAACACTTTTCTTTCTAGCCATGAATGACAAGTACTTCTGTATGCTGTCACATCCCCTTCTGATGGAAAAAGGACCTTATCAGCCTGCTTGGTAATAACTCCTCAGGTTGTTTTGACTAGACCTTTTTTCCTTCTGATGACGCCAACCTACAATACATCATGCTGGCTATATTGGTTTGTATTTTACAACACATTATTTCCCGAGCCCAACAATATCACCAGGCCACTATTATTAGAAGTTTAAATCGGCACAAATCTATGTCAATTAATTGAGCTTTTTGCTGGTATTTCCCAACCATCGATTGTCTTGTACTTCAAGCTACGCTCAGACATAAACTTATTTCTCCAAGGGAGGAAAGTAAGAATTAAGCAGCTTGTGCACTATCACAAACAGCACCAAGCAAGGTTACAATCACTTCCTACACCACTCTCACAGGGAGAAAGAGCTTGGGCAGCTGACCTACTGAGCAACAGGAACATGCAGAGGAGCTGCTAGAGAGCAGACCT
Organism: Heteronetta atricapilla; assembly: GCA_011075105.1. Taxonomy (NCBI): domain Eukaryota; kingdom Metazoa; phylum Chordata; class Aves; order Anseriformes; family Anatidae; genus Heteronetta; species Heteronetta atricapilla. The sequence goes on along the minus strand of CM021737.1, from coordinate 13,477,168 downwards.
CCATCTGGATCTCCAGGACCACTCACTTTCTTCCAAACTTCAAAGAAAAAAAAAAGTAAGATGACCTTAGCAAAGATTTCTTCCTCATTCAGTGGGATGAACCTAAAATCCACACAGCCTCATTGTATTCAAACTTATCCAAGAACGAACTTGGACTAACACATCTTTGTTATGGCACCATAAGGCAAAGCAAACATTTAAACAGGAGACAAATGAATCCTGTACACAACAGGACATTTAGGAACCTGCATGTTTCAGACATGACTGAAGAAAAAATAAGAGCTTAAAAAATAGATGAGGTTACATTTCTAGTGTTATCTGAGGTCCACCAATTCAGTTGTCCATTTTCTAAGCAATATCAAGAAAATTTTCATGTGAGAAACATAATCTAGTATTAAAGACAGGACAGTCAGGTTTGTTTGTTGGTTTGCTTGTTTGTTTGTTTTTACCTTACTTCTCACTTCACGAGCAGCTTGCTGTCTACTTTTGCCAAGCTTCTAACTGTTATCTTCAGTCTTTCAACTTACAGGGATTTGTGCAAGCTCTTTGTGGTTTTGAGTCACAGATCCACACCCTATGAGGTTTCACTTGAATTTCAGGTTCGCAGTAGCCAGCATTGCCATGTCTTCGGTATCCTTCCTAGAAAATAGATTCCAAAGAGTACATTTTGGCTTCTTTGAAGTGCCCGTTAAAATGCTTCCCTACTCAACTTGGCATATCATAGAGCAAATCAATGATACCACTCCAGTGCAATTGTTTGATTCAGGTCAGATCTTCAAAAACCTGAAGGGTACTTTGAACAGTAAGATCACTGTATCAGACTGTCCTTAAAGTGCTGCACCAAGCACGCTTTGTAGGAGACAAGCACTGAAGTCTGTGTAGAAATGAATAAGAAATTACAAGAATACCATAATGATTCGTATGTGTTTTTTTAGCACAGATCAATACTGCTTCCAAGAAATCAATGCTTTTGAAGAAAAAAGCAGGATACTCTGCGCCAAACTGAAAAAAGGCACGTAGCTGTATAATACACATACCTAAGAGGCTCAAAGAAAAAAACCTTCAAAACAAATACTCGTGCTTTTTCTTAGAGGAATTGCTTTATGGGACAAAATAGGTTGCTTAGGAAAAGTACTTGTACTGTCAAATTACTGTTCTTAGTACATTACAACCACTCTCCAAAAAGGCTTAGACCTTACTTTAAAGTATTTAAGAACCTATGTTGATCAGACCTGGACTTCCCAAGCTCAGACAAACCAAATCCCAACACTTGCAGGCTGATGCCATTCCTTTTCCAAGACATCAAGCGCACAGATCTCTCCTTCCTGCTGTGGCTGTTGGAAAATTGTTGGGGTTTCTGCATTAGTCAGCACAAGTGGACCTTGTTATTCTCATTAATTGCACCAGCAGGGTATAGAATAAACAGCTGCTTCAGAGGGAAAAGGATAATATGTGAGCACACTGTAATGCATAAATTGTAATGAATAAAGTGGTGCTGTTCTAACCTGCTCATGTTCCTGCTGTTATTTGTGAACAGAAGGAAGTAACAAAATAACAGCCTTAGTAAGCACACAGTCACCAAAACGCTGTTGAGCTCTAGCATTTCCACAACATAAGGATTTGTGGTATGAATATCGAGCACAGGTTCCTGTCCCAGAACTTCAGTGACAATGCAAAGTCTGGGGGATATTGCTCAACCACAGCCTTTTTGTGGGGGGTTCACAAGCCCCAGAATGTGGGCAGTGACCCTGTCCAGACAGCTGTTTGTGTAGAGGTGTGCAGTCATGGTCACCAAATGGAAATACCCAAACACAAACCCCAGCAGAAGGAGAACACCTTCTTTCAAATTTCTTTCAAAGTGACCTGATTTATCAGGAATATATTTTTCCCGATTTAAAAAAGAGAATATTTAGTACCTGAGAACATGGCTGAAATAGCTTATTTGCAGCTGAGAGTCAAGTAGCAGATGCTATTATTAAGCCCCTTGTTGATAGAAATAGGCTCAGGCAAATTATAATAGGAAATAGGCAAATTATAACACAATTTAACTTTAGCTCTTCCAAAAATCACAGCGTAGGTATGCACTAAAGTATTGTCTCCATATCCGCAGAGAAAGTGGATCAGTTTAGGAAGCAAAGCAGTAAAACTTGGTCCTGACAGGTATGTGCTGGCTGGGCTTGGAAAATTACACTTCTGGGCTCCATCTTTCCATTTTTTAGGTTATTTTTCCTGCTAATGTAAATGAGGGATGCTGCTTTTTGTACAGTGGCGATAAAAGCCCTGGAAGGAAACTTTCAGACAGGCCAGAAGGTTTTAGAAACACAACCTCACTACTTTCCAGTGAGAGTTGTACTCTTAGATGCATCCCCTAGATGCATACATCTAGTCCAGAGAGAAGAAGTTTTCCAGAAGGGGGGATGAGCAGAGGGACATACCTTGTCTCAGGATACTGTGAGATACACTTAAGGCTCTTCCTTTTCCCAATGGAACCCCTCTGTCCCTTCCCCAGCAACCCCAAATCCCACACCAAGCTGCAATTACAGTGTTTGAACCAAGCTCAGGACACCAATGTCAGTATGGCCATAGGAGCCGTAAAGTATGGAAACTAAAGGCCGGAAGAGAAGGGATGGATGAATTTAAGGCAGAGAGGAAGCGACTGGCCCCCGTGGGGAGGGACCCTCTGTGCTCTACCAAACAGCCCCGTGCTCTGCATGTTGCTGGCTTTCTTCCTGCCACTGGCCACCGTGGCCATGGGCTCTGCTGGGCACGTTCACCACAGAGCAAAGCTTGTGTGACCATTATAGCCCTCCGGGCTGCCTGGGGCAACGCATGGCATTTCCTGGACATAATGTCCTTTTGTGCATCTAAAATAAGCTGCGCGTTCTCTTTTTAACATATCCCTCTGTCACTGTGTTATTAAAATAACATCACTGTCGCTCCAGCCAGAGCACAGTCTATGGGCTGGCAGTTAAAATCTGCTGTCAATTACCAAGCAAAATGTGAATGAAATGAAGAACAAATTGTCTAACTTCATCAGTGTTGTTTTTCTCTTCTTCCCCCAGATAATAATACCTTAAAATAGACTGCCTTATTAACCATGGACCAGAAGGTTAATAAGTACATCAACAAAACAAATGTACTAAATTAAAACAATGCATTAACATTCATTAGTATTTCTCTGTTGATTCCCAAACATGCTGCTATTGCTATTGTGTTATTATCAGGCAATAATTGTTATGTCAAAAGATAGTACCCATATGGTTCAACGAGTTCCTCCGGGAGTTTCTTCTGTGTGAAAGTCAATCAAAAATAAGATTCTGGAAGGAAAGACATGGACACGGGAGAGCTGCTGTCAGAGTATGCAACCCATACAAGGGACTCAAGTGACTGTTAAAACAAAAGTTTAAGATCTAGGGGAAAATAGGGAAAGGTTTGAAAGCAGCTGGAAAATCAGCAGGTTTGTTCACAGACCATAAAGCTCAGGTGCCACTCTTTGCCAGGCTGGATCCTGCTATCCTAGTGATAGAAAATACCCTCTAATGCTTCCAGAAAATTCAAACTATATTTTACTCCCCACAATAATTAAGAATGCTGACCCAGGTGAGCTGAAATAGGCCATTTTGGAGAACATTTGCCCTCTGAAATATCCACTGTCCTTAGGCAAAGCATGGATAAATAGAAGATGGCTAATGTATGATGCTGTGTATCCTAGCTGAGCTTGCCTCCCATCAAACATTAAATCCTTTGAAACAGCTCAGGTCTTTGTGATAAACATTTAATCAAAATGACTAAATGTTTAAACCAAAGCAAGTGCCCGGCACAGCCCTGCAGCACCCGGCTTGGAGAAATGCACCCGCACAGCAGGCATTTGCCTCCTGCTCCCTGTGCCCTCTCTTCCCCTCTCTTCCCCGACATCTGTGCCCCCTTGTTTTGCGGCTCCAGCCTCCCCTCACCAGGGCCGGGTGCCAGTGCCTGGATCTGCCCCGCAGCCCCGGCTGGCTCGCGCCTGTGGTGAGCTTCGGCTGGTGTCCGTAGGGCCATACGCATTCACCAGGACCATCACTGCGGGGTTTGGAAGCAATACTCGGATTACGTCACTGCCTTTGTGTTTTTCCATATCCTTTGCAAGCTCATTGTAATTTGCTATATGCTTTTTACTTCACCATTTTAATAGCACAGGCTGTTTTGACTGGCTCTATCTCGCTGTTCTATCTGGCGCTTTGTATTTACCAGGCGTGCTGGTTGTGAAAAGAGTTGCGTAAGCTGGTTTCTATGGCAGGTTTCTATTCACCATCTGCTTGACTGAAAAATATCTTTTTCAGTTAACACACTGGGTCTGGTGTTTGCATCTTTTGTTTCCTTCCAGATGCAATCTCACAAATGCAGGAGAGGCTGTGAGCCTCTGCGGGGGGAGGACGGGCCTTCTGAAACGGCCCTTTCACCCGCCTGAGAGGCGCAGTGTCCTCTCTTGACCACCGCAGGAAACTTGACCTCCTGAAAAGCCCTTCCCCGCACCCGGCTGCTTTCCATGGCGCTGCTTTATCTATCGCACAGAAGATAAAACTGCAAGCCTCTTTCTGTTTATACATCCATCCCATTTCTGGGCCGGTTTCCTAAGGAAGTGAGGGTCTGAGCTGGCCATCAGCACGTTCCTCTCCTTCCCCAGCCGCTGGTGAGCCGCCGGCTGCCTTCAGTCCCGCTCAGAAGAGGGGGCAGAAGGTGAAGTTTCCTCACATCTTACAGGAACACAGCTGGCCGTGGCGAGAGGACTATCCGTGACCCCAGGGAGAGCTCGGCCTGCGTGGTGCTGGGAAGGCAGATCAGCAGAGGGGTGCTCCGTGTGTGGAGGAAAGGCTCTCCGTTCCCCACAGCCGTGTGGGGCAGGGGGAAGGCCAGGCTGCACCGTGAGGGCTGAAGGGCCGGATGAGCTGAGAGCCATGCACAGCACAGCCCAGGCCCTGTGCTTCGTCCCACAGCCACCGCTGTGCTGGCAACCAGCTGGGGCTGGGGCCGGGCTCGGTGCCTCACGGAGCAGCGTGAGGTAACGGGGCACAGGCGGTGCGGGTGGCACGCTGCCCCGGCCCCTCCGTGCCTGCAGAACAGGACGTGCCCCCACGCACCGCCTTTTCCTCCCATTCAGCAGCAGGAGGGCATGGCTTTACAGCAGCCCTGCTGCTGGGCCGCCAGCACAGGCCCGGCTTGCTTTTGGAGGATGCAAGTGTTCACCCGATGAAGGAGGCTCCAGGGCAGCCCAGGGTGGTGGCGAGGTGCTGCTGAGGCCCACGCTGTGCCCCTGTGGCCGAGCTCAGGCACCCCAGCAGAATGGAGCAGTGGCTCCTGAGCACGTTTCACTGACCTTTGTAGCTCACTCTCAAAACCATGCAAGGACCATTTGAACCAAAACCTGTTTTGTTCTCATGTGCAGTGCACTCAACCATGGCTCATGGCTGTCTCACTTCGCTTGAGAGAAATAGGATATATGCTTCAAGAGCAGCAGAGACACATGGCTGGGCCTTTCAATAACTTAATGCACAAGTCTACCAGCAGAGTGGAGGCACAAGTACAGGCCTTCTCAGACCCTGCGTGTTTCTGACAAAGGCAAAGGATCGGCTGCAAGAGGCATGTTTCCCTTGGACAGGCCCGGGGGACCTCGCAGCACGCTGAGCAGAGACAGCCCAGGCAACCTGGCAGGATGTGGCTCTCCTCTAGCCTTGTCCTCAGATGCCCTGTCTGTCCTTTTCTTTCTTTTTCTCTTATTCTCATTTTCCTCTTTTCTTCTTGGTTCTTTTTCTTTTTTTTTTAATTATTTTTTTAAAATTTTCTTTTTTCCTTTTCCTTTTTCTTTTCCTTTTCCTTTTCCTTGTCCTTTTCCCATCTCCTCTTCCTTTTTCTTTTTTCCTCTCCTCTCCTTTTATTTATAAGCTATAACAAATTAAGGTTTTTAAGGAGACAGACCATCAAGGTAACACCTACTCTCAGGGTGGATACCTCCAAAACAGAGAAAGCAAGCACCTCCTGCAGGGCAGCAAGCCATTTCCATGCACTGTTCTCCCCAGAGCATGAACTTTCACAAAGACAAGCACAGTGGGCAGCATGCTGCTGGCAAAACATGATGGATCAGGTAGCATTACATCAGAGCAGCAGCCTCTGAACTAGCCCACTGGTGCTGGGCCATGAATCATCATGAGGTTTTACTGTATAAAAAGGTGCACACCCTAAAAGATTCAGGCAATTTGCAGAGCTGTTTTTACAATCTACAGCTTAAAAGAATTGAAGTAGATGGTAATTGGATATTTTTTTCCTTTTTTTCCCCTAAATAGGGAAAGAAAAGCATACTTTTTTTTTTTTTTTTTTTTTTTTTTTGAGCAAGCTATAAAGCTATAGCCTCATGTCTTGAGCAGCTGGACAGAAGAAAAAAATAAAAACAGGATAAGCAAAACAAAATTTACTTTGAAGGTTATAGCTTGTTTACAAGATTCGGCCAGAACACAAGGCATAGAGAAAGTATCTGGCCACATTCCCTTTGTGCACTTTAGCAGTCTGCAAATGTGATCTGAAAAGAAAATCATCAAACAGAATAACTTCCAGAAAGAAAGTTTTCAGCTGAAACCTCCTGACCACTCAGCAGCAGCACCCGGGATAAGTTTCCGCAGAAGTTCCCCCACGGCTTTTGTGAAGGCTGGTGACCCCTGTGCAGGAGCTGCAGCTGCCTCTGCGCAGGACCCAGACCTCCTCGCTGCCTGTGCCCCTCAGTACGTGCATCAGCAAACACAAGGTCTTGAAGAACATTTTGAGTGGGAAAAAGAATGGTGCTGCAGTTAAGAAACTGAGCTAGGGATCAGAAACACCCATCTGCTTTGGAGGTGCATTGCCACAGCCGGCACGAGGCAAATGCTGCAAGCTGAGCCGGATGGGCTTGGCCAGCCACTTGGTTTCCAGCCCTGCTTATTAGCACTAGGGAGCAGTGGAAGAGTCAGAGCGCTGTATTCTGTATCAAGCGTTAAGAGGGAAATCTTGAGGACTAGGACATTTTTTTTGAAAGGCAGTTTCTTTTGCTCTTTTCTGTGTATTTATATGCAGTAGTTTATGAAAACAGATTTAGTCACTTGCTTGCATCAAGGAGGCTGAGAACTGCTTGTATGAATCATGGGGCTAGGCCAGAAATTACATTCAAAAAACCCTTACACCTTAAATAGAATAAAATAATAATAATAATAATAAAGTAAAAACTAACAGTGACAAGGAAAAACGTATTATACCCCAGAGTTACTCTTTCTGCAGGAGTAGGGAGGTCAGGCCTGAAAACGCAGCAAAGACACCATCGGAATGACTGGCAGCTGCTCTGGCTGCAGTCACTCCACCAAAACAAGGAGTTTCTTACGTGTCCAGCTAGACACAGGATCTTCTACAGCATTTTTTCTACATCTTCTGTGAAAAGCTTTGAATGAAGTGGAATAACCCTAAGGGTTGTGCCACGGCAGGGGGAACACAACCTGGAGCGCTGAGTGGTGGTTTAGGGCCATAGTGCCGTGACCAGGAGGCCCATGCAGGTGTTTGGATACAGCTGCTCTGCCCAAGAGGGCCATGCTGCCATGTACACCGTTAGGGACTTCTGCCAGCCTGCGAAGCTTCCTCAAGGAGAGCTCATTTTGGCTGTGAATGGGATTATTCTCTTCCACTGTCCCCTAAATGCAGCTCACTCATGAGATCTGTTCTGGCAGGAGGCGTAGTTCTTCACTGGTAGTTTCTGCTTCGTGAATTAGCTGTCTACTAATACCAGATTGCTTGTTATCCTGCAGGGAGACTTGCACCATAATAACATTAAAGTTATTTGTGTATATAATGATAGAGTGAGGTTTGCTCTGAGGTCCAGCTCAGGCTCTCTCTTGTTTGTGGCTTCAGCTCTTTGCAAAGTCCAGCTTGCATTCAGCCCTGGGAGCTGAAAAGCGCCCTGAAAGCAGGGAGTGTCTGAGCACGATGTTCTAACAAGACTGAAGGGGACACTCATGAAAAGAGAAAATAAATGACTATGCAATGCTGTCTCTGTGAATACAAGTAGAGAGTACATTAAAAAAAAAACACACCACTTTCTGACAAAAATACTGGCATTAATCCTGGAAGCAGGTTCTTAGAGAACTGTGGCAAAATCCCCCTGGACTTTTCCCATGCTTAGGCAAATGGGTTTAACCAGGAGAAACAGGATATACAAGTGCATCTGTAAATTACTGACTTACAAGTTACTAGATATATTTTAGACTGAAAGAAGAGAGATCAAACAATATTTGGCATTGAATTTAAAACAGATTTAAAACAAATTGGAGCAAATTTCTCAAGAAGAGTTCGGCAAAACATTGTCAGTATGTCAGATTGACTGTGCTATGCTGCCTCACTTCCCAGAAGAGCCATGGCTGCTCTCAATTTCCAGGGGAAAATGGCATGTAATATAATCCTTCGGTAAAAAGGACAGACCTCAGCATGCAAAGGAAAACAAACTTTATATCTGTTCCACAGGCAAAGGTTAAACAAAAATTCTTCTATTAAACATATCTAATCTTCAGATATTGAAAGAAAGAGAATTACAGCTATGATGAAAATACACCAAGAAAAGAAAACCAAACAAAAATGTATTTCTTCTGGAAAAAAAGTCTGTATACTGTTCAAATAATGAAGGGAACTTCCAGCCAGTGCTTAAATAAGTGGTATATGTTATAATTTCTTCCATTCATAACTTGATGATGGGCATCTCTTCTCCTGCTGGAACATAATTCCCTCCATCTGTCCCAATTCCAAAGTCCACACGTATAAAATCATCCTCTGCAAAGCAGCAGGATGTTATAAGAAGCTCACTTTTATCTACCAAGACCAATGAAAGATGAAGCTTGCATGTTAAAAAGCATTAAAACATGTGTCCAAAACCCAAACTGATCCTACCATATGTTTTGAGGCTTTCACCACAGGGTACCACCAAGTAAGAACATATTTTACTGCCTCGTAAGGCAGATAGTCTTTCCACATCGGCTCAGTGCCTCCTTTGCTTCTGCAGGAACACACTCATCATGCTTCCTCATCTTACTTCTTTGCTGTTTATATGTCCACTGCATTTTGTCAGAAAGAGCATGTTTTGGTTTTGATTTTTTAAAGCCTGTAATCTGACAGTTTCCCAGAAAGCCCGTAATAGCGGTCATGCTTCTAGCTCATGCTTACACTATGGAACTGCAACTTCTCAGGGTCTTTGATTTCAGTATTAATTAACCAACCAAACAATAAATTAGATTTAAAGGGATATCTCTGGGGAGGAAAGAGCAGATTTGATTTAATTACAATGAAGTATCTTGATTATTTTTCGTATTAGTACTAAGAATCTGCACTTAAACAAGTAATCTTTGTCCTAATAATTAATATAATTTGTCCCTACAGGTTATTTCCTGCCTGAAACTAAGGGCTGTTGTTTTGCAAAGGTAGAAGGCTGAGCCAGTGAGGGTAAGGATAGGGGAACAGCTATTTGTCACAGCACCATCTGCCTCCCACACAGGAATGCACCTTGTTCGCAGCAGGAAAGCACTGTTGCTGATCCCTCAAGGATCATGGGCAGAATCTGTTTTCACCCGAGGGTATCTTGAAGGTATCTCTGAGAGTAAAGCCAGCAGATGTGCCAAGTGCCCAGGGAGCCTGGGGGAAAACGCGAAGACTCAGAGCAAAGCAGAGGAGCAGGATGACCGTGCAGCCCCCTCTCCTCCTGTAGCTCCTTGGTGTCCTGTGAACTTAGAGGTGAGCCCTGTAGGAAGGCTGGGAGAAGCGGGGACCTCTGCTGCCCACCAGTCCCTTGCCTATGGGACTGGCACACCTGCAGCCTGCATGCCTCATCTTTCTGTCATCTTCATTAGGCAGGGATCCCATGTGAGTGAAAAATATATTTGAGGTAGTCCCATAAAGGCTACTATGCTGGTGTTTAGGAAGAGGCAAGGTGGAGCTCTTGCTACCCTTGCTCCAGCCTGCAGAGGACTCCATGACCTCTCAGGAGCCCTTCCAGTGCTGGTGTTGGTTGGTGTATGGTAATCACTGGGCCATGCCTGTATTTGAACTGTTTGACTAGAAGGATGCTTACACTTTTTGTAGTGTAATGTGCACCGTAAAGGCAGATTTATTATTATTATTATTATCACAGTTAGTATGGCTTGCTTAAGAACTAGTGCAAGATGGACTGTGGTTGCTCAGGAATGTGAGTAACGATGTCCTTGAGGTCTTCGACGGGATCAGGACATCTGTACCAGCCCGCAGCCGAAGGTAGGAAGCAAACCGAGCTCAGCAGAGACAGAGAAGGGCGAACCTAGTAACTGCAGCACCACCAAGTGTCTGCATCGGACGTGCCACGCACAGCCAAAGCCGAACCGCGAGGGGAAATGCAAGACTTGAACATTCAAACAACGTTTTTGGCTTCTAAATGAAAACAGCTTAAGATTTTTAAAAGTTGTGCCAGTATCTGGAACCTGCAAGCTTTCTGCCAGTGTCAAGATAGGCTATGCTGTGTCTAGGTAATACTATCTCTTTCAGAAAAGGAAATATATATCGCATGAATAAGGGAATATGTTAAATAGAAATTTAGATTTGAAACCTCAGTATTTTGAGTGGGTCCACGTTTGTTAACCACATTCACATGCATAGGCACACACAGTCAGATGTCCCGCACTGCGATATTTGCAAGAGTCACAGCTTTCAGCATGGATGGGGATTTGCCTCACATTACAGCATGTGGCAACTACTGAAGGATACAATTTTAAAGAAAATCTTCCCCTTCTGTACGTGTGTTACAGTATTACAGGTGTATCAGAGCCTTGTAGACAGGTTTCCCTTCTCATTTCAGAGGAACCCATTGCACCTGGGTCTCACCACAACCGTCAAGAATCGCACACCTATGCCACCACCATCTTTTTTTGTTTGTTTTCTGGAAATAATATGTGCCCTATGATGAGAGGCTGAGGGACATGGGTTTATTCAGCCTGGAGAAGAAAAGGCTTGTGTGTGTGTGTGTGTGTGTGTGTAATTGTGTGTGTGTTCATGGCAGCCTTTTTGTAACTAGGAGGTGATTCTGTGCTCCTGCTGAGATCCGTATTTCTAAATGTGGAATTTTAAGAATCTGTTGTGGTATGGAGATGAGAATGGCAGCAATCAAGAAACTTTCAGATCTTGCCTTTACTTCTGAAGAACATTGCAGTGAGATCCAATAAAGAGGTCCCTACTCTTTGTGATACCAGAAAGTTACCTTTTCCCCCAGGTGTGAGCTAGTAGCGATCCTTCCCTTGAAGAGGGAAGACACTAAGAATTAACAAAAGCAAGAAAGCTACAAATCTGGGACTGTTTGGATCAGTTTTCTGTACTTTCATGAAAACTAAAGTGATGATGTAGACCAAGCACCACCTGCTGTCCAAAAAATGAAGGTCTTTACATTTTTAACTACCAAGCCCAAGCTAACCGCACCAGGCTTGAACACTTCAGCAAAGAACCTGATTCTGCAGGTTGCTAAACCTTAACAGTAGTCCTGATCAAACCCCAGAAATTCTTGGCTGCTTTGAAGTCTAAGGCATTCACACCTACCGGTACTGTGCAGCCTGCGTGGGCTTTGAAATACGTAGCACTGCTTTCCGCTCTGTAACTAAACATCAGCCTTTAAACAGATAAAGTGTTTTCTAAGCTCCTCCAAAATTAAGGATATCACATTAAACTCTCCTCACTTCAGCAGACCTTACATTCCCGGGTCTAATCTTAACCCTTACCCTAAGTCTAACACCAAGGAAAATTGTAAAGAAACAGCTCCGAGGAAAAGCTACTGAAGTATTAGGAGGGAGGCAGTCACCTCTTTTCTCCTCAGCCTAACTGATCTCTGAAGACCTTACAAAATACAGCAAGGAACATTTTTCCAAACCCTGGCCCTAACTCTAGCTTTCAGGAAAATTAAAACCACCTTCATAGCCCCCTCCACCCCCCCCAAAAAAAAAAACAACTGACAGAGGATTTCAGATCCCTCTCTACCTGAGGTCTTGGAGGGCCTCACGAAGCACCACAGGAGACTGTTTCTGGGATATGATATTCCTAAACTTGACCCAGACTCAGCCCTTCAGAAAGGTTTAGCCTTTTACTGACATGTTGCTTGGGTGGGTTGAAAAAGACCATAAAAAATCTTCAGACCTGCTTTCCCTCTACCTCAAGAAGCCTTACGACATATATCAGGAGAGATGACTCCAAACCCTCAACTGAATACTAGCTGACCACCTACAAGAGCTTAAACACCTGTGTCCTCTGTCTAACCACTGGTCATTCACACGCCTCTGATCTCATGGCTCTGCAAAACACAGCAGGCAACCTGCTTCTGCAGCTCTAATTTTCCCAGGTCCTAATCTTAACCCAAACCTCACCCCATCCCGAGATTTATGAAAGCTCACATTTTACTAAGCATTTTTCCAGGCTGGTTCACTGCTTACCTCCCACCGAATGCAGGAGGAAAACATGTCCCTGCTCCAAGCCGTACTTTCCAAACGTGCTTTTTGTCCAGCTCCCAGGCTCTAAAACTCTCCCAAAAGCCAGATATTCAAGTTTCTACAAAGTCCTTCCAGGTACATCCGCGGACCTTGTGAGCTGCAGTACAGCATGCTGCCAGCCAGCGAGAGGCTGAGATTCTTCTCGGGGGAGGAGGGGGGGATATTTATTTATGTATTTATTTCACATTTATAAAAACGTGTCGCGCTGTTTTTTATGGCTATTACTGCGTGCTCTCCCTGCGAGGCGGTGCGGGATGCCCTGGGCGCCCTGCAGGGGGAGCTGCGCGCCCGCGGCGGCGGCGGCGGGGCCGAGCCCGGGCTGCGCGGGGCTGCGCGGCGCTGCGCGGGGCCGCAACCCTCCAGAAGAGCCGCAGCAGGGGAACGACGCTGGAAATACCGCTTTCAGCCGGAAAGGATCTGAAAAAGAAAAGGCGAAGGTAGCGAGGGGAACAGAAACCGACTCGCTTCGCGCACGGCGACGGCAAAGAAGCAAAATGCGGGGTGCCAACGTGAGCGAACCAGCCCAACTTCGGTGAACATATACTGAGACTGGTTTTGCAAGAGGTACACTGTATGAAATGCGAGACATTAATGTTGTTAAGCATTCAGATGTAAGACTGTAGCTAAACATTAAAAACTCATGCCAAAATAACCTAAAAAAAAATCACCTGAAAACATAAACCTCTTTTTTCTTTTTTTAAAGTATAAACTTATTTTATTGAAGCATGACGATTTACATTACTTAAATAAAGCCAGAGGAAAGCTAGAAAATGTCCTGGAGTGAAGAGGAAACCTGAAACAAAAGTAGGTAACAGAAAAAGAATGAATAACAGATGGACCAACTGGAGAATTGTGCTTAGTGTAATTAACATTAGCACTTACTGGTAACGGTTAATGGTCCTATACCATCACACATCCCAAAACAAAGCCCGATCAGAGATGCATCAGAAGACATCAAGTGAAACCCTGAGGCTTACGTGCAATTTAGATCACGCTGAAGACATTTTCATCTGTCTTCGTGAGAATCTACAGCTATCAGAGAGAAAGAGATATGAATGTTTCCATCATGTAATCTCTGTGTTTTCTGTAGTAATTGCCCTTTGCCACCAAAATATTATATATTGGTAGTTTCTTCTTGTCGAGCTCTAACTGCTACTGGCTTTGAAGATTTACACCCCTTCAGTTGCCATTAAATCAGTAGGAATCTATCTGAAATCACTGCTTAGCATTTAAAGACACAAATCTGTTTTTACTGAAATCCACCGCAAAGCCAAGAATATCTTTTCAAATATTTACAAAGCACGACTTTTAAAAGTTTTTTTTTTTTTTTTTTTTTTTCATGTCACTAGAAAATCCTTTGTATTTTCCACCAGTATTTCAAAAACACGCTTCCACGAGATGTTGCAGAAGTGCATGTTTTCAGTCAGAAGTGCAGTTCTGGTCAAAGTGACCTGATTATCCCGTCAGAAAGCAGCAACTGTGAAACCTTCTCAGTAGCATCCGTGTTGCTCATAAGCTCTTGTATTTGAAAGAAGTTCAGCAGTGTTGTAGTTAATGAAAAGACTTGAGAAAATGAAAATGTGTAGGTTGCAGACAAGCTAAAAAAAGATGACATTCACTAGGTATGGTAGTTGTTTGACTTTGAGAGTCTTCTCCACCACGCTTGAGAGCTAAATGGAAAACACAGACAAACAACAGAAAGAAAGAAAGAAAAAAAACCCTGCACAAGTCTTTCCTAGAAAAAGATGTTATCCAGGAGAAGAACCTTTTGCATTATTTTATATGTTCACAAATTCACAGGCAGTTTGTGAATTTGAGTTTTCTGAGGCAACATACAATTCCATGCATATTATTTGCTGATTTATGACAGTCATCGTTCAGCTTGCCAGCATATTGCTGCAGTAGCTGGGTCTTGAAGTAACAGTTTAGATTACCTCTAATTTTCCCTTTATAATAGTAAAGATGGTAGTTTCTGATGGAGCTTCCTTGGGAGCTATAGTGATATGTAAATAATGAAGGATACTAATAGCCACGAACGTATATGTTGTTATCCTTCAACACATACACACATATAGATACGAATTTACTTAGGAACACAGAAATGGAGCACATGGAGCATTGTCATTTCACTTCTAGAACATGTGTGAGAAAGATACTCATGCAAACAAATGCAAACATGAGAAGAGATTTTTAGAGGGAGTGAGTTTGCTTCTTTTCATTATCTCACAAATATTTGCTCTATTTGGTACACAGCAACAGGACTTCCCTGTATTTTCTGCCAGAGAAACCAAACAAATGTTGCAAAGGAGAAGAGAGAAGGAAGCGAGAGAGGGTTTTTACCACCACATTGTTTGCCAGCTACACAGGAACCTCCGTGCTGTCTTTAGGGATATACACATGAGTTGAGATGAATTGAGGATGGTGGTGGAGAGAAAAAGGTGTTCATGCTGTGGTTACTACTGCTATTCCTGACCAGAATCAAGAGCCCATACAGAAAACCCAGCTCTGTGCATGGGCAGCACAGTCCTGGATGACAAGCCCGGAGTCGCCAGCACTACTCTCTGAGCCCCGATGGCTACGGAGGCCGGAGGGAAGGCAAGCTGCTGCTGGTCCCGTTCCCCCAGCGCAGGGCCAAGCGCAGATCCGCACTGCAGGCTGTGCCCTGCAGACCGCAGAGCACCGTGGTACCTCTCTGCATGTTTTAATTGTGTAAGGCAACCGGCAGCTGGTATAAATTGGAGACATTCTTCATCTTCTCTAATAAATGTGGAAATTTGATTGGGAGTGCAGTAGCTAAATGAGCAGAGAAATGGCTCGAAGTTACCTTGTTTCATTGCCTCCCCCACCCCTCCCACTCCCACGCATCTGCGCAGCGCTGCCCTCGTCGCCATGCATCTCCCCGCCACAGCATAACGCGCCAAAGCCAACTTCTGCACAGGCGCTCCATTCCTTTTCTACTGCCTCGATGAAGCAAAATATTTGATCAAATCTATTTTCTCACTTCATCTCATATTCTAATGCCCATATCTCATTGAAGGCTTTTTTCAGTTTCTTGTAAACAATCTCACATCACGGTCAAGAATACTATTTCCAATTTACACCTTTATGCAAAGAAATGAAGGCTTCTTCTCTTGCGTTCAACTAGAAACAAAACAGAATTTTAATAAAGGCATGATTAAGTTCTTCGTGCTAAACATGAGATTTACCCAGCAATTCTGGACATTTAAAGAAAAGAGACTTTCTTTATAGAAAGGACTTGCACAAAACACTAATTTTTGTATTCGGATGGTAACATTAAGGCTGTCAGAAACAGGCTTCAGATCATAATCAGTTCAGTCAAAACATAAGGCAATTGGAAGTGATTGTGTATTGGTCATGCTGGTTGCACCTTGGAAGGAGTTAGCTGCAGAGATGCATAAAAGGCATGTGCCATAAGGGATGGATCCTGGGGACCAGCTTCTCCGAGTCTGACACCAGCTCCTGCATGTTTCTTTCCAAACATCACTTGGTCAATCCTTTTACAGAAACTTTTCCAACCTGCTGTGAAAAAAACATCTTGGCAGACATCTTCCCTGTGGAATTTGCTAGCTTGGTTTCCGACTCAAACAATGCTGCTACCACAAGAATGAAGGCTACCACCTCTTGAGACTAAGAATGTAGATCTAAGCAGCCTTGTGCTGTCTGTCCTTCGGACAGGACTAGCAGGCAGGGACACTCGAGGGTGAACTCGGAGGCAGGAGGCAACGCATTGCAGATGGACGGCGCAGTGCATAGGATGAAGTGGGCTTAAGCCATCCAGGAAGACATCAGCCTCACTGAAGGTGTTTCAGAGATCGTGAGTCTGGGAATGGCAAGAGTTCCCTTCTGCCACTGACTTGTTTCTAAAAACAAGGAGAAGAGAATAATTCTCATACTGGACCAGATCAAAGGTTCATCTAGCCTGCAAATCACGCTTCATCGGGTCCATCCTGGATACTTTAGCAAAGAGGACAAAATGGCTAAAATGGCTCAGTTGCCCAAGACACAACAACTCAATGTAACTTCTCATTACAGCAGAAAAAGCAAGAGGCTCCTCCACCCCTTTCCCCACCTCCCTTTTTCCTTGTTCTGCTCCCAGCTGTGCCTCCTGCCCCTCGCCCTGCCCCTGCCAGGAGCTCTGACTCCTGCAGTGCTGAGGAGTTCTCTGGGCTCAGTCACCCCGGCACCCCATCTGTCTCACGAGGTGGAGCAGGTTGCTCTGAGAAGGAAAGGAAGAGGAGGTGGAGGGAATGAGCCCTCCCTCTCTGAGCAGCAGCAAGCTGTTACATTTGTCTGACTGCACATGAGAAGGCAGCAATTGAGTGCTTACCCGTTTGAAAAGCTCGGTGAGATTCTGCTTTGCTTCTAGCTCGGTAGGTTTGTGAGCTGGGAGATGTGCAAGCAATCACCCTGGTTTTACTAAGATCCCTTGCATGCCTGCCATTAAGTATGCACCGACATTGTCACGGTCAGGCTGGTTTTCTCGGAACAAAGCCCCTCAGGCTTTGGGTGGGAAAGCAGCAGTGCTGCCGCTGGACCTACAGACCTGCTCTGCAGCTCTGACACAGGAGATCGGAGCTCCTGCATGCCTTGGCTGACACTAGTTATGGAATGGGCTGCCCCAGACTTTCAACAGGTAATCTGAAATCAAGTAGACCTAATGAACTTTTAACTACTTGTGGATGGATAGGGGAAGAAGGGGCTATAAATTACCTACGGACTTGATTAGATAGCTGACACCAACTGAAATTGCAAAGAGATTCTAATTATATCTACATTTAATACCTTACAAGTATAATTTAGAATATAGTGGAAATAGAGTATAATATTAAAGTAATAAAATTTTATTGAGAAATTCTTGCTATTTGAACTTGAACCTGCAAGTAGTTAAAGTAATATATATAGTAAAAAAAGAAAAAAGAAAAAAGGAAAAAAAAACCTGCTTTTTAATTCTAGAGGGAATAATTTCTCTTAAATGAGATTTCTCACTCTAAATCAAAATCAACATGGACAACTTTAAGCTTTAAATTAACTTCAGAAAGAATACACAGTCATTCTATTTACTGACAGCTTTGCAGAGCACTAGTCTTTCTAAAGATGAGATGGATACAGAAGGACTGCAAATGACAGTCTGAACTAGATCCTTAGAAATACATTGTAATGGTCAGCTCTACATTTCTGCTTCCACTACACTTCCAGTCAATTTGAAAAGATGCTACATCTGTTTCTTCATTGCCCTGCTGCTGGTTTTGAGGCTTTCTGGGTCGTCAACAAGACTGTAGCAAGCACTCTAGCATGAAGTGTCAGGATAAGTTTATGGAAAAGCAAAAATCATAGATCTGCTCTCCACTGCCTTGTGCTTTGTATGGGCAAACAGCTCCGCACGCCAGCAGAGGAGAGTTCTCCACTCCCGTGACAAGGGTAGGTTTAACACCTACTTTCAGCAGTGGCTGTGCTCTGCAGAACAGAGGAGAGGAAGGTTATTTATGTGTTCTTGTACGAGTGAGCATAAACAAGTGGATGCTCTAGCAAATTGACAATAGACTGCTAACAAAAGGCCAGATGCTCTTATCCTCTTACAAGGGTGAAGAGGGACAAAATGAGTAAATATTTATATTACCATAGTGGCATGTAACTGGAGCTCCGTTGTGGAGGAAAGACAGTGATTTACCAGCATGTTCTTCCTCTCTTGGGAATCCACATAAACCAAGCAAAGGCTCAGCAGCAAGAAGAAAATTCTGACGGAAGGACTAAGGCAGATGAGAGTTACAGCTTTCCAGGACATGCTTTTCTCTGACCTCAGAAGGCGACTAGCAAAAAGCAAAGCTTTCCTGGGCAGGAGTCACCACAGGTGACTATGAAAGGTCTACCTGGGCACAGGAGAGAAGCGTCTGTGTGCCTGGTGACACGTGCTTCAGCCCCTGCACCTCTGAAGTCTGCTGTCTCCTGGAGCCTTGGCCGAAGCGCTGCGTTCAGGACCTCTCCCTGCGAGACGACTCCCTCCAGAATGTCCTTAGCAATTGCTTCACTGGCAACCGCTCATGCCATAACCCTACTAAAGCCTGCCTTCCTGCAAAGGGCACCTGGCAGCCTGTGCTGTGTAGATCATTCCTAGTCCCTCGCTTTTTTTTCTAGCTTGCCCACCAAAGTCAGTGACCCTCAATTCTCATACACTGAGCACCCGAACGAGGCTTCTAAGCCTCAGGTGCCTGGCCCCTTTTATCTTCCTTACTGCAAGATCAGAGAAAGTTAATTTTCCACAAGAAATTACAATAAAATATTCTGTATTTCAGTTTTCTTTTTGATCTTAGTGGAAACTTGCCTTTGAAAGTCCTTGGAGTGTTGCTACAGGCTGTTTATGTGCATGTTGTTCTAGGTCGCTGTCCTATGGCTTTAATATTTATATAACTTATTTAAATGAATGTTAAGATTGTTGCCAGAAAATGGAGGACATTACATGAGAGCAGGTTGTAATGGCAATGGAGAGTTATGATAGTACAAGAATCTTATCAGGGTGGGAAGTAGGAGAAGAAGAGCAGGTTGTTGGAGGCTGACTACCAAATGACCACATGGAGTTGCTTCAGTTGCAGGGCGCTGTTCTGTGAAAGAGTTTGCACCATGGACAACAGCAACTACAGCGTGGGCTTGTTTGCAGGCTTTGCTAGGAGTATAACAGTGCAAGCATCACTAGTTCCCTCTGCACCCATCACACCTGCCATGCAGTGCTAGCACTGATGAGGAGCTGTCACGTGTGACAACACGCCTTGGGAGTATCCCGCACTACTGTGAAATGCCAGTGGCATTTCTGGGGGTAACCTGAGGGTGATGACAGGGATGGCTTAGGAAGGCAACGACTCAAAATGCAGCGCTGAATGAAATGGGGAACATCCTCATATACACTCGGAGTGCTTAGCAAGTGTTTCGTTTGACTGGTTCGGTTCTCAGATGTCGAGGCTGCACTGTGCTGTGATGGGAAAACCATTGATTCTCCATCATGCCCAGCTCGCTGTGGAGCACTTAAAGCCCAAACCCAGGTGTGAGCTCACTCTGAGAGGTAAAAACAAAGCCGCATTATGTAATAAGATTTAATGATTATTTGAATCTCTTTTTCCATCCCACTGGATCATTGATTTAACCTTCCTTGTTTTGTTCTTGGGATATAGCTAAAATAAGTAACCGTGTTCCGAAATTAATCAGGATCATTTTTAGTGTAACACAGTAAGAGTGTTTTGACTTTTGCTTTCTCTCTTGAAGAAGGGAACACTAAACAAACCGAGATTTTTTGCTAGGAACTGCAAATTTTTGCAAAATGTTCAGCTCACTTGGCCATAGGGAATGAATGTGCAAGCTATTACGTGTATAGCCTGGGGTTCAACCATTATTTTCTCTCAGGGGAGAACAAAAGCAGACCTTTTAAAGCCACCATTAAGGAGATTTCTATTTAGAGAATATGCAATAACTCATATTGAGACAAGATTTTAATCTCAGCAAAGCTTTGGATAATCTGCTGGCACCTGTGCGTGCTGCTCCTCCACCCCATCGCACTGGTTACACCGGGGGCCAAAGGCCGGACCCCACAGGCTTGTTTCCAGCAGTGGTCCTGCACACGGGTGGGAGGCTGGCAGGAGCAAGGCAAAGATTTCTTTAGGACCTGCACCCAAAATTGTCACCTACACAGAAATGACACCGGCGTCTGCTTCTTTTGTGTTCAGCTGGAAGCTCTTATTCTTCCCAAGGGCTGAGCTGGCAGGGGTATTTGTTGTGCTGACTGGCTTGGGAAAAGGTGTGAAGCCCAGACAACCCAGTCCGAGGGGAACAGACAGACAGGTGCTATCTGGGGTGATTTGGGAAAGAATTTGGAAAGATTTTTTCAGCTCTAGATCTAAGATACCAGCCACGTCAGCCCATCTGTACTCTGGAGAGTCTCTTGCTGCCTTCACGACATGGGCAAGTGGGGACATTTTCAATAATATGTAGATGCCACGACTGATGCTGTGGAGCCTTCTTTCTGCTGAGGCCTCTGTTCCCGACACAAACACCTGCTAAGCAGTGTCCTGCTTGTAAAAGGTTGGTCTGCAAGTCAAAGAAGGAGAAGGAACTAGAAAAAAATGTTTTTCTGCATTGTAAGTTGGGCAACGCAGGGAATGGTGCGGTAAAAGGAGCTCAAATAGCAGGGCAGAGGAAGGAAAAGAAAAAAAATCTCTATCTGATGCATCTTAAATAGGTTTCATACCCTTAAAAATGAGCATTATTCATGTGAAAGGGTTAAGAATAACATCAGATTTATCTAATTGTTTGATTCTGTGATTCATGATTCACATTTTAAAGTCTACACCCTGTGAAGAATAGTGCATTATTAAGGAAGGGAAAGAGGCTTGCCAGGGACAGAAGGTAATTTCCCGTAGCAGGTGCATACAGCAGGTGGTACACAGTGTACCTGCGACGAAAAGGTAGATTTAGTCTAAGATTTTATTTAATATGGAAAACTTATTGCATCCTGAGCCACTACTGGGGACGTGCCAAAAATCGTGTCTGCGGCATGATTTATTACATGAAAATACCACCGAACTAATCAGCGGAGTTACTAATTAATACAAATCTGCATTTTTGCATAAGCAATTAGTGCAAAGAGAGTGCAATGAAAGAGGAAGTTTGACTCATTTAATCTCAGTGTCTATTCAAGCGGAAAGACCCACTAGGGCAAGGCACTAGGATCTACATTCGGATTTTTTTTTTCCTTTTGATTAGTTAAAGGAACTAAAAGGTCAAATTATCAATATTTAATTCAAATGGAAATGCATTTGTTCAAGAGGAAAGAAAACACTTTATTTAAACAAGGTGGGACTCTGGGGGTAAATGCCTGGATCAAAAATAATTAGATTTTGCAGTTATAACAGCATCTAAATCCCGCCTGATAAGAATCCTTTTTCCTAATAACAGAGGTGGTTTGACACCAATAGCGGAGGCTGTTGATGTTATTTAAACTCGAGCTCAAGCGGTAGCCGGCCTACCGATACGATTTAGACATTTGCTTTAATGGTACGTACTTCTCTGATTTGTTTTTGTTTTTTTAATCAATTTGAACGATATTTTAAATCTATTGTGATTTCATAATTGTGCGTGCTTGCCTAAAACAGTCATTTAAAAAGCTGATAATTAAACCTTGGTGGCGACGTCTTTTCCATTAACTAAATAGAAGTTCACATTTATAGAATTAAAACAACGACAGCCTTTATCTAACGGCAAAAAAAAAAAAAAAAAAAAGGCTCAATAACATTAATACACCGAGTCCTAAAGGGAACAACAACAACAAAAAAAGAGCAGAAGCGGCTCCTCTATCATTTCCCACCGGTTCCCAGCACGGCCGCGCGTCTCCCCGGGAGCAGCTGGCGCGGTGCGGGCGCACCCAGCCCGGCTCCGCGGCCCCGAGCCGCGCTCCCCCCAGACACCCCCGGCTCCGGGGCGCCCTCCCTCGCCCCCCCTGCCCTCCCTCACCCCCTGCCCTCCCTCCCTTCTCTCCCCTCCCTCCGCTGAGGGGCGAGGGGCAGCCCCCGGGCGGGCAGAGCCGCGCTCGCCCTTTCGCAGCGCGGCTCCGCGGTGCGGGGCCGGGGGCCAGCGGCAGCGGCACTTTTGGGTTGGTTGGGGTTGTTTTTAGGATCCTTCGGGCTGTGCCTGGCCGGGGAGGGAGAGCGCAGAGCGCGGCCCGCCCGCGCCGCCCAGGCAGTAAATCACTCGCTAAATCACAGCGCGGCTTCCCCTCTCCAATAGCTTTGAGCTATTTGGGGACGCATCCTTTCCCCGCACTCTCGCAGGTGCAATATGAATCAATTATCTTAATTAAGATAATGCCGCAAACCCAGGAGATTTCCTCGGGAGCGGCTCCGGCGCTCCGGACAGCCGCAAGGCGTTTCCAGGGCTCTTCTTCCC
>CM021737.1:13443332-13454290 GCA_011075105.1 Heteronetta atricapilla | reverse complement strand
CCGCTCCCCGCCCGCCGCCGCCGCCGCCGCCGCCGCGCAGCGCCGGCCCCGCTATATAACCGGGGCGGCCGGCGCTGCGCCCCGCGGAAACACGCGCGGCGCCCTCGCACGGAGCGGGCGCCGGCAGCGGCGGGGTTATGCGACCGGCGCCGCGCTGCACCGGCTGACGGGCGGAGGTAACGGGGGGCAGCGCTCCGCGGCGTCGGGGCGGCGGCCGGGAGGGGGGCTTTGTCGCCGGACCGGGCGTGCGGGTCCCCCGTCCATCCCGTTCCGCCCGGGGAGCGGGGACCGGGGCCGGCCCCGCACCTGTTACCGCGGGGGAGCCGGTGGCCGGGCGGCCGGGCAGGGGGAGCCCCGGCGGGAGGCGGCGGGCGCCGTCGGGGCGGGGAGGGAGGGCAGGTGCCCGGCGGTGACACCCCCGAGCCGTAATCTGCTTAAGCCGCCCGGCGCGTTGTGTAACGGTGCCGGGACACACGTTCCCGGGGTGCCTTTCCCGCTGCTGACACGGCGCTTGTGTCCCCCCCGTCCCCATCCCCGTCCACCCGGCAGGCAGGCGCTCGCCATGACCAAGTCGTACAGCGACAGCGGGCTGATGGGCGAGCCCCCGGCGCAGGGCCCCCCGGGCTGGGCGGACGAGTGCCTCAGCTCGCAGGACGAGGAGCACGAGGCCGACAAGAAGGAGGAGGACCTGGAGGCGCTGCCCGCCGAGGCCGAGGAGGACCCGCTGCGCACCGGCGAGGAGGAGGACGAGGAGGATGACCTGGACGAGGAGGAGGAGGAGGAGGACGACGACGACGACGACGAGCAGAAGCCCAAGCGGCGGGGCCCGAAGAAGAAGAAGATGACCAAGGCACGCATGGAGCGCTTCAAGCTGCGGCGCATGAAGGCCAACGCCCGGGAGCGCAACCGCATGCACGGGCTGAACGCGGCCCTGGACAACCTGCGCAAGGTGGTGCCCTGCTACTCCAAGACGCAGAAGCTCTCCAAGATCGAGACGCTGCGCCTGGCCAAGAACTACATCTGGGCGCTCTCCGAGATCCTGCGCTCCGGCAAGAGCCCGGACCTCGTCTCCTTCGTGCAGACCCTGTGCAAGGGCCTGTCGCAGCCCACCACCAACCTGGTGGCCGGCTGCCTGCAGCTCAACCCGCGGACTTTCCTGCCCGAGCAGAGCCCGGACGTGCCGCCGCACATGCCGGCGGCCGGGGCGCCCTTCGCGGCGCCCCCGTACCCGTACCAGTCGCCGGGGCTGCCCAGCCCGCCCTACGGTACCATGGACAGCTCCCACCTCTTCCACCTCAAGCCGCCGCACGCCTACGGCGCCGCGCTCGAGCCCTTCTTCGAGGGCGGCCTCCCGGACGGCGCCAGCCCCGCCTTCGACGGCCCGCTCAGCCCGCCCCTCAGCATCAACGGCAACTTCTCCTTCAAGCACGAGCCCGCCGCCGACTTCGACAAGAGCTACGCCTTCACCATGCACTACCCCGCCGCCTCCCTGGCCGCCGCGCCCGGCCACGCCGCCGCCGTCTTCTCGGGCGCCGCCGCCCGCTGCGAGCTGCCCCTGGACGGCCTGGGGGCGCCCTACGAGGGCCACCCGCCCCACGAGCGGGTGCTGAGCGCCCCGCTCAACGCCATCTTCCACGACTGACCCCCGCCACCCGCCCGGGCCGCCGAAACCGCAAGCAATAATTAGGATCTATGCAATTTTTAACCTAGCGATGGGCCAATTACGAAGTATATAGGAGATCTCTATTTTTCAACCAACGTTTTCCTACTTGTTACCTTTCCCATGCCGAATTATTTTGTTGTGATTTTGTACAGAATTTTTAATGACTTTTTATAACGTGAATTTCCTATTTTAAACCATGCAGCTTCATCGATTTTTATACATACTGGAAAGGTAGAATTATATCTAATTTATACAAAATAATTTAACTAATTTAAACCAGCAGAAAAGTGCTTAGAGAAGTTATGTTGCCTTAGCACTTCTTTCCTTTCGAATAGTTAAAGAAAAACAAAACAAAACAAAAAGCGCAATCCGGGCAATTTCTTTCCCATGAGAGTCTTTTTTTCCTTTTTTTTTTTTTCCTTTTCTTTTTGTTCCTTTTCCCCTGACAATAAGAACCAGATCCCTAGCTCTTGAGAAGATATAAGAACGAGAGACTTATTTTCTATTAAAACATATCAATTCAACACATGACTTGCACAAACTTGTATATAAATATTATGAGCAAATGCCAACACCCTTTTTAAATCAAAAGCTGCTTGACTATCACGTACAATTTGCACTGTTTCTTTTTAGTCTTTGAACCCCTCTGCATTCCGTGGTGTTTTTTTTTTTTTCTTTTTCTTTTTTTTTTTTTTTTTCTTTTTTTTTTTTTTTCTGAAGAGAACTTGAAGATGTTAATGTTTCCGGACGATATAAATGCATGATTTTATACATATTCACAAGATCCGTGGTTGTCATATATTCATCTTATAAATCGGAACCTAAAACTAATCAGGTTGTTGAAGTTGGGCTATATACCTATTGTAGTCGATTAGTACGGTAGCTTGAAACAAATTCAAACCATTTAATCCGTAATTAGAACAATAGCTATTGCATGTACAATGCAGTCCAGAATAAGTGCTGTTTGAAATGTAATGCTGGTTCAACTGGAATCAATCTGTACTGTAATTTTGTTTGTAATCCTGTATATTATGGTGTAATGCACACTGGGATTTTAGAGAACATCCGTCCTTTTGCAACAACATAGTATTGAACATTTGGTCGATTGTTGCATTTCTCCTTAAATGTGATTTTTTTTTCTTAGTGTAATTCCTATGGGATTATTGTTTTATTGGGATAGCTCATGAAAGGTGCACCACTTATTATTTGTAGAATAAAATTGGCGTTAAAAACAAGCGACCAGCACGGGAGCGGGACCCGCGTTCTTCGCCTCGCCCGCGGGGCTGGGGCCAAACGCTCACGGCTGCGGGGAGAGGAGGAGGAGGAGGAGGAAGAAGAGGGGGGAGGATTTAGGGGACGGGACTGGGGAGGGGGGCTTCGCGGCTGGGGTCGCGGCCGAGGAGCGCGGAGCGGCGGCCGCGCCGCTCGCCGGCGGGCAGCAGCGGCTACCAACAGGTCGCCGGCACCGGGATCGCCTCGCCCGGAGCGGTGGCCCGGGTGGCCCCGGTGGCCCGTGTCGGGACGCGGCCGTCGGTTTTCAGCCCGTGGGAAGCAGCCGGGCCGGGCTCGGCGGGCCCTTCGGCCCCCGGCCGCCGCCGCTCGGGGATTCTTGCAGTCGGGCAGGGGCCACTGGCGTGCCACCGTCTTTATTCAAAGGCAGGCACAGATGTTCCTTCTGCAGGGGAGGTTTTAATTTATGAAAATGATATTGGTTATGCATGAATGCTCTCCGCACAACACGCGCCGCTCCCATCTGATGAGAGGAATACCGCAGAACCAGTGCCAACGTCGGGAACATATTCTGCGAATTTAGTCGCTTAAATGTTTAATGAATATTTGGAAGGCATTTCCAATCCACAAGAAACCTTTTCAATCACTTTTTCCTTTCTTTAATTTCTTTTTTTTTTTTTTTTTCTTTCCCATACTTAATAACGAAATTCAACTCCGCTAGCCACTGCAATTTACTTAAAAGATCTAGCTGGGCTATCTGAGTGACTGCTGTGGCAATACTACAGAGGAAATAATATTTTAATGTTATGAGCAACCTAATAAGGAAAATTAATTAGGCATTTTGGTAACTGGAGGCTCCACTTTACAAATCACTTGTGAGTTTTGTTATTTCAATTAGTTTAGGGTTGTTTTTTTATTCCCCCTTATAAAATATTGGCGATTTTTATTTTTTTCCCCGCCGGCGCTGCTCCTGATGCCTCCATGATACTTGTTTTTTCTTACTGTTAATATCAGCCCAAATCCTGAAATCTCTGCTCATGACTCCCACGGGAAGGTCTATCAAGGTCTCTTTCAAAGGAAAGAATTACTCACACCATTCCTCTCTTATGAACATATATCTAATTAACTAAGGCTATAGTGGGATTATCTAACTTCCTCATGCGGAGGAGACCGAGGGGTTGACTCATCCCCAACAAACATGCTGGGTAATCCAGCGGAGGCCTCGAATGCTATTTTTGCAGCTCTTTGGGACAAGTGGCCTTCCCCTTCTTTCCGCCGCACTTCTCTGACAGCAGAAATTGTTCTGCCCCCGGTGCATGCTCGAGAAGAAGGCACCGGGGCCATCTCTGCAGGAGCAGTGCACCACAATGTTCGCAGCCCGTGGCTTCACCCTTCTGGGTTTTCTGAAGCAGCAGGCCAGGAGTGGGGGGCTGCTGGTCCTCGCTGCCTGTGGCACCGCCAAGGCCCCAGCTATGGTGGGTCACGTCCACAAGTGTGCCAATTCCTGCAATTATTCCAGCATTGTAACTCCTCAAAACCAGCTTCACCCTGACCTGAATGGTGGCTTTTGACATTAAAAATATAATTCATCCTCCTCTTGGAAAGAAAGGGTTATTAACATTGCAGTGCTCCTTCACAATGAAGAACCTTATCAGATAGTTTTAGAAATATCAGAGCTACAGTCCTCTGGTATTGTGTGTATATACAGCACATAGAGTAATAATCTCTCTATTCTCACTCATTCCTATTCAGGAAGAACTCACAGAAATCAAAAATTGCTTGGTGAACCGTCAGGGAAAACATGTGGAAATTGGTCTTTGCTTCTATTCACCAGGACAGTACAGTACAGTAATTATTTCAGAAATTAACAAGTGCTCTACACTCATTCCTTAGCTGAAAATCCCAAATAACAAAGTCTCGAAAAACATCTAACATGAACACATATTGAACCAGTGATCTGAAGACCTACAAATAGACTGTTCTTTAAATATGTACATACGTGTTTTTTAAATAATTCATATATGTATTTAACAAACTGTCAGAAGCTATGCAATACAAAATTAAAACTGACAATGCTCTCAAAGTGTTCTCTTAAGTATTTAGGTTGCCTACAGGGTATGTAAAACACAGACTTCCAGCCCTGCCTTTCAGTTTCCTAGACTGGGGCAGTTTGCAGCATAATTACTGCATTTTGTATGAAATATAACAGAAGAAAATACATCATACACTATTTGCTAACATTTTGGTGACAGAACAACAGAAGATTCATATTAAAACTTCATTATCTTAAAAGAAAGCATTATCAACCTTAGTGGAAAGAAAAAAAAGTCCTCTAGTGAATAAAATCTTGTATTGTATTCCTTTCCATTATCACATTTTCCTCTTTATTTTATTTTCTTTTTAATTAAGATTGGTTTCAGCTCCTGATGCTCTTGGGAATGATTTACACTTCAGACTCCATCCCTGCACAATCTTTTCATTCCTTCTTGTTCTTTTCTTTGCAGACACCTGTCCTAAACCAACTTGTCCATCTCTACACCTTCAGACTTTCTTTTCCTTATCTGATCTTCTTTCTCTCGGCCGGCCCCCCCCCCCCTTTTTTTTCTTTTTTCCCCAGATGATTTCCTTCTCCTTTTCAGGCACACAGAATGATGTATAGTAACAGTAATGCTCTCCTCTACAGACTGTTGCTACTATTTTTATCTTCAGAAAAAAAAAAAATTATGACATACATACAACAGAGATGAACTAGTGCTGATACTTCTAATACATGCCTTCCAGAGGAGCAAGGCGAGAAGAAGAGCTAATATTTGGGAATGAAAAGCTGAAGTACAACTGACTACACACTAAACCTTTATTGCACAAACAGACACTGTAGACAGAAAAACACCAGACAAGGACATGCTGCCAATTTCAAAATTCAGATTTCTCCAGAACAGATCTCTACTCGTAGCTGAAACAGGCCAGCTACCAGCAGCATACAGGCAAATTCTCCAGAGCAGGCAACGGGCATTTTCCTCACATTTTCCTCATCTTTTCTTAATTCCCATTGCCTAACTTCAGTGTCATACCATCCATGATTCAAAAACTGGCCTTTCCATTTCTCACTTACTCACCTCATTTGATTTTTCTTCTCCTTGTCTTGAGGGAGAGGATTTATTTTGCAATAGCTTGCTTTACCTAGTTGCTCTCTTCCAGTAATCACTAACAGTGCTTCCCTCATGTGCTGTTCCTATCCAACCTCTCCTTCCTCCCTTTAATACATTCTCCTGGAAGAGATTTCTGAGACTTTCACAGCTTCTTAGCACAGCGAGAGATGACTTCCTTTACGCAGTGAGGAATGCTGCTAGGTAAGGATCATCTCCCTTTTTTCTGTGGCTTCTTGTCTGGGCCCAGAGGATGCTCCCCCCTTGTAGCCTAGCTGCATGTCCTCAAGGCCAGCACCCTGACACGCAGTGCCCCCTCTGGGTCCAGACTGTGGAGAAACCACAAAGGCCTCCCCTACCTGACAAACAGACTTCGTATCCTGGCTTGACCTTGGACCTGCCTTGTCACTACAGACTCTGCTGGTGGCTGCCGGACTGGCACTGGCCGTGTTTGCTGCCCCCGCTGACTCTGCTTCCCAGCTTGGTGTTGGACCTGCCTCGAAGCGACGGACGTGCCCGGCCATCTGGGCTCTTGGCTGAACCTGGCTATGCACAGCCCTGCTCTCAGGGACATGGGACCCCTGCCCTTCCTGCTCCTTGACACTCCTCTGATTTCAGCTTCCAGGGCACTGAGGGCACTAACTAGCCTTAATCACCCTGACCAGCCCCACCTGCAACCTGCCCAAGAGCTATTTAAGCTCATCCTGGAGGGCTCTCACCTTTTTGCTTTGGAGGTGCTGTAGGATGCTGGTCTCCAGTTCAGTCACAGCCCTGACCGGTGCCAAACCCTGCTGTTGGTGCAGAGCCAGGCACGCAGCCTGATGTCCTGCCCTGGCCTCAGCCCTGCCTCTTCACAGCGAGCCTGCCAGTGATCTGTGCTTCAGCTGGTGCTGGCACCCTCCCCGGGGTGGCCTCGCTCAGGTACTGTGCGATGACCCCTGCCCAGAACAGCCCCGCTGTGCTCACCCTGGTGTCCCCCTGGCTCCCTATCCCCCGGGAGCAGCTAGCCCTTGCTGTGCCCTGGCAGGGGCCTTGCTTCCCTTCCTGTGGTGCCCTCCTCCTTTCTGCTCCTTCTACTTTTATTTGAGCCATCTGTTTAAAAAATAGAAATGTGCTAAGTTGCTAAGGCAGCTCTACTGGCTTTAGAGTAAAATGGAGTACCATGGCTTCAGACTAAAACATTCAACAAAGCTGTTTTATGGACACAGTTCTGTTATGTTTTATACCTGGTATACTGTAAAAATACATGCTTTTCTGTAATTATCACTGGAGGGGAAAAAGCTCTGTCACATACAGAACTGCTGATGAACTAGATGCCCTTGTATGCTGCATAATTAGTCACCCTAAAGCTGAAGGATGTACATGATATTCAAAGATAGTTACTTTGTCTGGAAAACACTAAATATTTATAAATACCGGAATGCTTTTGAAGGCTGAAGAGCTGCAAAATTAATTTGAAGAACTCTTATGTCAAATGTCTTTAAATGCATTCCTTATTTAGAGGTGAATAGGACTTCTTGTGTATCTATGTTCTTTTATCTTTTGTATTTGAATCAAAATGCACATGAGAGAGCAGGCAATAACAAAACTAGCTGCTCTGAGCAACTTTCAGTACCTTCTGCATCATCCCTATTCCCTATGTGGAATATGGTACTTCCAGCTGCCCCTTTCATTCTGCCATCAGAAGCACATGTGTGCTCTGCTCCCAAATTCTGACTGTGCCCTAAAACATAGAACAAACCTGGGCCCTACATGTAGGTTCAGTGGTCTACACTAGACTGGCATTTGCCTGTCTACTGTGCAATTGCTGCTACAAGTTTACTGTTTGTCTTGTATCTCTTTTAATCTAAAATGGGAAGAGCACCCAGGATGTTACATGTGATCAGCAATACACACAACCCTTTTAACATCAAAGGACAAGGAAGTTCTACATGTCCAAGTACTACTAGTAGTTTTGTAAAAATGGTTCAAATATTGCTGGACTACTCTGTTTTTTTTTTTTTTTTTTTCCCAATTCAATGTAACAATTTGAAAACTGTGGTAGTCAAAAAATAAAATGAATCCCAGAATCATCCAGGTTGGAAGAGACCTCCAAGATCACCAAGCCCAAGCTCTGGCCCAACACCAACAAGTCCTCCACTGAACCGTATCACTAAGCTCTAAATCTAAATGTCTTTTAATGACCTCCAGGGATGGTGACTCAACCACTTCCCTGGGCAGCCTATTCCACTGCCTAATAACCTTTTCAGTAAAGAAGTTCTTCCTAATATCCAACCTAAACCTCCCCTGGTGCAATTTTAGCCCATTCCCCCTTGTCCTGTCACCAGGCATGTGGGAGAATAGAGCAACCCCCACCTCGCTACAGCCTCCTTTAAGGTACCTGTAGAGAGCGATGAGGTCGCCCCTGAGCCTCCTCTTCTTCAGGCTGAACAATCCCAGCTCGCTCAGATGCTCCTCGTAAGACTTGTTCTCCAGACCCCTCACCAGCCTTGTTGCCCTTCTTTAGACTTGCTTGAGCACCACCTCCATGTCCTTCTTGTTGTGAGGGGCCCAAAACTGAACACAATATTTGAGGCGTGGCCTCACCAGAGCCAAGTAAAGGGGGAAGCAGAGCTGAGTGCAGGTGCACTTGCATATAATCGTATTGACTCTGTATGGTAGTATATAGCATATATGACTTGCATATAATAGTATTTTCTCCAGGAAAAATGGTCTGCCTCCTACTTCAGGGATTGTAGGGACTGAGGACTTTGATAGTAAACCAGGAGTGACCAGACTAGCACATAGTAACAAATCATGGGAGGAACATGCAATTCTCTCAACTTACTAGTTTGTTTTAATCTACTGCATTTAATTATCTTAAGTTACTGAGTTAAAACATTTCCATTGCCATTACTTGGAGTTCTAGAACTTTCAAAAACATTAGCTGAAGGATGTTGCAACTCCCTTAGGAGCTGTAATGTTCTTCCTCCGAACAGTTTTTTACGGCTCTAAGAAAGTTATTAGCTCATCCTTTCTTGTACCTTATGATAAATCTAGTGACAATATATCATACGTGTAGATGGGATAGGCTGGTAAATGGTCCCAGAAACAAATACAAATGACAGTAGGGGTTATAAAGAGCATACTGCCTCAAAATAGATGCAATTAAATCCATTTTAAAATTGTGCCTCCATTTTAATGGTTTAGCTTTATGAAAGACATGAATTAAGATGTATTAGAGACTACTGATGTCCAAAACAAGATACAAGTTTAATTGAATCATCTACTGCTGTACCAGTGATAAATTGGTAAGGCGTTTTTTTTTTTTCTTTTTATTTTTTTTCACTTGCAGCTTTTCCTGCCTTGTTAGTCAGTCATCTTTAGGTGGAAAAAATATGATGCAAAACTTAAAATGTGCAAACCACAAAAATTGCTTACACTTTATCTGATTACTCTGCAGTCAAGTTATTTATATTTCAACAAAGGAAATCTAAGGGATAATGACAAAGTTGTAATAAGCCAATTGTTAGCAGCTCTAAGCAATCAGAAGCTTTATGTGATGTGACTCAGAAAGGCAGGTTTGTCAGGGCTACTTAATTAAAGCTGAATCAATGGCTTGGTGCAAATTCAAAAGCACTTACAGGTTGTGTATTTAGCAAATGTTCAGAGCATGCTTTAAACTCAAAGTAATAGATGGAAATGAGTATCAAAAACCTGCACCACAAATCTTTAAATGGTCTTCTTGGCTACATAATTAGCACTTGGTACGGGTTTTTATGGAACTATTAAAAAAGGCAGCTTTATAGTCATGAAATCATCTATCTCATGGGACTTTCAGCTGGTTTGACTGCAGACAGATTTGCCTCTCTAACAGCATTTCTCTTCTAGACAAACAACCACTGCAAAGAACCTCAGATATCCCAGCACAGCTCGAGCTGTTTGTATCACTCATGGTCGGCAAAAGGCAGTATTTTTATTTTAATGCTCTACTTCTGGGTTTTATCTCTACTCCTATGTATTTGTAATAAGATTACTAAGCTGCTTGTTTAAGTGTATTTTCGCATGCATTAGTAAGCCAGCATGACATTATACAACTCAGAACTAAAAAAAACCTTGCTGTTTTCCACCGAGTTAAGCCCTGGCAGGCTCAAAAGCACCTTAGAAACTGGGGTTGCTAGAGGAGCTCTAATGTGACTGTCACCAGTGCTGGGAGCACCTCTGAGTGAGGCTGTCACACCTGCAAACAGTAACATCTATCCTTTACTGAGGGAGTAAAGCAGTGCGTCTCCCTCCCCTGCCTTTAAGCGAGGGGGCTGAGGGATGAGCAGCAGCCTTCCAGGTTCTCATCCTGAGCTGGGACACCACGGGAGATGCTCCAGGTATGTGTGGTGCTGGAGCACCCCCGGAGGTGTGTGTGTGTGTGTCCCTGAGGCTTTCACTGAGGCCTGTGAAGTTCTGCTGTGGTGCTCTGGCCTCGCTGTGGTGCTGACCTGATTTATCTAAACCACAGGCAGCACCTGGGAGGCACCTGACCTCTCCTAGCAGGAGAGGGCTTTCATGTCACTTTCATGTCACTTTTCTAAAGCCAAATGATAGCAATATCGGTGATAACATAAAAGCTGGAATACTTCTGAGGGGGCTTACATGAATGCCGGCAGCTGGAGAGTCTCGGTGGCCTTCCTGAGGGAAGTAAAAGCAGCTGGGCACGAAGAAGCCAGAGGGGGCCGGCTGCGTTAGGGCGCCCTGCAGCCCTTGGCTCACCGCGGAGCGGGACGTGGCGAGGGGCCGCCGCCGCTCTCCCTGCCGCCCGGGACGGCTCCTGACAGGGCCGGGGCCGAGCCCCGTCCCCTGCCGCCCTCCCCTGGGCGGCCGCGGCCCCGCCCGGGGGCGGAGCGGAGCGGGCGCTGCCCTGGCAGCCGGCGGGACGCGGCGGGGGG